>QUZG01000004.1:0-108528 GCA_003693545.1 Pseudonectria buxi
GTGGGATTACTAGCATCATTGGAGACGTGCTTAATGCCAGCGGCGGCCTTCCGGGTCTTCTGAGCCTGCTTAATGCCGGTAACCTCGGTAGTCTTACCGGTACCTTCGGAGGGGTTACTGGAACGCTTCAAGATCTTCTCAGCCCTGATCAGCTTACTACCCTTACGAGCACAATTACAAACCTGGCAAACGCTGGCAATCTCGGTGGCGGGCTTCCTGGCACCATTGGCGGGCTTCCTGGTACAATTGGAGACCTAACGAGCACTGCTGGTATCCTTGGAGAGGTGCTTAATGCCAGCGGTGGCCCTACGGGTCTTCTAAACCTACTCAATGCCGGCAACCTCGGCAGCCTTACTGGTACCTTCGGAGGAGTTACTGGAGCGCTTCAAGATCTTCTTAGCCCTGACGAGCTTGCCATCGTAACGAGCACTCTTCAAGGTCTGGCAAACGCTGGTAATCTCATTGGCGGGCTTACTGGTACTATCGGCGGCCTGACGGGCACCGTTGGTGGGCTTACTGGCGTCTTAGGAGATGTGCTCAATGCTGGTAATGGTCTCGGGGGTCTTCAAGACCTGCTTGATGCCGGCAACGGTCTAGGCGGTCTGACGGGCACTTTTGGTGGAGTCACTGGAACGCTTGGAGAAGTGCTTGACCCTGACACACTTGATGCTCTCACTACCACTGTTCAGGATCTGCTGAGTGCTAATAACGCTCTTGGTGGCCTGACTGGTGCAGTTGGTGGTGGTGTAGGTGCTGGTACTGGAGTCACAGGAAACTCTGGCGGCCTGACTGGCGGTCTTGGTGCAATCGGTGGACTCGGCGGAAACGTCAACCTTGGTAACCTGGGTGCAATCCTGGCAGGCCTTGGTAACGTCGGTGGACTTACTGGAGGCCTTGGAAACCTTGGTGGACTCGACGGAATCTTCACTAACCTTGGTGGAACTAACGGACTTTTGGTCAACCTCCCCGGAACCCTTGGTAACCTTGGTGGAGTCACCGGAGGTCTTGGTAACCTCGGTGGAGTCACCGGAGGCCTTGGTAACCTGGGTGACCTGACTGGCGCCCTCGGTGGTCTTGGTGGTCTCGGTGGTCTCGGTGGTCTCGGTGGTCTCGGTGGCCCTCTCGGTACCGCCGGTGGTGTAGCAGGAGGTGTTGGGCAGCTTGCCAACGGTGCTGGCGGTGTGATTAACGGCGCCACTGGTACCCTGGGCGGACTGACTGGTAGCCTCGCAGACATCCTCAACGGCGCCGCGGGCACTCTGACTGGAGTTGTGGGCGGTGTCGGAAACACGGCAGGCAATGTCGCCGATACTGCTGGGGCACTCACTGGAGGCCTTGGAAACGTCCTCGGTGAGGCTGTCGACACCGTTGGTGGTGTAACCGGCGGCGTTGGGCAGACCCTTGGCGGCTTGACTGGCACTCTCGGTGGCCTCAGCGGAGGTCTTGCAGATCTGCTCAACGGTCTCTCCGGAGCTCTCGGCGGCGCGACTGGCAATATCGCCGGCACCCTCAACGGAGCTGCCGGCACTGTAGGCGGACTTACCGGTACGATCGGCGACGCGCTCAACGGCGCTTCCGGTGCCGCGACTGGCGCTGGCAACACCCTGGGTGGGCTGGCGGGCACTCTTGGAGGACTTACAGGCGCTGCTGACGGTGCCACTGGAACCCTCGGCGGACTCACTGGTCTTCTCGGTGGCCTCGGCGGCGCTGGCAACAACCTGGAGGGACTGACTGCTCTTCTCGGCGGACTGAACGGCGCTGGCAACTCTCTGGGCGGACTCACCGGCGTTCTTGGTGGACTCACGGGCGCTGGCAACACTCTCGGTGGTCTCACCGGCGCTGCCAGCGGTGCCACTGGTACTCTCGGCGGCCTTACCAGCGGCCTCGGCGGTCTGACCGGCGGCAACGCCCTCGGCGGCCTCACTGGCGGCCTCGGTGGTCTGACCGGCGGCAACGCCCTCGGTGGCCTTACCGGCGGCCTCGGTGGTCTGACCGGCGGTAACGCCCTCGGCGGCCTCACTGGCGGCCTCGGTGGTCTGACCGGCGGCCTCGGTGGTCTGACCGGCGGTAACACCCTCGGCGGCCTCACTGGCGGCCTCGGTGGTCTGACCGGCGGCAACGCCCTCGGCGGCCTTACGGGCGGTCTCGGTGGTCTGACCGGCGGCAACGCCCTGGGCGGCCTTACCAGCGGCCTTGGCGGCCTTACCACTTCTCCTTTCGGTGGACTCCTCGGGGGCCGTTAAGTGCCCGATGTGTTCACAGAAACCCGAGCGAGTCTGAAGGCATGGCTGCCTCCCTGACGACTACGTCTGTCTAGGCGTGTGCCGCGTTTTAAACTGATATGAAACCCATGAGACTGCATAAAGGATGGATTAATGTAACGACAATGTCTAGCGAGAAATCATGTAATGATGATGTCAAAGGACTTTGACAAGAAAGGTCCTTTTGAATGAGATTGAGATATGGGGGATGAAAACATTGTTTACCTATTGTGTGTTTGGAACAATCTGGCAAGAGGCTTTGAAGACGACAAATTGGATGGATTTTGGATTTTTGGATTTTGGGTTAGTGTTGAGTTTCTCCCATTTAGTATTATTATTACCATGCTCGCATTCTCTTCTACATTGGTTCTTGGAACGGCGCTGAGGTGAGCGGTTGTTAATATGACCGGCAGAGTGCCTAGAACAAGATGCACTCTGGCAGGGGGTGTTGCAAAGAGCAATGCCATGTCCAAGGAATAATGTAGATTCAATTAACTTTGAACTGGATTTATATGCTTGATAGTAAAGACGCGTTATTTTTCCGTGTACATTGTTGTACAGAATGAGTGAGGCACAATCCTGGTGCGTTGGGGTTGGCTTGGTAAAATCGGACAAGTTGCCGTGGTCCCATGTTCCGGCTCCTATGTGACTGATGTAGTACTCAGTACATGCTACCACTTTGATCTTTCTCGCCCGGTCAAAAAGCCCTGGATCGACAGGCCGACGGGCAGAGCTTCAGTCGGCCAACGTAATACAAGTTGCTCTTTGGATACGCACCGTGAAGACGTCCGAGGCAAGTGTCGTGATATCTTGCGTGTTGGGGAATTCGCGAGCAAACGAACGAACCGGGGGTCCTATTATGGATCCGACTCGCGATCCAAAGAGACAGATGATGATTACCTACCTAGGCAGGCAGATGGGTAGGTAGACAGGCATGAATTACTGTGCCTTGCCGTTCTTGGCCCTAAACTTTGCAATCTCGTGGTGAACGCGCTTGTTGACGCGGGCTTGCAGCTCGGGGCGGTAGCCCAGCATGAAGAGCAGCTCGAGCCAGACAAACATGGGGGCAAGGAAGAGGGCCTGGACGAGGTTGTCGAGGAGGGCGGGGGCGCGGCCCTCAAAGACGCCGTGGCCGACGAATTGCATGATCCAGCACACAACGTGGATGGCGAGGGCGCCCTTGAAGGTGGCGTCGGGGCTCTGGAGGCGCAGGTAGTTGCCGAGGGCGGTACCTCCGACGCAGATGAGGCCGAGCATGAAACCAGCAAAGGGCTCGAGCAGCAGGTAGAGGGCCGAGTAGATGGTGGCGGCGATGGTGCCGAGGTTCAGATCAAGATAGGGGACAGCCAGCCACTGTGGCGTGGGAATGAGGGTGCCAGTGTAGGAAGCCTGGGAGAGGATGGGTCAGTACGGGAGAAGAGGAGAAAAGAAAGAAAGGAAAAGGACAGGACAAACCATGCAAAAGGCAGACAGCAAGATGAGAGGGACGCATATCATGTGGATGAAGATGTTGATGGCGTTGTGGTGGTAGGCACCATACTAGAGAGAGAGAGACGCATTGGTCGTCAGCCCAACGACTCATTGTTCAAGGCTCTGGGCGGATGCGTGCATGAATGGGCTGGGCAAGCCACGCCAAGCATCATGGCAACTTACAAAGGTGAGTTGGTTCTCCAGATCCAGAGACATGGCGGGCAGCGGATATAGGATATACAGGGGGCTAGGTGATCAAGGGGATGGGATGCAATGCAATGCAATGCAATTGCAGGCAACAAGCAAAAACGCGAGGTTCGTCCGAGGCCAGCCAGGCGAAGCGGGATTTGATCTGCCGGGAGAGGACAGGCAGATGGAGAGAGGACAGACGACGAGATGGATAGGATAGGATAGGATAGGACAGGACAGGACAGGACAGGACAGGACAGATAGGATAGGACAGGACAAGGCTGGATAGAATAAAACTAGAAGATGAGACGATAAGAAGATGAGACAAGTCGAGACAAGTCGAGACAAGTCGAGACGGCGTGTTCGGCGAGCAGGGAACTGGCAGTGGGTCTTTTTTGGTGGTCCTGGCGCTGTTGGGGCTGGCGACTTGGGGAGCGAGCAAGGGAGCGAGAGAGGGAGCAAATGCAATTGACGAGCGACGGGCTGATTATGGAGTATTTGGGGGATGGTGATTGTGAGGGGGAGAATCACGCGACAAGAGACGGGAGAGGAAATGATTAGGCTGTTCATGTGCTTTTGCTGCCAACCCAGCAGCAGCAGCATGAGGAGGGCCAATGTTGGGCTGGCGTGGGGCAAAGCGCCGGCCAACCTCGGATCAACCTTTCGGGGGGCGGCAATTGACAATCAACTACGTTACGGGCTGCGTGGCTGGATGCTTTCTGCCTTTTACTCTGTACTAGGTATGTAGGTACCTAGGCAGCTGTAGCTGTAGCTGTAGCTGTGTCTATCGCCTCTCTTCTACTCTGTACCATGTATATGTAGCTGGTTGATCTCAGGCCGAGGCATCGCCGCCAACTTGCACTTCTCCGCTGGCCGAATGCAACATCCAAGAGGCACAGTCGGCAGCTGTGCCACTGGCACTCTCCATCCACGTCTCTAACCCTCTACGTAGTTAGGTCTAGTTCAACCATCTTGATGCTAGCCCAGGAAGTAAGTTAAGAGAAACCCAAAAACGGTTCAGATGCTGGTGCATGAACCTTTCCGTCTTGACACTGCGGCCCGTGGGGCTGGCCTTGACCGGTACCGCCGGTACGTACCTCGTCTGTCTCAGCCACTTTCCGTGAGCTGTGGCGCAACATCCAGCGCCAACCGTGGCTGACCGACCACCCATACCAACCAACTCAGGCTACCAGAGCCTTTGCCCTTGGTGAACAAGATTTCTGCTGCCCGACCCAGCTCAGCCCAGCTCAGCCTTGCGTCGCTTGTTTGATCTGAACCTCCTTCATCCTCCGCCTCGTCTCGTCTCGCCTCGCCACGCCTCGCCCGGACTCTCCAGCCTCAAGCCGCCGCTTCCCTCCTCCCGGCAGCTTCACGACGGGAAGGCCAGTGGTGCAGACCTCGACTCGACGGCGCCGTCGTACTCGGCTGTTGTTGCGATTGCTCCCTGGCTCTCCCCTTGCCCTCTCGTCCTCTCTCTCGTCCTCTTGCGCTCCCCGACGTCGCCCAATTCGCTTGCGCGCCCGCCTTCACGATACCTGGCTTCTTGAAACAGTTGACACGCGAGCAGCTACTTCTACTTTCCCGCTCACAGCTACCGTCCTCCTCCTCCTCCATCTCCAGCGACCCCGTCTCCTGCGCCGCGCCGCGCCGCGCCGCGCCTCGCCTCGCCTCGTCGCCAACTGCCATCATGTTCTTCCTCTACAACATGGAGCGCAGGGTCACCCTGCACCCCTCCTACTTTGGTCGCAACATGCACGACCTCGTCACCAGCAAACTGCTCAAGGACGTCGAGGGCACGTGTGCCGGGAGCTACTACATCATCTCCATCATGGATACCTTTGACATCTCAGAAGGCCGCATCCTCCCCGGCAATGGCCTCGCCGAGTTTACCGTGGGATACCGAGCTGTAGTGTGGAGGCCCTTCAAGGGCGAGACGGTAATTTCAGCCTTGTCTCGTGACTGCCAGAGTCTGACCGGCACCCCAGGTTGATGCTGTCGTTTACTCCATCAATCCTCAGGGCTTCTTCGCCCAGGCGGGACCCCTACGACTCTTCGTCTCCGCCCATGTACGTCTTGAGTCGCACGAATCCGTCACTGCGCCCGCTGACCCCCCGTGCAGTTGATCCCGAGCGACATCAAGTGGGACCCCAATGCCACGCCGCCCCAGTTCACCAACAACGAGGATACCGTCATCGAGCCGGGCACTCATGTTCGCGTCAAAATCATCGGTACCAGAACCGAGGTTGGTGAGATGTGGGCCATTGGAAGCATCAAGGAAGATTACCTAGGGTATGGATCGCGCCCCTCTCTCTCTCTCCCTTTCCATCGGAACCCAGGGTTTGTTTGTACTGACAACCACTCTCCAGCTGCCTTCAAGATTAACGTGACAGGTGCTTGCTAATAAGAGACGGCCTGAGGTATGTAGCCGGCTGCTGTCCGCCAAAGGCAATCCCTCGAGCTGCGCGGATCGAGCCACACACTGCATGCGGCCGCCGGTGTTTTGCTGTTGTTGTTGTTGTTGTTGTTGTTGTTGCTGCTGCTGCGCATCTCGGGCTGCTCACGCACCAAGTCACACCTGCATACCACGAGACACGTGCGTCGAGGTGAGGTGCTAGCATCTCAACAACCACGACACATTGGGATTTGCGCAAGGACACATGACATCTGCGATTGATTGGCCCGTCCGCTAAACTACCTACTGGCGCATATGGAAAACAGACTGGACTGGGTCGAGGGTTTAGAAGGAGTCGACTCGCATGTGGTTGGGAATGTTCCAACAATCAACGACTGACTGGCTTCCCGAGTTTGTATACACGAATATTAGACATTGAAGAGACTGATACCCCAAACGATTGGGTGCCCGGATACCTGACTTACATGCACTGCCTGCTGGCTTGCCTGCTGGCTTGCTGCAGCTGGTGAGATGCGACGCTACCTTCCATCCTTGGCTCGGCCGATCTGCGTATATACATTTCCGACTTGACCTGACCCCGCTGAGCCAAGCCGGCTTTCCCCAGATTGATAATGACCCCCACTCGAGAGAACATCATCATAGCAACTGATCTGATAGCAAGTAGAGACGACGTTGGCATTGACGCCGAGGCTAGATGGGTAAGACAGCTCTCCAACATGTCCACCGGCAGCATCGCACTGTACTTGTCGCCCTCTGCTTACGAGAGGCGCCCCCGCACCAAAGCAGCCATCTCGGCTTTTACGCCGAACCAAGGAACGCCAATATGAGAGCGGCCTGCTCATCGAGCCTCTGGGGGCTTCGTCCTTTTCATGCATCGACCAGCACTCTTTCAAACACTACCCGCAGCCGCACGTCTCACAATGCAGGCTTCAAACCGACTCAAGACCGCCTTTGCCCGGGGCACGCCGTCTCTGGGAGCATGGCAGATGATCCCCAGCGCAAACGTCTCGCGGATGCTGGCCCGGTCCGGCGTTGACTGGGTCCTGGTCGACTGCGAGCATGGGAACATTGACGGTGAGACGCCTTGCTGGGCGCATGGCGAGGTTCGGAATTAGGCTGCTTACAAGGCCTCGTGTGCAGATGGCGCGATGCACCAAGCCGTTCCCGCCATTGCGGCGTGCGGCGTGTCGCCCCTAGTGAGACTGCCCGACATGCAAGGATGGATGGTGAAGCGTACGCTCCCATATTTCCAACGTCGTTCGGATTTGTATTGAAACTGACCTGTTCTAGGCGCTCTCGATAGCGGAGCTCATGGCGTATGGCGTCCTGCCCATCAGCGCAATCCCGTTGTCCAGCATTGCTAACTGCCTTCCAAGATTATCGTGCCGCTGCTACGGACAGTCGAGGAAGCACGCAAGCTTGTCCAGTCTGCCAAGTTCCCGCCCATGGGACAACGCGGTTGCGGATCGCCCCTGGCGCCAGAGCGGTTCCATCCCGCTACTTTTACAGAGTACCTCCAGCAAGCCAACGATACCCTGCTGACCATTGTTCAAATCGAGACCTTGGAGGCACTCAATGTCGTCGACGAGATTGCGGCCGTCCAAGGCATTGATGCTCTCTACGTCGGCCCGCTCGATCTAGGTCAGTCACTCGCCCTTTCCCCCCTGTCCACCGTTCTGATGATGCTGACTCGAGCTAGGAAACAATATCGGATCCCCCATGGTCGACGGAGTCATGCCCCCCGACCTCCAGGCTGCCATCGCCAAGATTCTCGAGGCAAGCAAGAAGGCGGGCAAGAAGTGCGGCATGTACTGCACTGGAGGCGGGCAAGCGAAGCAGTTTATCGACCAGGGGTTTGACATGGTAAACGTCGTCACGGATTACACCAGTCTCGAGGCCACGCTCAAGCAACAGTTTAGCCTAGCCAAGGGGGAAGCACAGTCGTCGCAGGGCCGCTCGTACTGAAGAGGTGGCTTTTGAAAGGGGGGCTAGTTCTGCTCAACATTGTCCATCTTGGCCACGACTTGCTCAACTGTGAACCGGTGCATCAACTTGACGGCCTTGCCCGTCTTTGCGGGGTCCTCTTCAGGAGCGGTGGATTTGCTGATGTGTATCTAGATGTCGAGCAGTCAGTCAGGTCTTGGCTTCCCCACCCCGTTGCCATTGGCTGTGCTGGTGGCATACCACAGGGACGTCAAAGTCGTATAAATCTCTCCATGCCTTTGATTCGGGCTTCGGCGCGTCCACGTTGACTTCGGTGTAAGCAAATGGCCGCTTGTCCCACACGTCGGACAAGACGCCCTTTGCCTGGCTGCAGAGGCCACACGTTTCGCGGGTGAAGAAGGTGATTCTGCAGGCCTGCTGCAGGAGGCGACGCGTAGCGAACATGATGGACCTTGTAACAGTTGAAGATGATTACTGTGTGCCTTGAAAACGTGGTCAATTGAATCGCCTTGCAAGTCTTTGGCCGGACGCAAAAGTCCAGATTTTGGACCCATCACGGGGGAGCCAACGGTCTAATCGAATATCCGGGGGACATGCTTGACCCCGCACCCAGATAGGAAGGCGGTGAAGCTGAAGCTCTACCCATTCCGTCATGGCGCCTTGGATTTCTAGAAGCTCCCACCCCACCAACCAACGCTCCAAGCTCTCGACAAGTTGAGGCTTTCCCCCCGTAAACTTCAATGCCAGTTCTCGACTGGGAGCACAAGAAGACTGTCAAGATGGCTCAGAAATGCGTTCACAAGGGCTGTGGCAAGGAGTTTACAGACCCCACCGACAAGTGCCTGTATCATCCCGGTCCGCCCGTCTTTCACGAGGGGCAGAAAGGTAAAGATGGACGTCGGACGGAGAGCATAACGTCGTCGCCTACATGTGCTAACCAGCCTGTCATTCTAGGTTGGAAATGCTGCAAGCCTCGAGTCCTGACGTTTGACGAGTTCATGGATATCCCACCCTGCACGACGGGTGTCCACTCCACGACAGAAGAGCCTCCGGCGCCCGACGAGAAGCCCCAGCAAGACGAAGCGGCCCTGGCCAAGAAGATTGAGGCCATGAACGCAGCTGCGCCCCGTCGAGAACCTGTCCAGGCCGCCCAGCCAGCTCCGGCGCAGCCTCCGCCCCCTCCCGAGTCCGAGGACGACGACCCGAGCCTAGAGATTCCCGACGGCGCCGGTTGCAAAAGAAAGGCCTGCGGAGCCACCTACAAAAAGGGCAGCTCCCGGGACAACGAGGAGTGTGTCCATCACCCAGGTGCACCAATCTTCCATGAGGGCAGCAAGGGATATCTTTGCTGCAAGAGGAGAGTGCTGGAGTTTGACCAGTTCATGAAAATTGAGGGCTGCAAGACCAAGAACAGACACTTGTTTGTTGGAAGCAGCAAGAAGGATTCCGGCAAGGCCAGTAGTGAGGATGTCTTGACCTCTGTCAGGTAAGCATCTATTGTTCCTTGCAGTAACCGTCGGCTCAGCTCACACGTCTCCAGGCATGACTTTTACCAAACTGCGACGACCGTCATCGCTTCCTTTTTCTTGAAGAAGATCAACAAGGAGACGTCCAAGGTGGAGTTTGAACCAAAGCAGCTGGTCCTCGACCTCGTCACGACCGATTCACCGTCCAAGCGATACACGGCGAATGTTCCGCTCTACGCATCGATTGACACGGAAAAGTCTTCCTTCAAGATCCTGGGCTCAAAGCTCGAGGTGACGTTTGCCAAGGCTGACGGAAGTTCCTGGCCAGTGCTGCGTGGAGACGAGGCGTTGACGGGTGAGATTCTGCAGGTCGGGCGGGCAGGAAGAGCCTGAGCTCCAGGTAGTGGAGACTGTATCAGTACAAGGGAGCAGGGGGTGAGGGACTAGAGCGTGCAGTTGAGTGGAAGCGAGCATTTTCGTTTTGGAGAGAAAAAGTATTGCGGATGGGTTCGGAGTATCTTGGCAGGTTTGGTGCGAATGGAGAGGCGGTGCTTTACGGACAAGGCGAGGCATTGGAATATAGAACCAAAATATGGCAGCAGAAAACAAGGGAAATATCAGACGGATGTTCCAAGGGCCTTGGAACCATCGCCTTGGTGTAACTGGTGTTTCAACACCAAGACCCGAACACGACTTATACAGCATCCAGCGATCTGCTCTTGAGTAACCGAGCCAACGTAATGAGAAATCCCCCGGTCGACATTGTCGCCCCAGCCCAAATCCAAGCAGCCGTGTACCCGCCGTGTCTGAGCAGCGCTCCAGAGATGGGGGTGCCAAACAACAACGCGACAGACATGACTGAAAAGGCCATGCCGAACCTTGTCCCGATCATGCTAGGAACCGCAGTCAGCCTGACAAAGATGGTCGGCTGCAGAGCGAAAAAGGCCCCGGTGAAGAAGCCCTGAATAATCGTGGCCACGAGCAATCGGGCAGTCGTCTTGGCCGTGATGAGGCAGAAGGCGGTGATGCCAAGGGCCGCAACCGCGACGATGATGGTGTTCATGGGCCCTATGCGCTGCGCCGCGACGCTCGGCAGGATGCGACCCAGGATGGAGCTGGCGTTGAGAATGGCCAGCGTGTAGAGGGCGACATGGGCCGGGACGATGGCTTCGTCGAGGGCGTAGCTCTGTATATAGACAAAGGGGGTGTACATTCCAAGGAAGACGATACAACACCCGCTCGTGAAGAGGACGTATGGCCAGTCATGCAGGGCCGACGCATCAATGAGGGAGCGTCTCTTTCGCTTGCCAGAGTTGCCATTCCTGGTGCGTAGGGAGAGGTTGGCGATGCCCAAGAGCACGAGGAGGAGGAGAGCTATAGCCCGCACAGCCCACGCCAGGCCGATACTGACGTGAAGCTCTCGTATCATGATGGGGATCAACACTCTGGGATTCGTCAGGACTCTAGCAATATTGGGATCGAGTAGGAGGGACATGAAACTAACCCGCCGAGACCACTCCCAGATGCCGCGATGCCATTAGCCAGCGGTAGCTTGGTGGTGAACCACAAGGATGTTATGGCCACGCTGAGGATGGCGAGGCAGCCCGCTCCGACGCCGATCAAGATGCCCTGAGCTAGGAGGAGCTGCCAGAACCGCGTACAGAAGCTTTGGAGGACGCTTCCAACAACGATGAGCAGGGAGCCCGTCGTCAGCAGATGGCGAAAGTAGCCCAGGTCGTAGAGAGGGCCTGCGACGAAGCCAAGAAAGACCATGAGAAACGTCTGCAGAGAGCCAATGACGGATATCTCAAAGGCACTGTGGCTCTCGAGCAAGCCCTTTTCGTAAATCGTTTGAAACGTTCCATAACCCGATACAAGTCCTATCGCGAGATTAACACCTGCGCATTGGCAGCGCCTCACTTGTGAGAGAGGCTACTCACCCCATGTGCTAAAGTATAGGGAGAAACAACCGACCACTTGCATCCAAGCCTGTAATCCGCCATCTGGCGGTAATGTCGATCTCGTTTCCCCCTCCAGAGGGAGTGCCATGACAGCTTCTTCCGTGCTCGGCCCTCGTTTGCTAGCCTCCATCGAAACTCTGAAGCTTTGCTCACGAGAAACAGTCAAGCAGAGAGTTGTCGACTACTTGCTGGGTATTGATACCCTCTCAGCTGATAGTGAAGAGAGTGGCAGAGTGGTATCAGTCAATACAATGTTACCTTGCCATGCCATGCCATGCCATGCCATTAAGGAGGCATCCTCGTCTCTCGCGTATTCGCCGCAGCCTCCAAGATCCGCAACATCTCAAACATGCACCGTTGGATCCGGCTTCTCTCCAATGTCTCATTGTTCGTACAGGCATATAAGCCCGTATGCAAGTCGGCTTCCCCTTCACCTTGTGGCTTCACCCCACTCGGCTCCATATACCGTAGCGGCTTTACTTCCCACGCATAACCTTTGGGCCCCTGCGGGACGAGTTGCAGCAACTGACAAGAACCCTGAAAAGGGCCGGAGGTAAGGTTTTGCTTTTGGGCGTCATTAACCTGGTCTATGGAGTTTGCTGAGCGGTTATAGTCCGCCAAGAAGTGATAGGCCCGATTTACGAGGTTTCCCAGACCAGTCCTTGCCCTTGCCCCTTCGGGTCCGTAATGTAACTCGAAGAGATTAAGAATCGAATTGTCGTGGTCAAGGACAGGGGGGAGAGGAGACGGGGATCATTGCCCTTGTAAGCGTTGCCGAGGGCGTCTCACTTCTGGGCTGTTGTAACCCGCTGCGAAGACTACCTGCATAGTATGCTCTTGACAATGCGACCCATCTAGACATCATTTCGATAGTTTGAGTTGGGGAGCATACAGCTTACATGGATTTAGAATCTCAAAGTGCGGTCCTTTTGCATATCTCGCCATTATACTAGTATCTCTTCTTATGAAAAGTAGTTGATGGTATACACTTGATTTGGTTATAGATTCAGGTCGGTATCTCAATCAAGATGTAAACCCTTGCATTCTACAATACTATAATCTGTGTGTAGTGTCGATGCTAGTCTGCTCGAACAAACAACTCATCCAGGTACTCTCTCCAGCCTTTGCCGTCATCCCCCACATATCCTACATACATGTCTGGTCGAACAACCACGACAAATGAGTCTTCAGGGCTTACCCAGTCGGCAGTGAACTGTCTATCGCCAAGAAGCCTGCTCGGTACCTCTGCCTCACCCCCAGCGCCGTTGATAGCTGGCGTCGGAGATGGCCGGATGTGATACACTTCCGTCACTGGGCCATACTCCATGGATCCCTGTTCATTCGGATGTTCTCCGACGAAAAGAACAAGGAATCTTCCATAAGTTGTTTCCGTGTAGAGGTGAGTCGTTTCAGAAGCCGAGGGGGCCCTGATCAGAATATCGGGGCACCTAGACCCAGCTTTCCATATGTCAAGCTCAGACTCTTTGACAAGGGGCGTAGGCAGCCCTGTATAGTTGACGCCCATGCCTTTACACGAAAAGAGTCTTTGTTAGATGATATCACCATAGTATCAAGTCATCAATGGCTAGACTTACCAGTGATGTATGCGGCGTTCTTCTGAATCGTCGAGACATATTGCCTTGCGGCACGAACCGTATCCCTCACCAGCGTAGCAGCCACGCCAATGACTTCTTGGGCTGTAGTACGGCGTTCCGTATCGTAGCTTCGGATCAAGGCATCTGCGGCACCTGGCTTCAGATGAGGCCCAAGAGCCATGGCTACACGCCATGCGAGCCCAAATGCATCGGCAACGCCCGTGTTGAGGCCTTGTCCACCATTGACTGAGTGGACATGCGCAGCGTCGCCGGCCAGGAGAATCCGACCAGATCCATCTTTTGAGACAAAAGAAGAAGCAATCCGTTCCTTGACTTTAGTCCGTGTCAGTGACAAAACCAGGCTTTCGAGGGAAAGGGGAGCGTCATACCATCAAACGTGCTGAACCATTCCGCCTTCTTGAACTCGACTTTATGAGGCGCCATGTGCTGCTTTATCGACTCTTCTGCGCGCTCCTGAGTCACTTCTCCCTCGAGCAAGACATAGAACCGGGACATGCCTCGCTCTCGAGGAATCCAGGCGACTCTGGACTGGCCATGGAGTTCAAAGGTGATGATTTCCGGGCAAGTCGGAAAGTCGGTCTCAACAAACGTATCCAGAACTGCCCAGAGCATCTCGGGCTTTGATCCTGTAAAGCTGATGCCCACAGCATTGCGAACCGTGGATCGTGCCCCATCTGCCCCAATGGCATATCTGCTGCGGATTCTGCGGCCGGACACAGTTACCACCTCGACCGGCAAGTCAACATTGTCATTCTCTGAAATGCTGACAACCTGCTCGTTGTAGTAGACGTGGCCCTCGAGTCGACTTGCAAGGGCTTTCTCTATGACTGGCTGACCGATCATGAGGAAGTTCTTGTGTAGGGCATGCTCGATGCTAACCCACCACTGATTCTGTCGCGACTTGAACTCGCCGTCACTGAAAGTCGAGCTCGCTAGAGGCTTGGATGTTAGTAAAACGTTGGTACGAAGGGAATCATATGTCGTTTTGCCACTTACTGTTGCATTTGAGCCCTTGCGGGAGAAACTCATCTAGGATCTTGGCCACTTCAAAGTACTGCTGGGTGCGAGCGTTCAAGGCATCTGCTCTCCCCAGATCAAGGCTCCGAGTTTTGGCGTCTGTTTTTCTCGGGCATCAGTCTCATAACTCTCTTGTGTACTATGCGTATGGATCTTACCCAGAATACACACTGATATTCCCAACTGATGGAGCAGAAGCCCGCTGAACAAACCAGTAGGACCTCCTATACCAGATGATTAGCAAGAGTTGTTGCGTTGAGCATCACGTACACTTGCCTCCAATGATTGTAACGTCTGTCTCTTCCATCTCGATACTAACTAAACGAGCTTACACACTTGTGTGATTTGGTCAACTTTCCTATTCGTGATGTTCAAGGGATTCTCACTGCCGGATACGCGGCCAAGATAACCAGAAAGATGCCGCGGCCGTATGAAATCGAACCATGTAGATTCCACACTTGCTTTCGGACTATGAAACGTCTGCAACCTAGCTTGGCGCCCAGGACATGGTTGGAATAGGCAAAACGCCATCCGTACGGTCCGAATCTGAACTCAGCACTCTTGATTATCGATCCATTCGCAAAGGTGACAGGGTAAAGGTTTTGTCCTAATCCCTGCGTAATGTAATAGTCGGACTGGATCTCTATACGAACTGTATAAACCTAGACCGAAGCCGGTAGACTGCGGGAAAAAAGAGATGTCGTCGGTGATATGCCGCAGTGTCATCCGGACAAGACCGACGAGACAGGGACCAGGATACACACACGGTTTAGAAAATGCCGTACTTCGTATTTGCTGTGGTCTAAGAGACTTTTACCTTGTTTTCCTTGCCTCTCATGACACACGAAACCAAGAGGCCTGTTGGGTGGGTGTTGTCGATGTTACTGTTTCAGCATCAATTGACAAGGTTGTAGCCAAGTGGGTAGGCTGTAACCGTGCCTAACTCTGTTTGATGGGCACCTCGGCCGACTCCATAACTGGATCTTCTCATTAGATAAGTATCGACCTATCAACTCCACATTCTTTGCTTCTCGCTCTGGGTAGCCAAGTGATGGTGTCCTGGGGAGTGGGTTGCCGAGGGACACTGGGATCCTAGTGGTGGCGTCTCGGTGTTTATCCGTCTTGGACAAAGGAAAAAGAATCATCAGACCACACGATGAAACGTATAGCAAGTATAGGCCGAGATGTAGCTAGGACTATGGAGTGAGAAACAGGGAGTGGCGCAAACCCCTCCTACCCAACGTACAGTTGACCCGAGTTCAACGTATTTATCCAGTTGGGTCATCGCCAACCCAGACTCACAACCATGTGAGAAAGGCTTTACACTCTCTATTGGAACTCTTTGGCTTCTACTTTGAAAATCGAACAATGACCACTGCTGAGCCCCTCAATCCTGGACTTTCGTCCTCAAAGGGCCGTCTTGCACCACCGGCCACATCTCTCCCTGCGGCCATCGATATCGAGGCACTGGAGACGTCTTCCAAGATCCTACACATCATTGACCGATACCGCCTGAACCAGTCTTCAGCTATCGAGAACAAAGCCGACGAATCTGCGTTGCAGTTTCTTGTCCTAGTTTATTCTCAAGTCAAGTCCAAACTCCCGGTGCGACTATGTCTGCCAGCGTTTCCCTTCAAGTCTCCCAACTCGACGTCAAAAGTCCTTGGCAAGCTTCCTGACAAAGGAGAGGAGTTTGCTCTCGCCCGACTGAATGGTCTATGCTTATCCATTCGCGATATATACGCCCCTGGAGCGCGATTGACAATCATCTCCGATGGCCTTGTATACAACGGTACGTTGCGATTGATGCTTCCCATCCTGCTCGTCATGCTCACATCCAAAGACCTGCTTGGTGTCCCGGACAAGGACGTCTGGGCGTATGGCGAGAGTCTCCGAGAAATGGCCACGGCCAAGGGATTCGACAACATCTCCTTCTCTCGACTACGGGATCTGGTCAGCATTCCGCTTCCAGAAGATCTCAACGAGATGACGTACGTTGCAAATGCCTCCAACTTCCGGCTTGCCCTTCTCAATACGTTTTCCCGCCCCGCCTGGAGTTGGGATACGGTTCGTAAGAATGAGGACGCCTGTCTCACGTACTGCGGCTATATCAAATTCCTCGAGCTTGACCTACAAAATGTCTTTCCTCTCGGCGAAGACCGCACAAGGTCAAAGTATAAAAAGGGGCTGGAGTATATCGCCAGACAGATGATGGCACGCGGGGACGTGAGTCTTCGCCCACCTTTCTGTACTATTTGCGTTTGGGCTAACCCTCGGCAGGCCTTTGGTCGCGCAGTTCATCAGAGATATAGCGATCACATCAGGCTATCGATCCATCCTTCAACAGGTGCGAATAAGATATCTGTGGCGCCTCTTCCCACAGACACCATCTACACGACCCCCTGGCATTGTTGTATTGCTTTCAAGCTCGACGGCACAACTACCACTGGTACTCACGCCGACTTTGACCGGGACAGCACGCTCGAGCTCGTCTACGAGAATGGCCGACCAAGCTTCTATCGTGAAAAGTCCCAGCTCTTTAGTTGGGCCGAGGAGAAAGGTGGCATTGTCTGCGAGCCACTCTACCCGGCTGGCATCTCGATCCGACCTGCCGGCGGCCCCAGGGCTTTGACGCTGGACGATGTCGATGGGCCCAAAGTCCGCGCCCTCTCGGAGATGAATTCACCCGTAATCATGCGCGGCTTTGTGAAGAAACCGAACCAGGAATCATTTATCAAGAAGTCGTACGAGCTTGGTGAACCTTTGCCGTGGAAGTTTGGCCTTCTTCTAGAGGTCAAAGATCGCGGGACGGAGACTCGCGGACTAAACAATGTTCTTTCAGCTGAGTGGATGCCATTTCACTATGATGGGTTGTTCAAGACCGTGAAGGAGGTTGATGAATCAACAAATGAGGAGAGACTTGTCTCAACACCACCACGGTAGGCTGCCAGCTTTCTGATCTCCAGAGCCCGTTGAGTTGTTGATGTTGAATACCATGCTGATCAGTGTCATGCCATCTCTAGCTTTCAGTTCTTCATGGGTGCAACATCGTCACCCAAGGATACTGGCTTCACCCTCATCTCATCGTCGACCCTGGTCTTCAAGTACCTCCCGCCTTGGCTGTCGATGGAAACACTGTCCAAGATGACGTGGACGGTATCAACCACGTCGTTTGACAAGTCGGTGCTCAAGGGACTCCCTCTTGTTAGCCGCCATCCGACGACAGGCAAGCCGTGCCTCCGATACCACGAGCCTTGGCCACAGAGCAAGACGAGCTTCGATCCCACGACGGTGACGATTGACGACAGCAGCCAGAGCACTGCCATTTGCGAAGCCATCGACGAGGCTCTACATGACCGTCGGGTCGCGTACTATCACACCTGGCAAAAGGGCGACCTGGTCGTCAGCGACAACACCCTGGCGCTCCATACCCGGAGTGATTTTACAGCCGGGATTGATAGGGAGCTCTGGCGCATCAACTTTGATTGATCATCATGGGCCGTTTGTCAAATATCAGGAGTAGGTTAGGATAGGTTTCTATGTAGATCTGATCTGGATGCTAAACAAAGTCAATTGCCCCCAGGCCTTTTAACCTTATCGGCCGCGTACCTGGACCTAGCAAGGCAAAGAAGGCTTCCTGGGCATGTGGGCAATCCTTGTCCATGCCGCCAACTGCAGGGTTCCTGATAAGCTCAGCCAACGAGATGGCTTCAAGCCGGGGGCTTTGGTGGAGAGTGATACGGCTTCTTTTGCAACTCCCCACCGAGCTCACCAAATTCAGCTACGTAACTGGAGCAATGGCGGCCTCTGACTGGCCAGGGGCTGTTGTAGCACTAATTCGACATGATTAGCACGTCTTTTCCGCGCTGGCGCATCCAAGAAAGCGGCCTTGATAGCCTAGGTTGATTGATAATGGAACCCGGCATCATCATGGCCGTGATGCCACTGACTGATTCAGTTGGATGCGTGGGCTTATCAGGAATCTGCCCGTTGTAATAATAGCAATTGCCATCAAGCATGGGGCATGGGTTGAATAACATGACCTTGATGTGCTTTTTCTGCTGCACTGTGCCGTCATCATCACCTTGTCCCTCAATCCCACCTCCTTCACCAACTACGCAAAGAGCTACAACCATGACTGCCGAAGTCTCTCACGGCCGCGGCGGCGCGGGCAACATCTCGGCCGACGACACAAAGTATATCGATGGCGAGGTCGTCCGCGCTGGCGTCGAGGGCAGCCACGGCGACGGCGCATACAGCGCTGGCCGAGGAGGTATACATCATCCTCTCCTTGTCCTTGTCCTCGTCCCTTTGCTTCTCCAAACCGCCAACTAACCATCCATTCCCCTTCCCCGCAGGCGCCGGAAACATTGCCGACGTGGGCGTCAAGAATACGGAGCGAAAGGACGAAGACTACATCCCCGAAGTAGCCTACCGGCCGAGCATGGAAGGACGCGACTTTCACACCGGCCGAGGAGGGGCTGGCAACTCCAACGTTGCCATGGCCAAGGAATCGATGGAGAAGAAATCCGTCGACAAGCCCGGCGTGCCAGCCGCCGCCGCCGCCGCCGCCGCCGCCCCTCCCAGCTTGGCCGACAGGCTCAAAGCCAAGCTGCTCGGCATCTTCAACAAGTAATGTCCAACAAGTGAAGCGACTGCGGCGAGTCGACGGCTCGTGTGTTGACGAGGACGGAAATGCAAAGGCTGCGAGGGCTGCGAGGGCTGCAAAGAGGGCGGCTAGAGGCGCTGATATACGCATCCAGGGCTGTCTATATTCTGAAAGTACCATGATATCCATCACCACGTTTGATCCATATTCGTTTCAGACTGCTCATAATCAATCATCCACCAAGCATGGCGCTGGTATGGGATTGCCAAGTCTGACGATCCCACGTCGGCCCTGCAAAGTCGCAGCCCTTTTGATCGCACCGCACAGCACAGCACGCCCGACGAGACGTCATTGTCGTCGCTTGCGGTCCCGTACATGGCTAGCACTGGCACTAGCAGTGCCAAAGTCCCAGTGCGGTATGCAAACTCCAGATCTCAGCCGTTAGTGTGGAGGTTGGGAGGCAAACGGAGGGTCCACTGTGCATCCAAGCTCACGATAGTAGCACCACCACTTGGTTATTGTACGGAGTACCGAGTAGTTGGCTGACGAGAGATCGGCCAAAGATGTCTGGATGCTGAGAAATACTGCAACTCTAGACGTGATGAGCACACCCAGCCGCGGCGAATAAGACGGCACCCCCATCAACTATGGAATCGGAATGAATAAGATCGTCCCATGCCTCTTTGAGGATAGATGATGGCCTTGCCAGTCAGTCACCAGTCCAACAATGCCCGACTTGCAGGGTTCCAAGACTCGGGTACGGCGGACCAGGCCGTGTTCAAGTACTGGGCCCAAGTATGTAAGAGAGGCCGGGCACCGAGAGACGAGCTGCCCATTTGCCTTTTGCCCCGTACTTTGGTGCCTTGCTGTGATGGTGATTGCTTCCCAGGAGCCCTTGTTTCACTTTACTTTACTTTACTCCATCATCCATGGCACGCACTGCGACCTCGCGAGTTTAGTACCTAGCGCGTTGCACGCTGCGCCTTGTGTCTGAGACGATACAGGTACCGTTCTTACAAGCCCAGCCAGCCAGCCAGCCAGCCAGCCCCGTGTGACACAATCACGTGCACGCTGTGCTGCGCTGCTTACGGCGGCTCCCAAACAGCTGCCCATGACATGACGCCAAACGTCCCGTTCAGTCGCCCGCCGCTCGAGGGTCAACGTCTCTGGTCTGGTCTCTCTGCCATATCAAAGCGATCATTCCGATCATTTGCGACTTCGTCCTTTGAGGCCGACGACGAGCGATCATCAACCGACGACGAGGGCCTGGGCCGAGGCCGACACGGCTTAGACATGAGCTCCCCAAGCAGCGACAGCGATGATGAGTGGCAGCAAGCAGACAGGCCGCGCCATGCCGGCCACGATACCCGCCCAACCAGCAAAAAGGAGCTTCTTGGCTGGTATTCCTATGCCTTTGCCGCAGAGACCTATCCAGTCTGTGCAATTGGTATGCTTGATGGGCGCTCTCGGCAGCGCCATGAGCCATGTACCTAGGTAGCCATGCTGACCTGACCTGATGCAGGCTCATTCATCCCCATCCTGCTCGAATCCCTTGCCCGTGAAAACGGCGTGCTACAGTCTGACAAGACGACCCCGTGTGGCTCGAGTGAAGGCAAGGGCGGCAACGACGGCCAGTGCATCGTCTACGTGCTGGGTATGGAGATCAACACAGCTAGCTTCGCCATGTACACCTTTTCTGTGAGCGTCCTCGTCCAAGCCCTCCTTGTCGTCAGCATCAGCTGTGCTGCGGACCATGGAAACTACAGGAAAAAGCTTTTGTTGGGATTCGCATGGATCGGAGGTCTCGCAGTCATGTGCTTCATCTTCATCTCCAAGGAAACGTACATTATGGGCGGCATCCTTACCATCATCTCCAATACGTCCTTTGGTGCCTCATTCGTCCTCCTCAACTCGTTCCTACCCCTTCTTGTGCGCTACCACCCCGACGTCATTGGGGCCAAACTTGCTGCCGATTCCGACTTGGATGGTACGCCCCCAGATTTGCGTGGTTCGCCGGATTCCGCAGATGACTTGCCTCTGGCCGCCGACGCCATCGATCCTTTGTCTCCTCTGCTGCCAGAGCAGGGCCATCTTTTGGAGCCAATAACTTCCCAGACAGAGATAATATCCAAGGAGCTCCAGCTGTCGACTCGCATCTCAGCTACCGGTATCGGTACCGGTTATATTGCTGCCCTGTCCCTGCAGTGTGTAGGCATTGTCATCCTGCTTGCCATGAAGAACACGACGTGGTCCCAGCGTGTGGTTCTTTTCTTGGTCGGAGTCTGGTGGAGTGTCTTTACGATACCAGCGGCTCTCTGGCTACGACCTCGTCCTGGGCCGCCTCTGGCACAAGATGGCAAGCAAGGCTGGAGATCTGTGCTCGCACACATTGCTTTCGCATGGAAGTCACTCTTCAAGACGATTCGTCTTGCTAGACGCCTTTCCGACATTGTACTGTTTCTTGCTGGTTGGTTTCTGCTGTCCGATGCCATCGCAACAACCTCATCCACCGCAATCCTCTTCGCCAAGACCCAGCTTCACATGCAGCCTTACGCAATAGGCATGATCAGTGTCATCTCGACCTTTGCAGGAGTATTTGGCGCGTTTGGATGGTCGTGGGTATCTCGATTCTTCAAGCTCCAGCCGCATCAAACCATTCTTGTTTGCGTCGCTCTCTTTGAGCTGATTCCGCTATATGGGTTGATGGGGTACCTTCCCTTCGTCAAGAGATGGGGCGTCGTTGGTCTACAGCAGCCCTGGGAGATGTACCCCCTCGCAGCAGTCTATGGCCTCGTGCTTGGCGGTCTCAACGGCTACTGCCGATCCCTCTACGGCGAACTCATCCCTCCCGGATCGGAAGCTGCCTTTTACGCTCTTTACGCCATTACTGACAAGGGCTCGAGTGTTTTCGGACCCGCCATTGTGGGAGCCATCATTGACAGGACCGGGAGCATTCGCCCAGCCTTTTGGTTTCTTGCCGCGCTTGTGGGACTTCCAGCGCCTCTCATCTGGCTCATAAAGGTCGAACGCGGCAAGAAGGAAGGTATGAAACTTGCAAAGACTATCCGGGCTCTTTCAACAGCAGAAGGGCGAAGCGGCCATGGAGCGTAGGAAGCTAGTGGCATCCTGTCGAGCCCAGGTCAAGACGAGGATGATGACAGTCTCGTCAACGGCCAGGCACATCCCGACTCGGGGCTGTGATGCATCTAATTCTTCTTTCAGTTTCGTTTCACTGCATAGCGACTGTGATGGCTATCTCCTTGATGGCTTTTACTTCATGCGACTGTGATTGTCTTACAGGCTTGTAGTATATAGACCCTAGGCAGTAATGGTACCTTTGGTCGTTCAAATACACCTACCTACTTGGCCACCTGTCATTCAGGTGTAGACCAGCATCCCACGGGCTCCTATATCCTGGCAAGTATATGCGAGAATGAGTCCACTGTAGAGACAGTCAAAGGCGCGAGGAAGATCATCGATAGAACCCCACCCATGTTCTCCACTCCACCGTCGTCCTCCTTTGATCTTCATCTATAATTCTCCGAAAGCATCGCCTTCAGATCTCGCACAGGGAATAACTGAGCAGTAAGTAGAGCAGACGAAACCCAAGGCTTAGTAGTGCTGCCGTGCAGCGAGTGTCCAGGGTGGACAAAAGCCAACAAGATTGTCACGCGTGATGACTTGAAATGGTTCAGAGAGGATAACGTCACGTGACAATTTGTTTTTCTGGTGCTTTTTGCCCAGCTTCGCCCAGAGTTCCCTCATTCGCGACACTTCGTTCCTGGATCGCAACTATTTTGCGCACGTTGCCGTGTCACGCATCACGGTCTGTCGACACGGGCTATCCTTTATTTCCGCCCGGGCTTATTTCCTCCGATATTGCTCCTTTTCGCAAGCCGCTTTTATATCTTTTTTTTATCACGTCATTGCTTTGCGCGGGTATCGTCACCCGTTGTCTTCTCTGCAACCAACCCCTCCGCCGATAGATCCAGACGCGCTTTGCGCCCCCGTCAGCCCTCGCAACCCATCCTGCGCCATCATCATGAGTGCCCGCAAGCGATCGCGCTCCGTCCAGGAGGAGAACCGCGCCGAATGTCCCTTTACCATTACCTATGTAAATACCCCGACGCGGGCGGACCAAGATCGGCACAAGTTGAAGAAAAGGAAGCGCGAAGGTCAAGAGGAGGAGAAGAAGGTTCAAATACAGAATTCTCCCTTTTCGCCCACGGGCAAGTTCAAGACCCACGACACCATGGACCTTCACTATGCCGTCGAGCCTCGCAAGCGATGGCTCGACATGACGCGGTACAACAGCTTTGTTTGTAAGTCTCTCCATGTCCCTTGCTTGCTGGCCTGCGAGTCCTGACGCCCCTTTTCCTTAAAGTGAATGGGACCAAGTATTATAGCGAAGGTTTTGTCTTTGTCGCGAACGAATCCACGATCGAGAGGCAACGAGCCGCGGCTAGCATGGGAAACTCTGGCCCAGTAAAGAAATCGGACGATGACTGGGTCGCTCGCATCCTCGAGATTCGCGCCGAAGATGAGCATCACGTCTACGCCCGCGTATACTGGATGTACTGGCCAGACGAGCTTCCTCCGGGCACGGTTGACAGAAAGAAGACGGTTCAAGGTCGACAGCCATACCACGGCCAGAACGAGCTCATTGCTTCGAATCACAGTGAGTCGCGCCCACTTGATGTGTTTAGTCGTACATTGTTGAAGCTGACTGGTTGCTTCTAGTGGACGTTATCAACGTTGTTAGTGTCACGATGCCAGCCCTCGTTAACCAGTGGATCGAGGCGGACGACGACGAGATTCAGGATGCGCTCTACTGGCGTCAGGCGTTTGACTGGCGCAACTCGCAACTTTCTGTAGGATCGCGCATCTACCGCTCGCCTTTCCAGTACTGACATTTTTCCTAGTCTGTCGAACTCACGTGTAAATGCGAAACCCCCGCGAATCCCGACCGGACGTTAATAGGATGTTCTACCCCGGATTGTGGAAAATGGATGCACCACGAATGTCTACACCACGACGTCTTGATGAGAGTATACGAAAAGCTGGGAACGGACCAACCTCACCGAAGTGAGCAAGCCTCGGTTAAGGAAGAGAAGGACGAGGAGAATGCGACCCGACCCCTCAGCCCGACGGACGCTGGAGACAAGGAGACACAAGCAACGATTGACGTCAGATCCGGAGCGTCGGCCAAGGATCAGACTCCCAGAATTGCCGAGACGCCAACCCCAGCGCCGACACCCACGGCTAGCTCATCAGCAAAGCCCTCGGCAAAGAAGGGTCGCAAAAAGAAGGCGCTCGACTTCAAGCCTTATGAAGGATTGTTCGAAGCATCGCTCAAGATGAATGATGGGCCAACGCTTTGGGAGATCCAGGACTTGCGCCCACACGTGCAGGGCGGAGACAAGACTTGGACCGAGCATGCACAATGCTTGCTGTGCGATGCCACCATTGACTAGATAGTCGGCACGCCTTGGTGGTTTGTACCTGTTTCGAGGCCAAATGGTTCGGGGCACAAGGGATGCTGAGCAGGTCCTTGCCCAACTTTTTATATTCCTTGTTTTGGCTTTGAGCATCAGCTTTGCATTTCTGAACGGTGCTTGGGCAAGGAGTTTAGGCGAGGCGTTTGGGCGATGTGGAATACCATCGATTAAAAGACGAGGAGTTTATGGGCAGATTCAAATGGGTGGCAAGGTGGGAGAAGGAAGATGCAAATGGCGGGATCTCTACTTCTCGTGTTGGTTTTCTTTTTGGCTATTTCTTATTCTACGCTGGCTACTAGCGGATCGCAATTGGATACAGAGCAGAATGCGAGCATAGCCCGGTCTTTGGATAAGTACTACCGATACAATGAGGACGCAATTACAAGGCAGCTGTACAACGGCGAGGTTTGTAAGATGATAGATTGCGCTCGACTGAGGATGAGGGGATTATTCAGGTATTTCCTTAGATATTCACTGGAGTTGGACTATGTAAGTTGACTTATGTCTTAAGATGGCAATTGTTGTCATGGCTGGCGGATGGGTGAAACAGCTTGGGGGCGTCGCCATACGTAATTGGCCAGATGGGAGAAGCCACCACGAACCCCGCCATCCTCCACTTGACGACCCGTTGGAGCTCCTGATCATACCCAACTAGCATCAACCTCACCTCTACTTCCTCATCACCGCACTCAAATCCCAAGCCCGACTCTCAGCTACCGCCGCGAATAGCATCAAAATGGCCGACGTCGATCCCTTTGACTCGGCTCTGTAAGTACATCCCACTCCAGCCACCAGCACAAGGCACCCCGGGCACTGACACCTTGTCCCGCCATTCTCCAGGGACCTCCTGCGCCGCCTCAACCCGAAGCAGACGACGGACCACCTCAACGCCATCATCTCGCTCGCCCCCGACCTGACCGAAGACCTCCTCTCGTCCGTCGACCAGCCCCTGACCGTCAAGCGCTGCAAGGAGACGGGCCGTGACTACCTGCTCTGCGACTACAACCGCGATGGCGACAGCTACCGCTCGCCCTGGTCCAACCAGTTTGACCCGCCCCTGGACGAGAGCGGCGCCGGCGGTGTTGGCGCCGGCGGCAACGAGGGCGCAGGCGAGGGCGCCATCCCCAGCGAGCGCGTGCGCAAGATGGAGGTCAAGGCCAACGAGGCCTTTGACGTCTATCGGGATCTGTACTACGAGGGTGGCGCGAGCAGCGTCTACTTTTGGAACCTCGACGACGGCTTCGCTGGCGTCGTGCTGCTGAAGAAATGTGAGACATGACTCTCCTTCCCAGCTCCCCGTGAGCCCCCCGGTCCTTGGCCATTACGGGGGCCAATGACTGGAGGTTGGGCACAACTCCGATACAACCAGGTGGGGGGGAAAGAAACAATTGCTGACGTTGACGTGCTTGCTACGCATAGCTTCTACGCCAGGAGGCACCGCCCAGGGCGTGTGGGATTCGATCCACGTCTTTGAGGCCATCGAACGAGGCCGCAGCACCCACTACAAGCTGACGTCGACCGTCATCCTGAGTCTGACTAATGCAGGAAGCAACATTGGAGACATGGACCTCAGCGGCAACATGACACGCCAGATTGAGCAGGACCTGCCCGTGGACAATGACGACAGCCACATTGCCAATGTCGGCCGCTTGGTTGAGGACATGGAACTCAAGATGCGCAACCAGCTGCAGGACGTCTACTTTGGCAAGGCCAAGGACATTGTCGGAGACCTACGGAGCATGGGCAGCCTGAGCGAGGGCGCGCGAGATCGCGAGGCGCAGCGGGAGCTCATTGGCAGCATGCGGAAATGATGACAAGTGCTAAAGATTGCTTAGAGGGGAGGGGACCAAACAGGTAGTGATTTCAGCCCCGGAGCACATGGAAACGACAGCACGAGGGTGAAACGCTCTGGCTGCTGTTGGTATTCCTGTTTGGTTGTCTGCGGACTCGCAAAGTCAGACGTGGATGAGTTCCAGATGAGGAAGCACAACTCCGAGACTATTTGAAAAAGTGCGGAGCGGACAGCACGGCCACCACCCGGCCCGCGGGTTGGTGGCGTAGGTGCCGGACGAGGCTAGAGGACCGTGGGATTCCACAAGAGACAGAAGAAAGAGAGCGTGCAACAATAGATTGAAGGTTTTATTTTCCGTACCCGGAGATCAGAGACTGGGCCTGGGCTGAGATCAGAGCGCCGCGGGACGTGCAGCAACGTACGAGATGCCGCCATCAGCTCGGACGTTGCGCCTTGACCACCTCGCAGCCAGCAGCAGCAAGGTTAATTGATACTGGGTTTGGGGAATAGTTGCGAAGACGCCGTCTGTACAGCATCAGGGTTCGTGGTGCGGATCTGCCACGGTATTCGCTCTCTCATCAGTACGGCGGGTCGATAGACTGTCAGTATTGTACGGAATCTTACTCTATAGGTGAGTCGAGGCTGTCTCGTCGTCTGCTTGGCTCCACCTCTTTTGGTTATGCCATGCCAACTCAGCCAACCTCTGGTGCTCGGCGCCTTGGCAGAGGTGGGAGTCCAAACCTGGACTCATCTATGTGATGAAACCAAGAGCAAGGCGTTGATCACTCCGAGTCAACGGCTGTGGGTCTGATGGATGCAATTGACCGCCGGCATGTAGGTGCATACAAATTGTCTCAAGGGCAGAGTCCACTCTGTACTTGGATGCAAAGTAAGAACCTTCTTGCGGTCCTGTGGCGATTGATGCAGGCACTGGTGCACGTCCACAATAGCAATCTCCACAGCTGAGGGAGGAGAGAGGTCGAATCCAGGAGGTCGGCTCTGCTTGTCTGCCACCTAGTTATGTACTCCGTACACCTTCCGCACTTTGCCGTGCGCTAGACGATGCAAGCCGAGCGTGTCTCGAGTCAGTTGCAAGAGGGGCCATTGGGGCCATATGCAGCGTAATTGCGTGAACATGACGCCAGCAAGGCTAAATGATTGGAGTACATGCACGGCTAAGCGGATGAACATCTTTAGGCTTCGCATGCAAGCCCGCCTCGTGGGCTTGAGCGCCCCTCTGTCGAAATAGGTACCTGGCCGGTCGCGGGTGTTTGTCGGCACGAGTCTATGAAAGATGGGAGATGGCAGAGCGAAGACGGCCGAGACAGGTTGACAGTCGTCAGCGGGGCCATCAAACTTCATATCGGTCTTTCTGAACTGCTGTCAGGCCAGGACAGGAGGGAGGGCCGCCCTCCCCCCTGCTAACCTAGCTGATCCAGCTCCCCAGATTGCGGATCTAATTTCTTCTACCGCAAGACGGTGGCGGGTGGACGGCGGATTGCAATTGTCTCCTGCTCGCGGCTGATGGCAGTTGGCAGGGTTGAATGTTCAAGGTGAACCGATGGCTGAAGGCTGACACCAAAAAGGTACCTAGGCAAATACTTGGATGAAGAACATCAAGATGTTGGAGGCAAAAAGAGGTAGAGGTAGAGAGGAATGGCCAGAATGTGTCCACTGTAGACAAGGTACGTACCGCTGCCTACTGGACAGTGAGCGACAGGATCGAAGAGTTCTAGAAGGACAAGCCCAAGGCAAGCCCAAAGGGAAAGGGCCCGCTCCGTGCCGCCTCCGTGCGACCATCCCGCCTTCCGATTCCCGTGACCCGTGACCGTCAGTGCCGCCGCCAGCGCCCACGCACCCACGCACACGCACGCGCACGCGCACGCGCAGGCCTCATAAGCCCCTGAAAATCCAGGCACGGCAAAGCTTCCGAAACTCCACATCTCATTGTGGGCAGCGTCTCGACAACACCAACCTTGCGCCCATTCTCCGTTCCTAGTGATGGAACTTGGTTTATGGTGCGGAGTTTGTCCGTTTGGCCGATTCCATTTCTATCCTTGATCTGGCAATATCCGACGAGGCTCTACTAAGTACCTAGTTACAGAGTGATATGCTATCTGTACGTGCCTAGTACAGACAGCCCATACTGTACGAATACCAACAGCACTCACTCAGTCAACAGGAAACAACCCAACTGCTGCTGCTGGCGCGCGCCCCTGGATGCCGTGCCTTGGCCATGATTCTCGATTGTGACTTTGCGTTGCGCTGCAACATTCCCGACATCCTTTTCGGCAACCTGACAGGGTCGCTGATCGGCGAGCCTCGCCTAGATGCCTACCCAGGTACTCGCCTTCCAGGGTGTTACTATGTACGTGCGGACGGAGTATGAATAGAGGCTCTGGCTCCCTCCCGGGGCTGACCATGTCAAAGTACCCCCATGGCAGCGTTTGGGATGACCACCCATGCAACCGTGTTTTGAAGCAGCAGCAGAGCAGCCCTTTCAGGACCCTCGCATCCGTTGATTGTACGCAGGATTCTCGATTGTCTCAGGCCTCCTCCTCCTCCTCCTCCTCCTCCTCCTCCTCCTGCTCCTCCCCCCCCTTCTCTGTATCGGCGCCTGGATGTCACGCATGCCATATGGCCCCCGGCCTCTAGTCTTGCCGGCCTGCTGTGTTTTACATACATTAACAGGGTCAACATAGATGTAGAGTATTACCTCATTCGCAACTCCAAGAGCCAACAGCATGGCGCACTGATCGACACGACACGACGTGACACAGCAGAGCGCGACGATACAGACTGATACGAATACTGATACGGTATCATTGCATATATGTAGCAGATTGACGACACAAGCATGCTACACGGCACGCACTTGGTTTTATTGTTTACCTACTTGCTCACTCACCCACCAGCCTTGGGTAGATACAAGACGAGACAACCGCAATACAACATGCATATGTACATGCGAGTCCTATGTACGCTTACATAGCACATGCTACGTATCATTGTCATCGTCGGGCTGGGACGCCATGGGGATTGGATGGGCAGGGGTGCTGATGCCAAGGGACAGAACGAGACAGACAGCCATGGCATGGCAAAGGCAAAGGCAAAGAAGCCAAACCCACCACCCCTGGCCCGCAATGACAATGACGAACATGGAGCAAGCTCGGTAGCTAGTGGCTAGTGGCTAGCTTGCAGCCTAGGTGATATGAACGGGCCACCCTAGGATCCCCTGATGGTCAACGAGCCTGCGCTTGGGGATTGTTCGACTTATTCCTGCGCTTGTGCGCGGCATGGGTGCAGCGCTCGCTGCACGCACATGGACCGAATAGGCACCTTGGCCTTAGCTACGGCCAGCGCTGGCTGTAGTGTCCGGAGTAACGAGGACATATGGGGATGGCGATGCATGATACGACCTAGGCGGATGATATAACCAAGCAGAGGCCCCGTCACCACCAGCATCGTTTCTCTTGCCCACTGTTCCATTCTCTCGGACAAACACCCAAAAACCAAGTCGGATTCCAAGCCCACACTACGACTGGGGGGCCGCCGCTACTATTCCCTCCTCTCCACCAACACCACCACTAAGTACGAACTGCGACTATCTCTTCCTCCTCCTCCATACCTGGGTAGGTGGCTAGTACCTACATAGTACTGTACCTAGGTAATTACCTAGCAGCACCGCTCCCGCTGGTCTCCAAGGCCTCCTAGCCTCCCGAATCCAGGCTTGCCTTTTTCTTCCCTCTTCTCCCTCCTTTCACCTACTATTCTCATTGTCATTGTCCGCGGTCCAACGCCTGTTGTCATTTCTCTGCTGAGGCGACCGTCACGCTGGTGCCATTTCCTCGACCCCCCTGCCATTGTCTCTCAACTGTAAGTCTTTTGCCAATCAAGTACCTATTCTACATAGGTACTGTGCCCCCTTGTGCCCCTTCACTTCCACTTCCACTTCCACTTCCACGCCTTCTCCCTCTACATACTTAGTACCTCTCTGCCTCTCCAACCCAGCTTCGTCCTCTCCGTCTCCTCGCCATTCAGGACTTTGCTCCATTTCATAAACGCTCCCGCCGCCTCTTATCCACTGCATTATTATCCCACCACCGCCCACCAGCTTCTCCACTGCCCGCTCGCAATCTCGCCAGAACCTCAAAGTGCCTCCCCCCCTCACTCCCCATCCTTCTCGTCCGCCCCTTCTGTCAGCGCGCGCGAGTCCCACCAACCGCATCCCACAAACTCGTTCCCAATTCGCAGTCTCCCGCCTCCTAGTTCCGGCTAATTATCGCCTGCTCTGCTCTTCTGCCACTAGAGCATCTTCGCCGTATCGCTCTCGCGCTCTAGCTGCTGACCTGTCTTGGTTGCGCCCTTCAGCTTCCCGTCTCACCTCACTTGTCTGACATTGCTCGAGACTCGCTCCTCGCTGCTGCTCAGTACCAGCACGTTTGTCGCAGAACATTTGTTGTCTCTGCGCAACTGCTCTCTCCCATACTCGAACCAAGTCGAATCCAGCCTCGGCCGCTCTATAGCCCCTCTCGCTCCCTGAACGCGGCTCCTCTCTGCTACCGAACGACGCCCAATTCTCGTTTCGGCGCGGCCGCCGTTCCATTTGAGATACAGCCCGGTCTGTACGGGAGCTCGCTATAGTACCCTCCCTCTCGCTGGGCCGTCGCGTGATCGATTGCTCTTTTGATCGCCACTCGAAGTCTCTCGGCCGGCCGCATTGAAGCCTTTGCTTGCACGACCCCCCGCCCCCACCGACGCGCATCGAACCTGCTACAGACGAACCGCAAGCAACCATGGCCGAGAAGCCCTCGGTCCTGATCATTGGAGGGCTAGGCTACATCGGTCGGTTCCTCGCCCTCCACATCCACCAGAACAACTTGGCCTCGGACGTGCGGCTTGTAGACAAAGTGCTCCCCCAGCTAGCCCGCCTCGCGCCCGAGTTCTCAGAGGCATGCTCGCAGGAAAAGTTTATGCAGGCTGATGCCAGCAGACCCGGTAAGTCCTGTCCACTACATTTTGTTTGTCGTCGATCCAGCCGCTTGTGCTGTTCTGGGAGTTGCGCGTTGAGGGACTAATCCTATCCCAGAGGCCCTGTCAAGGATATTCGATCGCGCGGACGGAAAGCAGTGGGACTACGTTTTCAACTGTGGCGGCGAGACGAGATACTCGCAGGAGGACGAGGTTTACAAGCTAAGATCCTTGAATTTGTCTCTTGCAGTGGGCCATGAGGCCGCCAAGAGGAAAGTCAAGACCTTTGTGGAGCTGAGTACGGGCATGGTGTACAAGTCGGACGCGGCGCCGAGCAAAGAGGGCGACAAGCTGAAGCCTTGGAACCGAATCGCCGTCTTCAAGTTGCAGGCCGAGGAAGAATTGGCCAAGATTGAGGGGTAAGTGGCTGCCCGCAACGCCTCGCTCAACGGCTTTTGTACTGACCTTTTCTTTTCTTTTTCTTCCTTGTTAGTCTCAATCTTGTCATTGTGCGCCTGCCCCACGTCTACGGCCCGTATGCCTCCCAATGGATTGCCACTGCGCTCTGCATGGCGCGAGTGTACCAGCACCTCGAGAACGAGATGAAATGGCTTTGGACCAAGGAGCTGCGAACCAACTCGGCCCACATCGACGACGTCGTGCGCGCGCTCTGGTCTATTGCGGCCTGGTACGACGCTGGTAAGGACAAGTGGGATGAGACGACCATGGGCAAGGTCCCCACTTTCAATGTGGTTGACAAGGGTGCCACCAGCCAAGGAGCCATGGCAACCATTATTGGCGAGATTTTCAACATTCCCACCGGCTTTCAGGGGCAGCTCATCAGCACCTTTGCGCGTCTCAACCTGGATAGCGTGGTGGATGATGTCAACGACGAGCTGTTGGGCCCTTGGGCTGAGCTCTTGGCCGCAGCTGACATTACGAGGCCTGGGCCGCTGACGCCGTTTATGGAGAAGGAACTGCTCAAGGACACGGACCTGAGCATGGATGGAAGCCGGCTGGAGACGCTGCTAGGGTTCGAGTACACCAAGCCAGTGGTTACCAAGGAGATTGTGGAGGAGGTGATTGAGAGTTACAAGAAGATGAACTGGTGGCCTTGATGCTACCGTCCGAGCTTCTACGGAGACGTCGCAAAGAGGTAGTGAAGTGGACCAAGACGAGAACGAGAAGGAGCTGGGTAGAGCGAGGCCCAGATGCTGTCGAAAGGTCTAAAAAGCATCAAGCAGGAAGCTGAGCCCATGTCGTGAAAGAGACCGTTGCCAAGACGGCAACGATGAGACGGCGGGTACTCGCACTTGAGTGAGACGGCGGATACAGTACGTACACCTGAGGATGGATGTGATGAGCGCTGGCGTTGGATACGACGCGAAGCGCGTGGCTGCCCGACGAACGGGCGCGCAACAATGTAGTGTACGACTAGAGCATGAGCGAATGTGGTGGGACAAGGTGTGACGGAAGACGATTTGGAATCATAAGAGTATGATACTAATACATATAAATGAAGCCCAACTGGGTAATGAGGTTCATCGAGGTGACATGCAACTCCAGACCGGATCGGATGGGGGAAGTTGAAGATTGCCTACCGGGGCTTCTTTGCGTAGAAACGGTGGGGAAGAAGAGAGGAATGGGAATGGACACGAGTCGTTGATTTAGGCCTGCATGTGACTGTTGGTGAGCTGCAGCTAACACGAGCACCTCGTGGAAGAGGGGCGTCCATTGCCGTGGAACGAAATGGGGCAATTGTTTCGTTGCTTGAATGGGGAGCTGCTTGGCGTCGTCACTGGCGGCAGCCTCGGAAGGGCTGAGCGAGGCTCCTGTATCTTGCGAGGACCTGCCGGCGAGTGGTTAAATACAGTACATAGTTATGTCGCGGCATCTTCGGGCAGAGTTTTGATCTTGACTTTGCAGATAGTCTCAGAGCTTCGTTTCTTCTCGACCAGAATTGGTGTGCTGTATTCTGTTGACCAAGTGCGCCATCCCCACCTCCAGCACCTCAAAGCTCCCGCGACCCCGCCAACAGCTTGTATCATTGCAGTACTTACTCTGTATCCCTGCAACCAACACACGCTTCGTTGGCAACTGTCTACCTACATCGCACTCTACTCACCTCTCCAGACAACAAGACGTGTTCCCTCAAGCACAGCAATGGCCGCTCCTCCGGAAAAGACGCTCAAGGACCTCAACGGGAAATGGGTCATGGTAAGTTGGCAGAAGCTACCCCGCTACCCAACGGATCGCATCATGGCCACGATGACGGATGATGCTCATGACACCACCGCCTCGATCCAGGCCTCTCATTTGCATACTGACTCGTTGTCCAGAACAAGACCTTTTCGGATAGTACCGAGCCCATCCTCGCCCTCCAGGGCGTGTCGTACTTTGTGCGCACGCCCATCAGCTACGCCACCGTCTACCTCAACGTCAACCAGTACACGGCGCCGCCCAAGCCGCCCAACACGTCGACGGACCTCTTCACCCACGTCGACATTGCCCAGTCGGCCTCGGGCATCACCGGCACCCAGGAGAACCGGTGCGTCGACGACACGTTCCGCGAGCACTCGGACTGGCTCTTTGGCACCGTCAAGGGCAAGACGACGCTTGTCTCGCTCGACGACATTGACGACGAGTTCCTCCGCAAGAACTGGCTCGTCGAGGACGACGGCAAGTTTATCCGCAGCTACGTCGAGAGTCAGGACTCGGACTGGATCGCGACCCAGATCTGGGGCTTCCAGACCGTCGACGGCCTGCGGCGATACTGCCGCAACGTCCTCGTCACAAAGGGTAGTGAAAGAGTCGAGGTCCGGCTGGTATACGACTACCAGGAGTAGGCGGCGTCAGCTGAGAGCCCGGGCCGCGGGGTAGGAACAAATGGGCACACAGGAAGAGACAGACAGACAGACAGACAGACAGACAGACAGACAGACAGACAGACAGACAGACAGAGAGGGCTGATAGAGGCCGGCGGGTTTGACCATATCCTTAGATAGGTAGCTCTTACAACGCGGCATCATTACGTGAACCAGCATCTTTTCCCACCCGCCTACTCACAGTCGGCGTACAGACACATGACCATCTGTATCATATGTCTATCAGATTTGTATTGGATATGCTGGGTGTACAGCCAAGGGATCATTTCCAAGTAGCTGACCCTCCCCGTTCGCTTCCCTCTCCCAATGCCGAGTTGTTAGTTCATATCCGCCAAACGCCCATCCATAATGCTCATATTTTGATTGACGACCCTTTTATGGACTCGTCGCATTATCTGACGAGACGAAATACCCATGTCCATCTTCCATCCGGGACTTGTATAATGCATAAGAGACAAAGGAGAAGAACAGGAGCACAAAGCTCGGCTCCTACTCCGGTCGCCTCCTGACAAACTCCTCCAAGTCTTGCACGGTAGCGACGCCCAGCACAAACCGTCTCCTCTCATCCGTCACAACAGCAAACTCCTGACTCCAGGGACCCTCGGACTTTCCGCCACGGAAGAAGTCCTCGAGCTCCTCGAGAGACGTCTCCATGGTGATGACGCGGTACGTGCGGCCGCGGCGCTGGAAGCGGGTCATGGCGGCTGCGAGGGGGTCGTTGGGGGTGACCTTGCCGGCATCGAGCAGGGACTGCAGGTAGGGGATGGACAGGTAGCCCAGCAGGGCGCGCGTGTCGGCGTCGACGATGGTGAGGTGGGTGTAGTCGCGCTCAAAGGCGGATTGGAGAGCGACGGAGATGGAGTCGGAAGGGTTGAGGGAGAGGGCGGCGGGAGGATCGAGGTCTTGGACTGTAGCCTAGAGCACGCATTTGGTCAGAGAAGCTCGGCCAAGACGGCAAGTTTTCCCAGCGCCATTCCGGGCATCGGTTGGAAGCAGGGCATGATGCTGCAGCAAACTTACCCCCCGGTATCGCGACGACCATTTGGAGACGGGAGGCAGCGACTGGGCGCCCGTGGTAGCGGCGGAGGCGGTGGCAGCAGCAGCCATTCTGGAAGAGGGTGTGTGGGCAGATGAGCAAATGTTCAGGCAGGCAGGCAGGCAGGCAGCGAAGCGGTCTCGGGTCGTGGATCGTGGAGCGTGGATCGTGAATTGTGGTGTTGGGTTGAAGAATGGAACAGATGGGATGAGTGAGTTGAATGGTCCGAGTCCAAGCAAGCCCCTCCAAAAAGTGAAAGTGGGGGGTCCGCCGGCCGAGGCGGGGCCTTTTGCCGTCAGAAATGGCGCCTAGAGACGGCAGCGAAGGGAGCTGAGCGCCGAAGATCGTCTCGGGTGGATTCAGAAACTGTGGGACTCGGGTTGACAGCTCTGGAATCTATCTAGCCAAGGTAGAGAGCTGGGAGCTGGGAGCTTAGAGCTATGCGCAGTATGTTTGCGTCGATACTCTGTGAATTATGTCCATCTCAGCTCGTCAAGGAAGCATGTACTGCTTGTCGGCAAGAAGACATCTAGGCAATACCAAAACACCAAAGCGTCCCATCTCAGTACCCCTTGATGACACGCTCGAATGAACGAGGTGCCCAGTGCTGGTGATAACCTCAGTTTCCAGTGCCCAGCAGTGCCCAGGAGTGTCCAGAAATGGCAGCCGTAACTGCCGGCACTTCCCTTATTGGATGCTCCGGCAAACCAACCGGATTTTGGGTCACACCTGCCTTGCCTTACCTTATCTTGCCCGTTTGCCGTCAGCCCAAGATCAGGGTGATGTCAGTGATGTCACGCATCACCTTCCTCAGACAAAGGTGGTCACTGAAGCTCCCGCGCGAGCATCTTAAGTCCGTCAACTCCGGGAACTCTACGGACTCTGCACATTGTCCTGCTCACCTTCCTCGGGGCACGTTCTACAGGACCCTTGACTTCTCGACTCCTGTATGACTTGGATTTCTATGCCCACCGCCAGATTCAACCTGAAAGCTAACTAATTCCTCCCAGCTGCACCTCCAACACTGAACCTTGATCGTCACCATGTCCTCACCTCTCTATCCTCGACGGGAGCGCCTCGCCGGAGCCGTGTACAGTCCTCTGGCGGTCACTCCTTACCAGGCCCGCTCGGAGCTCTACAGCGCCTATTCCATTGCCGACGATGCCAAAGGCAAGGCCCAGAAGCTGAGCGCTGAGGCAACCAGGGAGATTGAAAAGGCGAGCGCCAAAGCCCAGGCCAAGGCCGGCCGCATTGAACTCTACTCACCCAAGTACTATGCTGCCTGCACATTTGGCGGGATGATGGCTTGTGTAGGCACTCCTAGTACTGCTTGCCGATATAGCTGTGCCGTCTTCTAACAATTCTTGGTAGGGCCTCACGCACACTGCAGTTACTCCCTTGGATCTCGTCAAGACTCGTCGACAGGTTGACTCGAAGCTGTACAAGAGCAACGTCCAGGCCTGGAGCAAGATCTACCGCGCCGAGAGCTTCCGCGGAATCTTCACTGGCTGGAGTCCCACGTTTTTCGGGTACAGCGCCCAAGGTGCCTTCAAGTATGGCTGGTATGAGTACTTCAAGAAGACATATTCCGACATGGCTGGCCCTGAGGTAGCGTACAAGTACAAGACGGGTTTGTACCTCGCTGCCTCCGCCTCGGCCGAATTCCTTGCCGACCTTGCCCTCTGTCCTTTTGAGGCCGTCAAGGTCCGGATGCAGGGCAGCATCCCGAACCCTTACAATGGCACGCTTCACGGTATCCAGACGGTTACCGCCAAGGAGGGCTGGGCTGGACTGTACAAGGGACTATATCCGCTCTGGGGCCGACAGATTCCCTACACCATGATGAAGTTTGCTTCGTTTGAAACCATTGTTGAGATGATCTACGATAGACTGCCAGGCCAGAAGAGCGACTATGGCAAGGCTGCCCAGACTGGTGTTTCCTTTACGGGTGGCTATCTTGCTGGAATTCTCTGCGCCATCGTATCTCACCCGGCCGACGTCATGGTCAGCAAGCTCAACGCGTCGCACGAACCTGGAGAAGCATTCGGAAGCGCCATGGGAAGGATATACAAGGACATTGGCTTCCGCGGCCTTTGGAATGGTTTGCCAGTCCGAATCGTCATGATCGGTACCTTGACAGGCCTTCAGTGGATGATCTATGTAAGTCATCCTTTTGTCAAGAGCGCAAGGTTTAGCCAACAGAACTAACATATCGAGCAGGATTATTTCAAGATCTTCATGGGTCTCCCAACGACGGGCGGTGCTCCACCACCGGAGCAGAAGTGATGAAAGTGTGTAACGGTGTGCGACGCAGCAAGGACTTGATCGGAACCACCCTCGTTACCTTGACTCTGCCACACTTGTGCAATGGATGTGCTATTGCTGGCGATTAGCCGAAACACTCGTTCCTTGGGGTTCCACAGATAGGTAGTGATGCATGCGGATCAGTTTGGGAAAAGCAGCCGCCCGGTCAGAGGCGCAGATAATTAACATGGTATCAATGTGTTTGTGGACCAGGCCTAGGACGATGATTGTAAAGATAACGCGGGGTGGCTAACTACCTAACTACCTACCTACCCAGTTAGTATGCGTCGCCGAGGCTCTGCTTTATCAGTGGATAATGCAGATACTGCCCTGTATCGACGCCAAAGTGGGTAGCAAATGGCGTTGTTAAACGTTGTGCAAGAGCTGGTTGTTTGGTTCCCATGTCGGAATAACTACAGTGGATCACCACGACCGTTCGGGATTGTGGAAAAAGCGAGAATCGCCAAGACTGTGATTCCAGCAGTTGCCAGGCTCCAGTTGGCATCATGAATCATATGATGGTTGTCAACAAGAGGCCATTGGCTTGACCAACTGGGCGCCTTTGCTAGTTGGAATTTGGGACGTCTACTACTATCTAGAGCTCTATTACATACCTACCTACATGCCTACATACGTAGTAGATCGGTCGGTCGGTCGGTCGGTGTCCCAAAACGGCCACTTGGTCGTGTTGTTTGCAGGACCCGTTGCAGCAGAGCATCCACAATCTCGCGCAATGCGGGGAACAAGGGACCTAGGCGATTGCGGTTGCAGCAAAGGCGCGAACACCCGGCCGCTAATGGAGTGAGCATGACGTCTGTTCTGGAACAAACAGGAGCCAACATCCAATGTGGGAATGCGCCTGCGACGTGCTCCGTACAATGTAACTTAGCAGGTGGGTAAGTACATGGCCGCAGCGACAGGGGCCCATGATCCATCACCTCAGCAAGCCACAGGTCCCATTGTATCCGTGCCAAGCGTTGTCTCCTCGGGGACTGCAAGTGGGGGAGCTAGGGAGTTGGGGAGCAAGAGGCAGAAGTTACTGCTCAGGAACCGACAGCATGGTCAGCCGAGGCCGCAATCGCCATGGTCATGGTGGCAAAGTGTCATGCACAAGGACTTCTCGGACTCGTCAACGGACCGACTAGGCTTGCGGGAAGGGCAACGGAACAACGGAGGAGGGTGGAGGCCAGCACTGATAGGATACCAGACTCGTGGTTGGCGCCTGGCAATGGCAATGCAACAGTGTACATAGTAATGAAGACTGGAGAAAGGCGGAGGGGATCCAGAGATCTTATGATCCCCGGGGGTTGTTGCGTGCCAATGCATCCCTCCACGGGCGCGAGATGGATGACCGGTTAACGGCACAATGCTCCATTATGGACAGCCCTGCTGCTGGATCTTGCTGCCAGACAGCCAAATGACAACGGCCGGCCAAGGTGACAAACGGCTGGACGCCTTGTCAATTTGTCCCCCACGTTTTTTGCGTGCCATCTGGTAATACTCCGCGCTGTCCGTAATTAATACTCGGATGGCCTGAATCCATGCCATGGGGAATTCATGGACCAGGGGTGCAGCGTCCGACCCTGTGCGCTCGCCTTGCAAAATTGACCCGTCTTTAGCCTCGTCTGCTTGTCCAAGGACAAGTCAAGTCTGCGTCTGTACATGGAGCTGCTGCAGCCCGTCGTGGCGAGGGCCTCACACACATTTGTAGATTGATTCCCAAACTGCAAAATACCCGCGGGCTACGGGAACAAGTTTGCTTTCTGCGCCGCACTGGCCGGGCACATCATGACATGCGCGGAAACACATCATGCCCTGAAGGAGCTTCCCCTCCGCCTAATTCTATCGTCCATCCTGACAATCAATGTTTCCAAATGGCAGAAGAAGAGCGCTTTTCAGATTCCCGGCTAAAGTAGGCGGGCTGTCAGCCTGGAATATAGCCGGACTGTGGCAACCATTCACGCCCAGGCATCTACACAAATGCATACCATATCCTACCTACCTACCATGCCATATCATACCTGCCGACTGGTCTGCCTATGTAGGTACGTGAGAAGCACACGCATTGCAGACTGCCGGCATACATAGGTGTCCGACTTGACTCGCGGCTGAATGCAGTGGATGTGGCTATTTTCTACATGGCCTTTCGGGGATGCTTGGCAACGGGCTAGAGCCGACAAGCATACCGTTGTTGAGACAGGAAGACGGGCCAACGATCTATGTAGGGTTGAGCTGAGCTGAGCTGAGCTGAGCTGAATGAGTGAGTGAGTGAGTGAGTGCATGCGAGACTCGAGAGGTTTCAACAAGTCCCGGCAATTATAAGCTCACAGTGAATACCACGCCCATGCCTTGGCTACCACTGTGGCATCCATCGGCAGCTTGCCCTCGTCATGGCTTGTTTATCATGACAAGGGGTCCGTCAGCTCTCCGTCTTCCCCAGATTTATGGCGGTCCATCGTAATTACATGAACTGACAGGACAGTCGCGCCCCTGCCTTGCCTAGTTTGGAAACGCGTCCCCCAACAGCTTGAGATCGCGTGCAGCTCGCTTGCTTTTGCACCGGCGGGGGAGCAATGAATGAATGGAGGAGTGTTTGCCGCCGCGATGAAAAAATACCTTTTAACTTAGGTATTTAGTGTGGATAGACTGGAGGACGAGGAGGCTGCAGAGAGATAGATGTCTGCCATTAGTCCATCATGGATCACTCGAGACGAGACGTGTATGTAGGTATGTATTGCCCCCCGGCTGGCCATCCACAACTTTGCCCTGTCTCCTCGTCTCCTCGCCCTCTCCTCTCGCCATCCCCAACTCCGTCCATATCCATATCCTCGTCGGCCCACCCCTGCACCTCCATGATCACCCTCGTGGCCCAGCTGCCGCAACGCTCGCCGGCGTGCTTTGGGCGGCCAATGGGCCTGCCGCCCGCCTGGAGCGATGGAACCACCGCCCGCGCCGTCTACTTAGCATCCATCGTCCTCATGGAGTCCTGGCCTGGCGGCTCCACTGCACCACACCACGCCACACCAGTGACCACTCCTTGCGCGATCCCACTGACCAAGACCAAGCTTGCAAGCTTAGGTAAGTTACCCTCTAGGCCACTAGGCCACTAGGCCACTAATCACCGCCCAAAGTGCCCCAACGTCGCAGCCTCCCAGCCGCCAGCGAGCTGCCAAAAGCATCAGGTCGGAGACTGCCATGCGGGCAGTACCTTGGTAAGTACAGCAGGTACTTGGTTGCTGCTCCAGGGATCCGCCACCACCAAAGTACCTGAGTCTGCTGCAGCCGGGCCATCTGCCTTCATCCATGCTTTGCTTTGCTTGGCTTACCTTGCCTTGCCTTGCCTTGCCTTGCCTTACCTTGCAGCAGTCTGCAGTACCTGCCTATTCTTCCACTCCCATCACATTCGTCCATCCCCAACTCATCCATCCATCCAACAGTTCGTCTCATTCTCATTCTCATTCTCCCCCTTTCATACGCTGGCTGGCCTCTTTTCTTTGAGCTCCCTCCTACTCTATCCAACCCCCAACTCCAGCTTTCTCTCGCCTCCGCCGGGGTCCGACTAGCTCTCCTCCTCTTCTCGACCCGCGGTTCGCACCCACGCCCGCACTCGCGCCCGCGCTCTCGCTCGCCCGCCCAGCCTTCGTCTGCCTGCCTGCCTGACTGCCTTCTGCCGCTTGCCGCCTGCCGCCCCCGAGACTAGCACTGCCCGTCGTTCCGGCTCTCTCTCTCTTGCGTCGTCCACGCCACACTCGCGCCAGGCCACTGCGTTGCGCCCTTCCTCTCCGACGACAACCCAACGTCCGAAGCCGCTTCAGTTGCTTCCAGCCGACATCTTCTTGTCCCACCCTCTCTGTCAATTGTCAATTGCCAACTGTCCACTTTTCGACTCCGCTGCGCATGGTTCCGTCCTTCGCATCCAGTTGCCCGCGAATCCCTTAAGCTGGTGCTTCCAGCCGCTGTCGTCGGCTTCGGACCTCGTCCCTGCCCCGGCTCGGTAGTCCGCTCGCTATCCCTCCGTCCCCCGACCCCGACGACATCCTCACCCCGACATGGCCGGCTTCTTCAACAGAATCAAAGGCGGCAGCACGGTACGTCTTTCGTCCAAGCATTTACATTGCTTTACTCATTTGCCTACCACTCCTCTCGCGCGAATCATGGAGCGCATCCAGCCTCTCGTGGATGCCCGCTTCCCGCAAAGGCACCTTTGCATTGCTGACAAAATCCCTCTCGCGCAATAGGCTTCCGCGCCGTCAAGTAACAAGGATGCCGTCTCAAAGAAGAAGGAAGAGCCTGTTCTCGACCTCACCCCTTTAGAAAAGATGCTCACCAATGCCGGTCCTCTGCGAGAAGACGGCACCGATAGGTTCTTTGGCCTCGAGAACGTACGTACCCAGCAAGCGCCTGCCTCAACCCCCTCCCTCCAACCTCCCACGCTCCCCAATATTGACGCTCACTAACCGTGTTATAGTTCGGCAATACATGGTATAGTGCCATCGTGCATAGCCTTTGGCTAAACTATCTTACTGACGTGCATATAGTTACTGCAACTCTATCGTACAGGCCCTCTTCTACTCCGACTCTTTTCGAGATAATGTCATCAACTATCCTTCACCGACGCCATCCAATACTCCCAACGGCATGGGTCCAAGGGTTAATGTAACCGTACGACCTCCAGCCCCGCCGAACCCTGCAGCTCAACCTCCCGGGAAGCAAAAAGGCCTCAGCACTGCACAGGTCATGAGGCAGAGGCAGGTCATGTCCACTGGTCAGCAAATGCCAGGACAAGTGGGCATCCGACCCGAAGATAAACCCGACACCCCCGAGTATAAGAAGAAGCAGGCCATGTTGAAAGGGCCCATACTGGAGCTCGCCAAGGAGAATTCAGCAGCTTATGGAATGGACGAGTGTACCTTTACCGGGCTCAAGGACATTTTCTTGGCTCTGATCGAGAGCCAAACCAGAACGGGCGTCTTGAGTCCTCAGCGGTTCCTCGAAATCTTTAAGCGCGATAACGAAATGTTTCGAAACTCGATGCATCAAGACGCACACGAGTTCTATGGCCTAGTGTTGAACGACGTCATTAATAATGTCGAAGCCACAGCCCGGAGGCTGCAGGAGCAAGGCGAAGCCGGGGCGCAGGATGGCCTCGTCCAGTCCGTGGAGAATGCACTGGGCTCCGCCATGGCAAACCACTTTTCGGGTGCCCGCGCCCCCGGGACCGGCTGGGTTCACGACATATTCGAGGGCGTGCTGACGTCAGAAACCAAATGTTTAACATGCGAGACAGCGTCGCAGCGAGATGAGACATTTCTTGATCTCTCCATTGATCTCGAGGAACACTCGTCCGTCACGTCGTGCTTGCGCAAATTCTCTGCCGAGGAAATGCTTTGCGAGAGAAACAAGTTCCACTGCGATCGCTGTGGTGGTCTTCAGGAAGCCGAGAAACGGATGAAGGTCAAGAGGCTACCCAAGGTTCTCACATTGCATCTGAAGCGATTCAAGTACACCGAGGATTATAGCCGCCTCCAGAAACTCTTTCACCGGGTCGTCTACCCCTACCATCTACGCATGTTCAATACGACGGACGAAGCAGCCGACCCGGACCGTCTCTACGAGCTATACGCAGTCGTGGTTCACATCGGTGGTAATGCCTACCACGGCCATTATGTCTCAATTATCAAGACAAAAGACCGAGGCTGGGTTCTCTTCGACGACGAGATGGTCGAGCCCGTGGACAAGCATTTCGTACGAAACTTTTTTGGTGACAAACCAGGCATGGCCACTGCATACGTCTTGTTCTATCAGGAGACGACATTTGAGAAGGTTAGGGAAGAGCAAGAGAGAGAAGGAATGGAGGAGGTTATGCTCGCCAACCAAGCCGCAAACATGGCTCAAGAGGATAGCGACAAACTCGAGTCTGGGGGATCGTTGAGACGCCAGACGACACAGCCTACGCCCCCGATACCACAGACTCACTCTCTGGCGAGTCTAGCACATGCAAACACAGCACCCAACCTGCCTTCGCCTTCCTTGGCTGTGAGCACGCAGCCCGCAGTTCCTCCAGTCCCCGCAGTCCCTGAAGTCTCTGAAACCGCCGAAGCATCTGAAGCCCCTCCAGTCCCCCAAGCTCCTCCGGCTCCTATTGTACCAACAACGGCCACCAACGGTTTGGCAAGGTCGAATACTACCAAAGACGACGCGAAGACTAAAGAAGAGAAGAAGCGGGAAAAGAAGGAGCGGGAGGCGGCCGAAAAGGCCGAGAAGCTAGCAGAAAAGGAGCGAGAGAAGCAGGCCAAGGTGGAAGAGAAGCTAGCGGAAAAGGAAAGAGAAAAGCAAGCCAAGGTGGAGGAGAAGCGACGGCGAGACGAGCAACTCAAGGCGATACAGGCCCGCAAAGACGAAGAGCAAGAGCTGCAAAAGGTGCTCGAGGCGAGCAAGAAGACGGCGGCAAATGAGCACGACTCGAGGAAGCCCGAAACCGGCAGCGCCAGCTCGTCGGGAATCCTCGATCTCAAGCGAGGCAGCAAATCCATGTCGCGAAAGAGCTTTTCCCTATTCCATCACAAGGACAAGACAGCGCCGACGTCGACGACGACGCCGCCCGCCCCCCCGCATCACTCGTCCAATGGCGAGGCACACGACAGGCACGAGAAGAATGACAAACACGACAAACACGAAAAGCTCAAGGGACGCCTCAGCTTCGGCCTCGGTCGGAAGAAGAGCGCCAATCTACTTTCATCGCCATAGTACCTGAGCAGGCCACTTTTGCCTCGCATTCCAAGGTTACATTATGGGGATTTTCGCAGTATGTACAACATGAATTATAGCATTGACGGAAGCGCATCCCAGGCATGAGGTCACGACCGAGTGCAAGTATTGGACTGGGTGCGTCTTGTTTAGCATCAGAAATCACTCCAAGGGCTCGTCCCTTGCGTGTACTCTTCTTCGCTTGTCCATTTTTTTACCTCTTGTTATACATCGTCATCAATCCACAAGGGGGTTTAGAGTGCTTTGCACCGCCCCAGGAGTCAAGGTTGGAGCAGGGCTTGGTTACTTGAAGGAGAAATATACTGGATCTCGTAGAGGGCTGGAAAACAAGTCTTGGAAGCGACTCTTGCGCATGATGATTGTGGAAATATTTACAGCAGACAAGAGGCAAAAGCCTACCTATGCATGGTGCGCCTGATGCTGATGGGGAACAAAGAGCAATCAATGTAAAGAAGCGACGCCTTACGCGGGCTCGGGTTGTGTATGAATCTCGGTCGAGCGCCTGGGCCTCGGATATGGTGTCGTTCGCCCCGTCTACCCCGTCTGCCTAGAGTGTAAGTGATGCATGGGTGGTCTCGCTATATGCAGCCGGCCCAATACTAGCTTCACGCTGTTGGCCATGATTCATTAATGTACATGAGGTTTTCGTAAGAGCTGCTCCGTCATTGAGCCAACGTGAAACATTTTGAAGGCGTGTCCTTTTTCCCCCCCTTTTGTTTGGCTCAGTCGTTGTTCATCCCAGTATCAAGGCGTAGATGATGATGACGGAGTTGACAAAGATTAACGGCACTGGGTCATGGTGTTAGCATCCGGTATTCTCTGGCATAGAGGTCGCTCGCTTGGTGGAAATTGGGGTAACGCACTCCGCATGATTGTGCGTATACTCGCGATGAGATGGATCGTCTTGGCCTTGATGCTGGCATCGGCGCCGGAGCCAAAGGCCGGGTCGTAGGAGGCGGGAGAGAGGTTGACTGCGGGGCGAGGCAAAGAGGGAGCCGTGTTAGCTGCCGATTGCGGTAGTTTGGAGGAGGGAGAGGGAGGGGGAGGGCGCACTGCGGGCGAGGAAACGGTCTTCGGACAGGATGGCGACGGCGTTGACGAGGAGGACGGCGACTAGGCGGGACAAAAGGGTCAGCTAAGAGAAGGGGATCCGAAGAGGCGGGGATTGCATCGCACTGAAGAGGAAGTTGCCGAAGAAGAAGAACATGGCGGGCAAGGGAGCGCGCGCGCGCAGCGGACAATGAACGATGGGCGGGTTGGTATTGGAGTTGGCGTTGCTGGTGCTGGTGCTGGTGCTGGTGGGTAGCGATGATGATGTATAGCTGGCTCCGTCTTATTGCGACGTTGCGCCTGGGGAGAGCTGTCGGGGGCGGGGGATGGTTGCGCCGATCCGACCGACGACTCGTGGATAAGGAGCTCGGAGCTTGGTTGGCTTACTTGTGGGATGGCAGCGAGTACAACCGCAAAAGGATTCGTTTACAGCTGATGAAACGGGCAATATTTGTCTTGCGTGCGGCGTGAGGCTTGCGCTGTATTCAATTGATTGTAGCCAAAGTGGTGGTTGAGCAGTCTTGATTGACACTGCCAAGCTAAGCTCCCAGCTCCCAGCTCCCAGAGCTCACCACCATCTGCATCTGCATCTACACCACAGCAAGCCAACATGATGCCCTCAATAGGTATGACACCAGCCGTCGCTTCCCCCATCTTCAACGGCTCCCTGCTCACTAGCAAACCAGCTACAGGTGTCTTCTTCACCTCTCTCCTCGTGGCCATCCCGCTGCTCCACCTCGTCGCCTCGCCCTACACAAAGGTCGAGGAGTCGTTCAACCTGCAGGCCGTCCACGACATTCTCGTCTACGGCACGCCGACGACGCCCGACGCGGGCACGAGGCTGGCTGCCACGTATGACCACTTCGTCTTCCCCGGCGCCGTCCCGCGCACCTGGCTCGGCGCCGTCCTGCTCGCCGGCCTCGGCCAGCCGCTCGTTGCCCTCGTGGGGTTCCGCCATGCCCAGCTCGTTGTGCGCGGCCTCGTCCTCGCCTTCAACGCCGCCTGCTTAATCGCCATGCGTCGCGCGCTGCGGAGGGCGTTTGGAGAGGCCACCGCCAGATGGTGGGTCGTCTTCATGGCTAGCCAGTTCCATGTGGGTTACTATCTATCGCGGACTTTGCCCAACATGTACGCCTTTGGCCTGAGTGAGTTTGCATCGTCTCTCCTTGTTCCTATCCGTCACTCACTAACCATCTGCCGCCTTAGCCACCCTGGCCACTGCCTTTCTCCTCCCATATCCAGGCAGGCCCAAGACGTCCCTCGTCCGCCAGAAGCAGGCCATTGCCCTGCTCGTCGTCTCAGCCGCCGTCTTCCGCTCCGAAGTGGCCATTCTCCTCGCCACGACGGGCCTCGGCCTTGTCGCCTCGCGCCGCATGGCATTGAGGGACCTCGTACTCGCCTTTGCCGTCTCCTTTGCCGCCTCCCTTGCCATCTCCATCCCCATCGACTCCTACTTTTGGCAGAAGCCCCTCTGGCCCGAGCTCTGGGCCTTTTACTTCAACGCCGTCCTCGGCTCCTCGTCTGACTGGGGCGTCTCCCCCTGGCACTACTACTTCTCCTCTGCCCTGCCGCGCCTCCTGCTCAACCCCCTCGTGCCTCTCCTCGTCCTCTTCGCCCTCGTCCATCCGGCCACCGCCCGCTCCGCCCGCGCCCTCGTCGGCCCCAGCCTCTCCTACGTCGCCATCTACTCCCTCCAACCACACAAGGAAGCTCGCTTCATCTTCTACGCCGTCCCCGCCCTCGCCGCCGCCGCCGCTCTGGGCGCCTCGCACATCTCCACCCGCTCGACCAAGTCTGCCGTCTACGCCATCGCCTCCCTCGTCCTCGCCCTCTCCGTCCTCGTCACCCTCGCCGCCAGCATCGCCATGCTCCTGCTCTCCTCCCTCAACTACCCCGGCGGCGATGCCCTGTCCCAGTTAACCGCCCTCGTCGCCGCAGACCCGGCCGCCTCCTCCCCAGTCTCGGTCCACGCCGACGTCCTCACCTGCATGACCGGCCTCACCCTCTTTGGTCAGAACCCCGCCGGCTTGCCCCTGGCCCTCGACCTGCCGCCGTCGGCGAGCCACTTGGCGGGCCCGGTGCTCCTCTTTGACAAGACGGAGACGTACCCCGAGCTCGCGTCCCCGGCATTCTGGAGGCGCTTCGACTACGTCCTTGTCGAGGACCCTGCCAAGACCCTGGCTGATTGGGAGGTCGTCGGCGTGGTGCAAGGTTACGACGGAATCGAGGTGCTCAAGCCAGGGAGCGAGTATGCATCAGTTGAAGAGGCTCGAACTCAACAGAGGACCCTGGGAAAGGGAGCCACGGTTGGAGCGGTTCGGGACCTTGTGCGCAAGTACACGGGTGGCTGGTGGATTGGGCCACGCATGTCACCTCGCATACGAATCATGAAACAGGTCAGACACTCGAAGTTGTAACGTAAATAGCGAATCAAAATCTGTAGACGCATGTCATCACTTGGAGAGATGGAATGAGTCTTGTCCTCTTGTTGATATAAATTCCTCAGTTTTCTTTTCGCAGGGAACCGTTGCGTTCGCGGCATAGACCCTCTCACGTGAAAACCCCCGTCCTTGAATCTCGTTTCCATTCCGTCCCTCGTACAAAACCCCCGCGGCTGTTGCTGGATTTCCAGTAAAACCCCGGCCAAAGTAATGAAAAAGATGCGAAAAAGCAAAGCTTGACGTCGCCAGAGGCCCTACCACAATCGTCTTGGAGAGCAAGTCCCCCGTAGCCCAACGCCATGTAGAGTGTCTCGTAATGAGTTTGGTTCCCTACCCAGACCAGAGAGCCAGTCGTTCCCACGGAGCCTGAATCCAAAAAGCCAAACCCTACACAACCAAAGACGACTGAATATTAACCAAACAACCTACTAAACAGAAAACTCCCCCGTCTCCCGGTTGTTAACTCCTCATCATTCTCCGCATGGCAAGCACCTGATCAAACCCAATTCGTTCGTTACCGTTTTCCCCCATGCTTTTCCCTACGTAGACAGTCCCAATGCAGGATCCGATGCTGCATGGAGGGAAAAGCATTGTGTGGTTGTGACAGTTGCATCATATATAACATTGTGTCATGGGAGAGTCGAAACCACGCATCATTCTTGCTCCGTGTCGTGTTCTCCGCCCTTGGTATTGCTTCCGATGTCGTCGGCATTCTTGTCTTGGCTGCTACCCTGACTAGGCAGATCGCCATACTTCTTCTGATATTGCTGAAGTTGCTTGGTTTGAGAGATGAAGTGGTCCAGGATCGCAGACATCGGTCCACCAAGGTCACTAAGCTCTCGCACTGGACCACTGCCGATAGAAAGGTGGCGCATCGAAAGCGTCGTTATGCAGGTCTGCGAGGATTCAAGTCAGTCTTCAGCTCGCACGGGCCCGAGAGCCATACAAACAAAGGCGGGGATGGGGTCCGCGCCTCTCCATCTTACCTCTATCCTGCTCACTTGATGCTCCATAAAGTTGATGAGGAACCGGTCAGTGACTTCGCCTCCGCGAGTCTTGATTCGCTCCAGCAGCTCTGTCTCGGGTGGTTGAAGCGAAGGCTTCCCGGCTGCTTCCAACGTGCTGCACAGCATTTCCAACCGCAAGCTCACTCGCCAGAGGTTCCAAATCATGTCGGGATCAAAGCCGATTTCGGTGCCTGGGGCGAGAGAGACGGGTTTGCCTTGAGCATCCTCCCGCCGCTCGTGCTGCTGGTGGAGCTCTATACGGCCCGCCAGGGCATGTGGGTAGAGCGAGTAAACCACCTCGGGATTTTCTAGGCCCTTGAGCTTCTTTTCGCCCATTTCCTTGACTTCAAAGCCTTGGGACGTGAGCGAACGGAGATCCTTTCGAATCGCTCCAGCGTATGATTCGTCGTCAAACGTGTCTTCGGACCCCGACGCACCCATTCGGTCCGTGTCCTGGTAGTTTTCTAGGCAACGCTGTATTTCGGAAATAAAGTCGGTCGAGACTGTGATTTGCCCGCCGTCCGCGACGGCCGAGATTCGTGACGCCTTGTTGACCATCGGCCCAAAGTAGTCCATACGGCGGGTGACGGGGTCGGTCTCGCTAACGCAATCTCCATAATGAATGCCCATTCGCACAGACAGACCCTTGAATATGAGGCTGTTGTCCTTGTCGTAGACTGGCTGGCACGATACCGAGTTGAGCACTTCCGACGGCCAGCTGACATCCAGGAGCTGCATCTGCACTGCAAACGTCCAGAGAAGCGCTGATGTTGCAGTGGGAAAAGACACCATAAAGGCGTCGCCTTCTGTCTTGACTTCGTAGCCTCCGATACGCCGCAGCTGTCGTCGCATCACTTCGTTGTGAAGCTTGATGGCTGATCTCATCGCACTCGGATACATCTCCCACAAGGTCGTCGAGTTCTTGATGTCAGTAAAGACGATGGAGACGTTGCCGGTGGGTGCAGTGATCTCGGCCTCGAGTCGGCCGAGTGAGGAGTCGAGCACATCTGCCTTGGTTCGACGACCTCGCTTGATGGGGAGGAGCTGGGCGTCATCGGGGATGCCTGAGGGATAGAGAGACATGCTGGCACCGCGATGGAGTCGAGATCGTTCCACTCTCCGCTTCAAGTCTGCAACACTGATCATCATGACCATTATTTTACCAGACGCACCATAGGCAATGGCCAGATCGCGGAGTTTCTGCGCGGCTTGCATGAGATCTTGGCGCTCAGCCCTAGCAATGTCGGTAACGAGACCCGGCGTAAGGTATTCCCAAAGCTCCTTGGTGGCTATCAAGATGATATCGTCCTGCTCTCGAATAGTCATGTTGCTCACATACGGCGCTGCTTGCACAGCTGGCATCAGGTCGACGTAGCCGAAGGCTCGCGACACCTCCAAGAGGTCATTCAATCTTCCGTTGCGTGACACCCACCCCCCGGCTTCGCGGATCCGGGATCGTTCAGTGGGCTCTGCCGGGTCGTGCTTGCGCGTGAGCATCTTGTGGGTTCCATCGGTCTGGATCACTATCGCTTGAGCGTCGCCAACGTTTGCCACGTAGAGCTCGTTGCCGTGCAGATACACCACCGTGGCAACGCCGCCGGAATTGAGGTCTTCCTTGTTGAGGATCACCGGCTGCGCGGAGCCCCTATGCAGCTTCTGAGGCCGCTCTTCCGAATATTGTACGGCAATCTGGACGAGGTCCTTGTTGAGCGTCAAAAACGCGCGTCTTAGTGCATCCGCCGGCGTCTCCTTTGTCTGCGTCTTGAGTGCTTTTAGCTCCAGGGCAAAGATGTGGCCAAAGTTCTCATGAAGATATTTGGCAATCTTGGATCCTCCGCTCGACAGGGCCTGGCCATCGAACAAACCGAGCAGCATTTCTGTTTCGGAGGAATTGAACCTGGGTACGACAAGGTCGACCGTGGACAGATGCTCATTCTTGCCAAGTGTATCTGCCATGCCGTATGGAAGATGCCCGGCCAGCGAACCAGACGTTCGGACACGCCTGTCATCGCTCTGGTCGGGAATGCTGGGCTGGGTGAGGGTGACATCCATCAACCCCAACACCCGCAAATTCACGAGCCGGTTGAAGTCGGTGTACTCTTCTCGGTTGACGGCCCCCGGCCCACTGGGACCTCCCCATGCTGTTTGCTTGATCTCCAGCCTCTTGTTTCCAGACAAGTTCAGATACCTCAGATTAGGGTTCAAGTTCCAGTTCCAATCGTAAGGCACGTTGGAGATGTTGTACTTTAGGTAGTTGCTTCCGCAATCAAGAACTGCCAGGTTCTTTGCTCGCGAGATATCGGCCGGCAAGTTGGTGAATCGATTGCCGTTGATGTATAATGCCTGGAGAAGACTCGACTCTTCCAAATCATCAGCGGGGAGTGTGGTCATTGCGTTTCCGGACAGATAGAGCTCCACCAGCTGTGGCCAGCTCTTGATTGATCGCTGGGGCATATCGCTAATCTCGTCGTTGTAGGAAAGATTGAGGACACGAAGTTCTGCAAGGAGAGTGATCTCATCAAACACATCATCGTCGAGACGATTGTCGGCTAGGTATAGGTTCCGCAATGATCCCGCAAAAGTGTTTGTCAATCTTGTTGATAAGCCCGAGTCCTTCCTGGTATTGTTGGACGGCGTTGTTGATCTGGATACGACCGACGTCTTTCGACCACCCTTGCCATAGACGGATACAACAGAACTCTTCCTGTCGCCAATGGCTAGTGGAGATGGGCCAACACTCAACAGGGTGCTCGAGTTCTGACTCGGTCTCCGGTCCTCGCTGAGCTCCTCGGAGCTCGGAGTCGAGGAGAGTGTCCCCAGGGTGAGGGATCTACCATTTCCTGCTGGGGGCGGAGCCGGCGGTTCTTCTCCAGGTACTCGAGGCGGCCTCGAGGCTGGCTTGGGGAAGTGCTCGAGGACGTTGGAGGAGGCGTTGAATGTTTCAAGCTTATTGGCCCACCAGATTTCCATGGGCAGTTTAGAGATGTTGTTGCCGCGAACATTGAGCACTCTCAACTCGGTGAGACAACCTATTTGGGGCGGCAGCTCTCCAACCGAATTGTTGGCGATGCTGAAGTGCTCCAGCTTGCCCAGAGTTCCAATCTCCTGTGGTAACGAGACGAAATAGTTCTTGTCCAAGATGAGATGTTCCAGGTTCACCATGTTGGCAAATGCGGAGTCGATGCTAGCCAGCTGGGCATTGGATAGATTCAGCGTTGTGAGGGTCGGCAGAGGTTCCACAATCTCGAACTTGTTGAGCGGGTTCGAATTCAACTTTAGCTGCCGGATCGACTCAAACTGTCCCACAAAGGCCGAGATGCAGTTGTGGTCGGCAGAGAGAATCTCCAACTTGGGAAGTTCGGAGATGATGTCAATGCTTGTCATTCCATTGTACTTGATGTCGAGCTCGCGCAGGTTGATGAGTTGTTTGAACGTCATTGGTACGCTCTGCGTTAGCCTGTTGTTGGTAATGAGCAACTTCTCCAGACTCTTCAAGTTGCCGATTTCGTGTGGCAAACTAGCAATCGCGTTGAAGCTGAGATCCAAATCGACCAGACTATGCAAATCGCACAGAAATGGAGGGAACTTGTCCAGAAAGTTGGACGAGATGTTGAGCGAGCGCAGCGACTGGTAGGATCCAAAGTAGCTCGGTAACTGCTTGAGACGATTGTTGGCCAAGTTCATCTTCAGCAACCCGGACAGAGTGTTCAGTTCAGCATGCTCCAGCTGCTCCAGCCTGTTGTTGGCCACATCCAGAAAGGTGAGCTTGGCTGCTCGGTTCAGGCTTGGCGGGAGCTTCCTGGCTTCGTTGTTGTTGAACTTGATGTCACGGAGGTGCTTGCATGACTGGATAAAGTCCCTGGGCACGTCAAGAGAGAGGTTGCGCGAGAGATTTAGGGATATAATCTCAGAGGCCTTCACATACAGCGAAATGGGTATGGTGATGAGATTCCGGCCGGAAAGGTCGACGTAGTTGAGCTTTTGGGCACGAGCAATGCCCATGTCGGCCGTTTTCGCGTGGAAGTCGCTCTCGCGGGCGGAGAGGAACATGAAACGACAAATGTAGCTATTGTCCTCGCGGCCCAGGTCCTCTATGCGGTCCTTCTCCTCGTACCCAACCTGTTGCAGAAGACGCTTTTGCATAAGTAACGGGCGCTCAGGCGGCATGAGAACCCGAATAAGGTCGTGCTTCTTCATGATGATGTGATAGTTCTCCAAGCCATCGACCACGTACGTCTTCTTAATGACTTGAGAGATGACGTCTGTGACACTCGAGTCCAGCGGCATGGAATGGGTCGAAAAGGTGCCATCGGAGCGGAATATTCGGATGCAATAGGGTGCCAACTTTTCGTCTGCCCTCGGCGGGCTACCAATCTCATCCATGTCGGGACTGTTGTACGAGTTGTCCTCGGTATTGCGCCTGACAGCCCAGCTGTCTGGCGCATCCCATTGACCCTTTGGAGGCACAGAAATGATCGAATCTGCTCTATCCAGTTCAGGTGCGTTGTTGGCAAAGCTGACATCCATTGGTGTTAGGGGGGGCGGTTTCGTCAAGATGCCTTCCATGTCGTTGAGGTTCGTGTCGAGGTGGTACATTTTGGGGTCGTCGTGATCTGTCGGCCCAATTTCGTCGCCATAGTCTGGTAGTCGGTTCGTCCTCATCTTGGAAAAGGGAAACTTGTTATTGAATGTCGCTCCGCGTTGCGTAGTCGGTCGGGGGTCAACGCTGTCTATGTAATCGGTGCTCGGCGGGCCCGGAGGCAAGGCCGACGGGGACAGATCGGATCGTTGAAAGTCTGACTTGGATGACTTGGTGGCCAGCGACCTCGTCGACTGGGGAAGGTCGCGAAGCTTTGACGCATCATCCTTGTCCTTATTATGATGCCTCCGAAGGCGTCCAAACAGTCCGCGCTTGCCATGGTGAGTGGGTGACGTCTGCCCGTCGACCTGGCCAGACTTTGTACTATAGGGGCCAACGCTTCTGGCGCTTGGCGTCGGGCTCTGGCCTCTTGATCTCGAGTATGGCCCCGGGACGGTACTGCCTCCGCGGTCTCTTGCAAATTCTTTGGCGAGCTGGCCTACGAGGGGTGCGTCCTCTCGACTGAGGGTAGGCCTTAGGGTGCGAGGATCGTCGTTGCTCTTATGATGTCGGTGATGGTGTCCAGGCATGTGAACAATGGAATGCCCCGACCTCGACGAGGATGACGTCTTAGGCGGGGCTTGGGAAGAGCTGTCCGACATGTATCGTTCGCGATCGGGGCCGGTCAGGATGTCTCGGACGGGGGCTTCGCCATACCGCGCGATGTCCTGGAAACATTGATGTCAGCGATGGAGATGCCACGGATACGGATAAAAATCTGTCGGGCTAAGCAAGGACGGGGAAGAAAGGGTAAAGCGGGACGATTGAAGCGCGTGCGGGGTTGGGACCGATTGAACCGGGGGTTTAGAGAGAAAGAGAGAGATGGTGGGGGGGCAGGCGCACATTGTTATCTTGGTAGAGGAACGGGACGACTTCGGGGGCTGGCACCGGAGTTCTCGGCCGTGAGGATGAGGGAGAACCGTCTCGGGTGTGATCTGTGGCATTGGAGTAGTTGCGATCTCGTTGGGTGGGGCGGCTATGACTATAGGACCGCGCACGTTGGTCCTTGTCCTTGCCCACAAATGAAGTGGGTAGGCTACTTTCGGAGCCATCGCGCCCAGGGAATTCCTCGCCAAAGAAGCCCTGAAGTTTGCGAAAACCACCACGCGGGCCGCTGGTTTTGGAACCCTGGCTGCTGACTGTGAGGATGCTGGCCACCGACGGGCGCCTTTCATCATCGGCACCGGGCGAATCGGGAAGCGCAGAGGTGGACGCAAAGGGACCGTTGAAGCCAAGGCGGGCGCTTGTGGGCGCAAGGCCAGGAGACCGCTGGGATGCGACAGACAGGTTGTCGCTGGAGTCGTTGTAGAAGCTGGTGGCCATTGTGTTGGAGGGAGTGGAGGAGTCGTTGGGCGTCATCCACGGAGCGACCTGGTGGGTTTGGGTGGCCGTCGGAGGATTGTGCTGGATCTGGGGTAGGCGGGACGTCTCGAGAACAGACAGGTCACGACGGTAATTGCTGAAGTCGCTCATGCGACGATCGGTCGAAGCGGTATGAGACTGGCCACGAGGTGCAGTCGAGGGAGTCGTTGTCGGAGAGATCTGAGAATCATCATTGGAGCGCCTAGACACAAAGGCCCGTCAGACAAGGAGAATGAATGGATGGCTTGACGGGACAAGAGAAGGATGTAAGTAGTAGACGGGCGAAAAGATGATGGCCGTGGGCACATGCGAGAGGTGGAGCATTGTCCAGAAAGCGGAGAGCACCTAGGGAGCGCAAGGCGGCTCTGCTGGGGGGAGGGGAGCCACACTTACCAGGTGTTCATTGAGGCATTGTCGTTGGCAGAAGGCCGCCTGTAAGGTGTCGAAACAAACGTAGATGCAGGGGCCGATGGGGGAACAAAGGCGGAAGTGATGATTGAGGCGGGATTGGAGGCGACAGAGACGGGCGTGTGCGAGGTTGAGGGACCGCGCGAAGGCGTGGGCGTGAGCGTGGGCGTATTCGTGTTGGTGCTGCTGTTGGTAGAGGTGGAGGTGGAGGGCTTCACGGTGCCAGAGGAGTGAGTGCTCCCGGTGCTGGAGCTCGCGACGGAGCTAATGCGATTCCCGGCCTCATTTCCAGTCATGATGGCCAGGGCATCGATGGACGGGCCCTAGGACCAGAGATGAAGTCATTCGCAGACGGGGGGGATAGCGCCGGGACGATTTTAGGCCATGCTCGACGCACAGAGCAAGGCAAGGCGAGACGAGACGAGGCGAGGCAAGGCAAGGCAATACTGGATTGGACGGATGTAGATGGCGCAACTGGAAACGATACAGTATAACACGGTAGGGTATAAAATGCAAGGCGAAGGCGAAGGCGGAGACGGAAGCGGAAGCGAAAGGTGACGGGATATCGTGAGAGGCGGCGCTTGTGTTTAGAGGTGGCGATCCGTCAACAATGATGATGGCGACGGGTTGGTCGCGGCAGCTAAGCACGAGCCTCTGGAGGTAGCGGCGGGGAGATGGATGGCGGCAGCAGTAGCGGGCGGCAACAGCGACAGCGACAGCGACAGCAGCGGCAACGGCAGCGGCAACAGAGAAGGGGATTGCCTGCAGGTGGGACTTGTTCCAATTGACAAAGAAGCTACAGTAGGCTAAGTAGGTAGCTTGAGGAACTGTGAAGCACCACAGCAACAGGGCCAAGGCTGTTGGCTCGTTGGGATTGGGATTGGGATTGGAACAAGCGAGCGCCCCCATACCCACCTCCCACGGAAAGGTAAAAGCTACCGTGGGCCGCCGCTGGCTTTGATGGGCGCTAGCCGCTCGGAGCGAGGTACCTGCCTCTGCCCTGCGGAAGCGCCCTGGGTCATGTACAGTTACTCGGGAGCTGTGGGACAACTTTCACATGACATTGCCAGGTACCTACGCTACGTACCTACATGGAAGCTCAGATGCATGCATCTCGAGCAACGTGAGGACAAGGCAATGCCGAAATGCATGTCCAACGTAGACGTGGGACAAACACACACAGCTGACCTTTTGTGCTTGGCAACAAGTAGAAGTTGCAGACATGTACGGAGTAGCAGTAGTAGTAGTAGTGGTATATACCGTATCGACTCGAGAAAACCGGCGCGGCTAGCGTGATTTCGGTATCTATAAAATACTAATCTATTCCGTATATAAATTAGCTATATATCTAATCTAAGAGCGGTGATATTAAAAAGTCATTTTCTATATAGGATTTTTCTTATATATATATCTACCTTAATGTAAAAAGGTAGGGCAGGTACATAAGCCTTATTCCAATAGACCAAAAGATCTGTCAGTATTAGCACAACGTGCTCATACTGCCTGCCACACTAGCCTATAAGGAGACTCTATCATACCCTTACACTTAATAAGTTAATTATTTAAGGCTATTATTATACCGTTACTTTAAGAGCTCAATATTGATATACGTACGCTAAAGATACGTAAGCCTAAGCCTAAGCTAATTACTAAGCGGCTATTTAGCCCCTTAAAGCTAGTTATATACTTTTATAAGACTTATTTAAAGTATAAGAAGCTTAATATTATAATATAGTGTAAGGGTATGATAGAGATCTCCTTATAGGCTAGTGTGGCAGGCAGTATGAGCACGTTGTGCTAATACTGACGGATCTTTTAGTCTATTGGAATAAGGCTTATGCACCTGCCCTACCTTTTTACATATAGCTTATATACTATCGGATTTATTATTATTATAATATTATCGAAATCGTCTATAATATTTATAGTAGTTAGTAAGGGAAGGATCTAAGCGAAAAATACTAAAAATAGTATATAGATAATATTAAGATATCCGTTAATAGTTATTATAGTAAGTATATAGCCGTATATATATATATAGAGATAATAATAGATATTAGATCTAACTACTATTGAATATTAGCCGGTAGCGTAGTTATAGGCCTATATAGGCCTCCTTAGCCACGCTAACCGCGCCGGTTTTCTCGAGTCGATACGGTAGAGTTAGCGTTAGCGTTGGCTGGATGGATGAATCAATGGATGGATGACGGCTAGCTGCCCGCTGGAGAAGGCCCGTGTGCCCGTCCAATCCACCCAGCGGCCAGCCCCCCGCTGGCACCGCGCGCGCAAGCACACCACTAATGGATATTAATGGTAGCTTGTATTTGCTTTTTCAAGGTGGCCCTCACTTTGCAAAGACGCCTCGCTGATTTGCCTGGGTACTCTGTACGTTGTATTGTGGCTGTTCTGTTTTGTTTTGTTATCGCGACAGAATCACGGGCTGGCGCGCATCTCGCGCCGCTGCCCCCTTGCTTTCCAGCCGCTGGCCATCGTCCGCCCTCGTCTTCCATCCGTAATTAGGTACTTGCAGACGCTTCCCTGGCAGTTGACTGGTTGAGGTTTCTTTTTGTGAGCCGTGTCCTCGCGGTGATCTGTGCCCTTCTCGCCTTGTCGTGTCTTGCCTTGCTTACCTCTCAAGCCTCTCTCTCTTCTCCCTGTCAGAGACCCTGGGATGGCTTGGGCACGGATCTCATTGCGGCATTGGGTTGGCCCGATCCGAATCCCATCATCCCAGTCATCCATCCCAGTCTCCTCCGCGCGCGTGTGGATTTCAGGCGACCCTTGCTGGCTGGCTGCTGCCTTATGCCTGTTCGTCGGTTGCAATCATCACCACGCCCGTTCATTGAATGCACAGCGGGCGGGTAGCCATCACCCCGTTTCCGTTGCATCGCTGCGGATACCTGCCTCTGAATGTCTCTAACTTGTTCTCAGAGAAAGATGAAAGACGAAGCTACATACAATGAATATGCATGCTGCCAGTGATGGATGCTGGCACCCAATAGAGGTGGGAGGGCGGACAACCAGCCGATTGGAACTTGTTGCCGCCACGCAATGACCACGTACCCGATCAATCAAGGTATCCTAACCGCAATTGATATTGCCGACGAATGAGTGCGAGCTACATAAACTATAAGTCTGCGAGTAGCTCCCTCGTGGTCGTCATCAAGACCAGGCGCTTGTTGACGAGCTCCAATACCCTAGACACTCACACCACCACGACGTTGAATGGGCTGGTCATGCAAGTCGTCCATGATAAGTACTGTACGGTCATGATTTCATGTGCAGACGCTGGATTGTTTCAGGATTGCAATGCTCAGAGCGACTAGTTTACCACTGAAACCAACCCGTCCGCTTCCTTTGTCAGAGCCACCTCCGTAAAATACTCCGAGAATGACATTTTCAGTAACAAATGGGGCCCTAGATACTACATGACGAAGCACCCCTCCACTCTCGGAGCCGTGCAACCTATGATGACCATATCCGATGCCCCGCCAACTCGACCGACAGTGTAGGGACCTACAATATCTACCTACTCTAGGTATATAATTATCTGTTGGCCTTGGGGGATATCTTACTCCTCTACTCCGTAAACCCTTCACCTAAATACTCATCTGCACGTAAACCAAGCATCATGACGGCCGCCATCAAGAACCGGCCGGCCTGGTGGAAGGAGAGCTCCGTGTACCAGGTGTACCCGGCCTCCTTTCAAGACTCGACCGGCTCAGGGACCGGGGACCTCAAGGGCATCATCTCTCGCGTCGACTACCTCAAAGAGCTCGGCGTCGACATTGTCTGGCTGTCGCCCATCTTCAAGAGCCCCCAGGTCGACATGGTACGTGCGCGGGCTAGAGACGATCCATCTGATGTATCATGGCTCTGATATCTCTCCAGGGTTACGATGTAAGCGACTACACCTCCATCGACCCTCCGTATGGCGACATCGCCGATGTCGATACCCTCCGCGACAAGCTGCACGAGCGCGGCATGAAGCTGGTCCTGGATCTCGTCGTGAACCACACCAGTGATCAGCACGAGTGGTTCAAGGAGTCCCGCAAGTCCAAAGACAACCCTTTTCGCGACTGGTACGTCTGGAGACCGCCCCGGTACGATGCCCAGGGCAATCGCCAGCCTCCCAACAATTGGGAGTCCTTCTTCCAAGGTACGTTGCCCCTGTCAGTTCTGGGTTGGTCAGGTCATGGCCGAGTGCAGCAGCTGATCACTGCCCAGGAAACACATGGGAGTATGATGAAGCTACCAACGAGTACTATCTTCACCTCTACGCCAAGGAGCAGCCCGACCTCAACTGGGAGAACCCAGCCGTGCGCGCCAAGGTCCATGAGATCATGCGCTTCTGGCTGGACCGAGGCGCCGACGGCTTCCGGCTCGACGTCATCAACTTTGTGAGCAAGGACCAGTCGTTCCCAGACTCGGACAAGACCGTCTTGCCTGGCCATGAGTATTACGCCTGTGGCCCTCGCATCCACGAGTACCTCAAGGAGGTTGGCAGCATCCTCCGCGAGTATAATGCGTTTAGCGTCGGCGAGATGCCGTGCGTTTACGAGGAGCAGGAGCTTGTCAAGGCCGTCGGTGCGGACCGTGGCGAACTGAGCATGATATTCCACTTTGAGCTGTGAGACGACACCGCCCCTTTTCCCATCCGTATACATCTTTCTAATGTGTAACTGGTACACAGCATGGACATCGACTTTGGCCCAGAGGGCAAGTTCTCGCACCGGGACTGGCACCTATCCGAGCTCAAGACCACCGTCAACAAGTGGCAGAGGTTCATGTATGACAACGACGGATGGAACGCTCTCTATCTGGAAAACCACGATCAGCCGCGAGTCATCAGCCGCTTCCTCCATGACGACCCCCAGAACAGGGCTGCCAGTTCAAAGCTGGTCTCCCTCTTCCTTGGCTTCCAGGCCGGTACCCCTTTCGTCTACCAGGGCCAGGAGATTGGCATGACCAACCTGCCCACCGACTGGGGCATGGAGGAGTACCAAGATCTGGACTGCCTCAACCACTGGAAGTGAGTTGCACAACCACCAACCGACTTGAGATGGACCCCGCTGACACAAGCACTCGCTCTGCCGCAGCCTTCACAAAGACAACGCCGACGCCTCTACCCTCGCGCAGCTCAGGAAGGAGTACCAGAACAAGTCTCGCGACAATGCGCGCACGCCGATGCAGTGGGACGCAAGCCCCCATGCCGGCTTCACCACCGGCGACAAGCCCTGGATGCGCGTCAACGACAACTACCCCGAGATCAACGCCGCCGCGCAGACAAGCGACCCCAACTCCGTCTTCCACTGCTGGCGCCAGGTCCTGCAGCAGCGCAAGGCCCGCAAGGACATCTTTGTCTACGGCGACTTCTTCCTCGTCGACGAGCCCAACGACAAGGTGTTTGCCTACGAGCGACGCGCCGACAGCGGCGACGCGGCCCTGGTGGTTTGCAATTTTGCTGCCGAGCCCGTCACCTGGAAGATGCCGGCCAAGGCCAAGGCCAAGGGCGTCCTGGTGAGCCCTGCTGGTAAGACGTTGGAGGATGTTGCCGCTGGCGAGATTCGATTGGGCCCTTGCGAGGCCATTGCACTATTGATCTGAGACTCGGATCATGTGTGGCACAGCCCATGGGCTAAGAATATGATGAGATGAGAATGAGAATAGAGCAAAATCCTCTCTTCCCCGAAATACATTCTGCTACTTGCCTCGACGTATATATAGTTCAGCGTAGAGGAAACATGTCGTGAAGCAAAGGTGGCTTACATGCCGAGCCTTGCCTTTGCATAAATGCCCATTGTCACATGGCTAGGTAGCTGGCGTTACACTTCCTCGTGTATCATCTCCCCCAGCGCCTTGCTCTCTTCCATGATTTCCCTGGCCTCCTTGGCCGACACCTCCATGTCCTCTTGAATTAGGCGCACTGCCAGCTCAGCTACGAGCACCGACTGTATAAAGGCCGCAGGCCCCCGCCCAGAAATCACCCGGTCGTTGATGGCTCGCTCCTTGAGTAGCTCGCGAAACTCCCCGACGAGGTAGTCGCACATGATGTTGAAGCCCCTGGGGCCGTAGTATCCGGGGTTGAGGTTCTCTTCCTTCTTGAGCGACCGGGCGGCCTTTCCCGACTCAATCTTGTCGGCGAGGAGGCTGCGGAAATATGACGGCGCTCCATCCACTACGCCGAGCAGAAACTCGCGCTGGTCGGCGAAACGACTCTCGAGCTTGTCCCACTGTACAGAAGGATAGTGCCTTTCACGCCACGTATCCATGGCCGTCTGCTTCTTGTGATTTTGGCAAAACTTGGCCTGCATTCGTACATTCAATCGCTTTCCCTTGGAGAACTCTCGGAGAAGGGTTTCGTCTACCGCCGCTCCACACCAGGGACATACGGATGCCTCTCGCTTTTCGACTTCTTTCTCGTCGCTGGACCCTACGCTGTTCCGACGCAAAGAACGAATGGGTTCAATGTCTGATAGGTCTGAGAGATCTGATAGAGAACCGTTGGCGTTTCCGTCGTCTCTACTCTCCTGACTTTGGCTAAAGTCGGGGATGTCGGCAGGCGCCCTGAATGTGGCTCGCGAGCTTTTCGAAGGCGGTTTCTGTGCCTGCCGGAGTTTCCCCCGATGCTTGGCCTGAGAGTTGGCTATTCTGGTTATTCTGCTCCCCGACTTGCTTGCGGAAGAGCTTTGAGAATTAGGCTCTCCATCATCCTCTTGTGATAATGCTTTGAACCGAGGCGCCGCGTCCTTGACCGGCGAAGATGGAAGCGAGCCAGTTGGTGCTCGGATACTGGCCTTTTTTGACTTCTCAGGACTGCTGGAATAAGCATCAGGGACTTTCAACTTGGGCTTTGCGCGAGAAGTCTCGCTTTTTACTATTTTCTCATGGTCAGCAATGACTCTACAGGATCGTTGATTGTTGGGGTGCTTGGAATACCTTTCTGGGACCGAGGTTCTTGGGAGCTGCCGGTCTTCTTCCTCGCTCCGCCGTATGTGGCCTTGACATTGGACTTTTTGACAAAGCCTTGCCTGTCTCTGAAATGGTCACCCGAGCTTGTTAAAGATTGAGATTGACTGGGACTGCCATCGTGCAGCTTCCGTCGTTTAGTAGAGGATGGCGGCCTCTCAGCCTCGTCTTCGTCCGAGACGTTCGTCTTGGAACCGTTTCGTCTTCCCTTTGTCTGTTTCTGGCGCTTTTCCGTAGTCGATGGACCGAATGCTGTACGTTTGATGCTGGCCCGCAAAGCTTTGTCCGACCCTGAATCGGGGCTGTCCGAGTCCTTGACCGACGAGGGACGAGAGGCATTCTTCAGTGTCAGCCGCGAGGCTGGTCCCAGGTCGTCATCACCATCAGCTTCCTCAGCGCTGGAGGCAGGTGGAGCGTCAACTGGGACCGGTTTCTCCAACTTGGATCGAGTTTGGCCATTGATCTGGGTCAGAAGTGTATCCGGCGCTGATTTGTAGCTCAAGCCCACTCTAAAAGGTACCATGGTCCTGACGGCACTTTGGCCTCGGTAGCAATGAGAGTTTCGCGGTAGCAGTGAGTCTCGCAGAGTCTGGTCATTGACGCCGGAGCCAGAGATGACAAGCACGGTTTATGAGGCGCATCGGGCAGACACCTGGCAGCAAGTCGAAACCAAAGAGAGGACGCCCACAGCGAGTATGATGAGGCCAGCAACGCCGCAGCCAGGCGAGCAGAGCAGGCGGTCTTCAGACGAGAAACCTGCGTGGTTCTAGCGACGTCCAGCGCGGATCTTTCGGGGCTCAGTCGCTTGGCGATCCTCTCAATGCAGCCGGCCAACGAAGGACGCTGTGATAGCGGAACACGCGTTGACTAACGCGCCCAGGGCCTGAGTTGAGAAATGGAGTGGCCGGGCCGCCAGTGACTGTGGGTGAAGGCCCCCGCAAGGCAGCACGTCAAGTCACTGGACTCACTGGACTCGCTGGACTTAGCGATAGGCGCGCCACGTAGCTCTCCTGAAACCCACTGTAGGCTCGCAGACGCCCCTAGAGCTGCTGAACCTCCAGACAGCCCGCCCAGCCAATGCTTCCACTTCGTCCCCTTTGTCAACACCGCCTCTTTGCCCGCCTCTCTTTCGCGCGATCGCTCCAGGAACGTCAACTGGAGTGTGTCCACCTCTTACCAAGTACATACCTAGCTGTTGACTATTTGCGCCGCCTTGGCGAGCTTCACGATGGCGCTTAACCGCAAGTATGCTGCGCTGCCAGACTTGGTGAGCTCCATTACTATATCGAGGCTCTCGTTGGGTTGCTAACCACCACCAGGATTCCGCTCCGGACATTTACGAAACCCCAGACCTCACAGACGACAACTCCACGGTGCCAGTAAGCACTCAAACTGCTCCCCTCTTACCTACTGCCGCTTACGGAACCTCCAGACTACAGCAGCGCGCACCTACTCCGACGATGAGTTCTACGATGTCGAGGACGACACAGCCGCCATCTCGCGATCGCGCCTACGAATAAACGAAGCTCGCTCCCGGTTCCTACCCGCAAACGTCAACGCTACTGGAGTAGATTTCTCGGATCGAGTCGACGGAAAGCGCAAGTCATACAAGGCATCTAGCCGCCGACAACGTATCCTGCAAGACGGCACCGAAGAGTTTGGCGATCTATCCGACGATGACGACGAGGAGAGCTTGGAAAGGCGGATTGCACGCCTAAAGAGAGAGGTTGAGGAGGCAAAGGACGAATACGCGAAACGAAAGGCGGTCTCCGCGGATCAGGCCAAAGATGGCGCTGGAGTAGGCGACGAAAGGCTCGCTTCCCTAAGCCAGGTCCTCGACGAGATATCTACGCCCGTTGGGCGACCAATCTCTGCGTCATCACACAAAGCTCAGCCTCCACCAAGTCAAGGGACACCTGTAGAGGCATTGTCCGACGAACACGCTACGTACACCGTCACATATGCGCCGACTTACGAGCAAAGCCATGCCCTGGTCAAGACGGCCGAATTCGACCGTCGACTCCTGATGCTAGAAAAGGGCCTGGGGATCAGCACCTCCTTGATGCCAGAGGCCGACTCAAATGGGCTACCCCGGGCCATTATCCCGACGTTGGATTCCCTGAATAAGCAAATCACGACCCTCGCCCAAGCATCAACGGCCAACTTGGACGCCATCAGCCGGCGAGTGAGAACACTGGCATCCGAACAAGACAAGTTAAACGACGCTCGCGAAAAGTCCAAAAATCTGCGCGAAGAGCTCGGCAGACACGCACCTGCTGCCTCTGCTGAGGACCCGGAGCAAGACGCCAAGATCAATGCGCTGTATGGAATCTTGCCCACGATTGAGAATCTGACGCCAATGCTGCCGCCGCTGCTCGACCGATTGCGCTCCCTTCGAGCAATCCACGCAGACGCTGCGACGGCCAGCGAGACGCTGGAGCGCATTGAAAAGCAGCAGACGGAAATGACTGCGGAGCTGAAGCAATGGAACGAAGGCCTTGGGAAAGTAGAGGTAGCTATCAAGGAGGGTGGAGCTGCTGGGGCGAACAACATGAAAGTCATGGAAGGCTGGGTCAAGGAGCTTGAAGAGCGGGTTTCAAAGTTACCCTGATGATAGAAATGCAGAGATACCCTTTTACAGCCGTCTGCATGACCCAACAGTCTCTACTTTTGAAATGTGGATGCCATCACGTAGGGAGCTTCACCAAGGACATGTGAATATCCATGTCCTACAATTTGCGCCACAACTGACGGAGCTGCATGAACCCAAGTGGCTGTGCAGCCGAGCGGGCAAGGCTCCACGCATAAACGATTATCCGAGGCTGCAGCACCAACCAAGTGGGATTCTCGGCTCCCCTGGTGGGGTAAGGGCTTGGGCACACGAAAACCCTGACAAGTTCACCAAAAAGTTTGGACTGTATCCGCCTCATTCTCCAGCTCACGCCCGCGATAATCGACACTATCCGCATCTTCTCACAGTACGGCCACGCTCCCGATTTCCAACGCGCCAACCGCCCTCGCTGACAGCAGAAACCCCCAGGTCGCAAAAATGGATACCTCCAAGGCTCCCGTCAAGCTCGTCAAGGTCACCCGAGTCCTCGGCCGAACCGGTGCGTCCCCTCGTCCTCGAATTGCGAATCCCCCAGCAAAGGAAGCGAAGCAGAAAGAACGACGGACCTGACAATTCTATAGGCTCTCGTGGTGGTGTCACTCAGGTGCGCGTCGAGTTCATGGACGACCAGACCCGATCAATCATCCGAAACGTCAAGGGCCCAGGTACGAGACAATCGAAAACTCCCCCTCTCCTTTTTCCTCCCCCCCGGAGGTTCTATACCATTTGAGGTGTGAGTGCGGTGCTGACCGGGACTCTTCCCCCCCATCTGCAGTCCGCGAGGACGACATCCTTTGCCTGCTCGAGTCTGAGCGTGAGGCCCGACGACTTCGATAAATTGCGTGCTGGCGCGAGGGGTCAGGCTTGGGAGAGTGGACGACGGGATGGTCTTTGCATGAAAAGGCGGGCGCGCCTTGTACTGGGACATTGCCCTGGGGGATGCGTCACCCGCACCCCCAGTTTCATTTGTTAGAGGAGTCACGGATCTGGCATTGCGAATCCAGAACACAGTTCTCTGCAGCATGGAAATCCGACGGCGAAAAAGTGATTTGACTCTTTTGCAGAGGCCCGCCAACGTTGGTGCAAACCATTACCCACAATCGATTCAGGTTTCACAAATCACTTGCTTGTTTCCCTCCCATCGATTGATCTCATCCAGCGCACAAGCACGGCTTCGCGAGTCGCTGTTCTTCTGACCCTCTTCCGGAGCATCCAGTCTGACCGAGCAACGACGGAGTCTTGTCAATGTGGTCCCGCAGATCACGTGCGCGCGACTTTATCAATAACCACTTTTGAGCTTTCCAGTCTCCAAAATTCCTCATCCTTGCAGGCAACTCGACAAATCCGCCGCGCTCGTCTCGTCCTTTTGGTAAGTCAGTCTACTTCCGTTATTTTCTTTGCCATCATGTTTGGAATGATGCTTTAATAGCATGTATTACCTGAAAACACTTTGATGTTACTTTTTATCACCAAGATCTCTGACCAAACCATTCACCACTCCTTTGTTATTATGAACCGTCTTTACATGGACTATAAAACTAACAAGTGGAAAGATTTCATAGTATCTGCCCGTACACATTCGTCTACCCATCCATATCCACATGTCGACGCCCAAGCCCCCGCCGGGTCACTTCAACGTCCTCTTCTTTGCCAGCGCCAGCTCGTACACCGGCAAGGATTGCGATGCCTTTTCTGCTCCCCTGACCTTGACGAAACTCTTTGCCGAACTGGAGGCACGATACCCTGGTATCCAAGCCAAAATTCTCGACTCGTGCCTTGTAACGGTCAATCTTGACTATGTAGACATATCGGGCGAAGGACATGGCAGCGATGTCCTTATTCAAGAGGCCGACGAGGTGGCCATTATCCCACCCGTGAGCTCTGGTTGAGGGTCACCATACCTTGGATATCAAACTCCGGCTGTCTCAGTGCCATTATCCGCCAACAGTAGTGACCGAAGGATTGCCCAACCATGATTCGCCCAGAAAGAAACTGTAGATGCTCGTCGCATAGCTCATGCCTGTCCATTTGCTGTCGAATGTTCCCGTTCATCTGGTAGCAGTGGCTCGTCTTCCTGACGTTTCCTTTGAAGCACTCTCCACCCTTTGTACCTGAGCCGGCGCCACCAGCCAGGCCGCTCCCTGTTGAACCTCCGCAGCCGGCGAATACCCAATACCAGGAGGAATACCAGGAGAACAAACACCAAGGTAGACGCGATGGAAATGATGCTCGTCAAACTAGTAATGGTCGACACCTGACATCCAAAGGGCTGCGTCCGGATTTCCCACCTCTCCGCCCAATGTGGGCAAATGTTCTTGTCATATGCGGGTGCCAACATCGGGATGGAATGCGAGTTGGGAACGCACGATGACGTCTAGCGAACACCCCAGTTAGACAATCAAGATTCTTATACAGGACACCACAATCTGCTGGTCAATTGACGGTTAGCTCACGGGAACAGACGTACGAATGGGCACCAGCTGCACTGCTTCTCGCGCAGACAGCTTTGACAGCTCTGGTGGGCCCAGCATCGTTGGAGGTGCTCGTCAGGGTTTTCGGCCGAAGTGAAGTTGGCACGAAATGCCTGGGCCTGTGCAAGAGTGAGCGCGTAGGGTTGCATAATGCGGTGCTGAGATACGGATACTGATGAATGATTTGAACATGTGAAACAATGTAACGAGGTATGTAGGAGTCTGTTTTCTAGCCACAGACAATAATCCTTGATGACGTGATGAGCAGAGGGTTAATGTGGGCAGTGCACCAACGCGCGGCTCAGCTCTTAGCTGTCGAGACTCAGCCAGCCTCGAGTCGGCAGCGTCCGTGTCTGGTCGGTGGTGTAGACAAAAGCATCGTATAGCTACCTAGTTTACTTTCTAAAAACAGCCTTGGATAAAATACACATCTCGTGATAATCATACAGCTCCATGTAGTCGGACGATAGGGTAATGGCACAGCAACGTCACGTCGGCGTCGGCGTCGCCGTAGCTGTTGCCGTCGCCTTCTTCTGCGCCCTCGACTGTCGAACGTACTGCTTCAGCTTTCTCATGTCCGACCTTCCCTGACCCCGCCGTTCACTGGGGGCTCTAGGGGGCCCGTCTCCAAGCCTCTCAAAGAACATGAGATCCGCCAAGAATCGCCGGATTTGTAACCCTGTCTGTTCGCGGATAAAAGCGTCAATTTGCTCGTTGCAAGCCGCCGACGCAGCAACATGCAGACCTCTGAGGACATCGCGATCCCCAATTTCAATCTCAGTCCTCTTGTTGGCGACTGAATAAAGGCTATCGCGTACCGATGACGTTCTTGTAGGAATGTTCGGTCGACTGATGGCTCGACCCGAAAAGCCCTGAGAGCAGAGTGTAACATGATTGACTCCACGGCTTTCACCGGATGGATGCCTTGTAAAAGTGTTATTTTCTCCTTGATCTGCGATGAAAGCTGCTTCTTTGTCTAGCTCCGTGGTAACTGCCTCTGCTGCCTTTTCAACATCTGGTATCATGGACCGGGGCTGATTCAATTCAAAAGGCAGCGGCGGCAACGGTTTAAGTGTCGGTATGACTGCTGGTAAATCTTTGACCAGCTTGCAAGCTGGCAAGCTCTGGTGTCGCGGCCTTGTTGACTCTAGCAGCAGGCTTGTTCCGTTAACATCTCTCATGGACTTGACCAGTGGGTCTATAGTTTTCGACCTCTTGAGAAATGACAGAGAACCGTGATCAAGGTTGACCAAAGGGTCAACACTAGACACGGCATTCTGACACTGTTCTGGGCACGGCACTGACAATTGACGGGAACTGTCTGCCCTCGATGGCCGCTTTGGCCCTGAAAAGAAGGCAGACAGAGGGCGTGTTGCCTTTGACTGAGCTCGGTGGTATACGACACTTGGCCTGGCCTCTGTACTGGGTTTCAAAGGATCTGATGAAGACTTGGATGGTTCTGCGGGTTCTGCTACAGAGATTTGCTTCAGTGCCGTCAACAAGCTTGGTGCATGGTAGGCAACCAGGCCACGAGCCTTCATACGGAAGCTTGGACGATGTGAAACTGGCTGTGGCTTAGAAATAGTCCGGCTCTTGCTCATTCCGGTCGAGGGCCGCTAGCCGTTTGAGAAGAAAGGAAGGCAGGCCTCCTTTTGACTCGATACTCGATTCACAGAGTTATTGCGGAGAGGTGGCTGGTCGATCAGGGTAGATCTCCATTCGTCGATGTTTCCCGCCGTTGTAAATGGTATTCTTGTAGTTGACTTTGGAGATCCTTCTCCTCCCCCGCTTCCATCCATCTGGACGAGCCGATGAACTCTCGCTAGCGACAGCGGCGGCTGTTTCCGTGCTGCACGAATGTTGCTGGCTTTGCCCGGGCGAGGGGCAAATCGGGACTGGTCTGCGGATGTAACTGCCAGGCCAGCCGCCTTGAACTCGGTTCGAAACGGTCGAAGTGCTGAAACGGTACGAAGTGTTGCAACCGACTTGATAGACGTTGGAGTGGAGACGAGAGTTTTGCCCCTTGCCTCGGTATGCTCAGCATATCTTTGGATGTCTTTGGTGAAGCGTTCCAAAGCTTCCCTCTGGCTCGAGGTTCGAGACTGATAGTCATGGTAATCTGAAGATGACCGATGCTGCTTATGATGAGCATTCAGGCTGGCTCTATGCTGCCCTGTCAAGGATAGCATCTGAAGTTGCTGAGCAATGCCTCTTGCTGCCGCCTCGACGAGCCGCTTCTCGATTCCAGATGGGGACGATGGTTTCGAGGCTGGAGAGGCGCCCCTGCCGAGGCCTAAGCCAGGATGAGAAGCTACAGGTCTGTGTGCAGTGTTTCGTTCCGAGAGTTTGCGATTATGGGGTAGAATGGATAGGTTACGGGGTGTTGGGATGAAGACAGTACTTGTTTGGTGTTTGTGTTCCTCGACCACGCCGACTGATGCTTGGTAACTCGCTGTTCCGTTAATCGAAGCATCGTCGATCGAACGAGTAGCAGGAGATGGTGCTGGAAGATGCTGGTTGTCGTCGATATCAAGGTTCAGTTCCGAGACGCTATCCACTACCGGATGATGAGACACGGGTGAAGACGCCGGTGCCGGTAGCCCTCCAGTCATGACTGCAGAGGCGTCAACGGGAGCTTGCGTATGGATAGTTGCGCGTCGACCATGCGCCTTGTCGCCGGACTTGCGGATGAGGCGTCGCGTGCGGGCAGGGGGCCGTGATAACACAATGACACGCGATCGCGGCCTTGTTCTCTCAAATGAGGCCACTCTTTGGCTAGGAAGTATGCGAGTGCTCCGTTGGGTGGAGCGAGAGGATGCTTGCCCATCCATCATGACGCGACTGAACAATACAAGTGCTTGAGTAGAGTGAGTTACGAAAGGCGAAGGCGTATAACAGAATTACACTTGTTCCATAGAGAAGTGTTGGACAGTCAAGAATGTGGTGTTGTGATAGTGAAGGATAGGTAGGTAGGTAGATTGAGAAGGAGGGAGAGTTGGTGGTTGGAGGACTGGATGAGGCAGTTGCCGGACAGGTCGAAGTTGCCTTGAGTACCTAGGCGTCTCTCTCAGGAAGGTACGGGATAATAGAACGAATGCGGAGTAGAAGGAAGGAGTCACGGAGCAGGCGCGTTACGGCCGGACATCTTTGATACCGGGAGAAGAGTAGACGTCGAGTTGGCGGCGACCTTTGCGGAGGAGGAACTCAATGGCAGCAAAGTCCCGCTTGTCAATGCCCAAATTCCGCGCAAACTCGGTCCTGTGATGAATGCGTGGCTCTCGGTCAGACAGGCGAATGGTTGACGGACGGCGTCTTGAAGATTGCGTACCTGGTGAAGCTTTCAAAATGAGACCGCGTGGCCAACGGCTTCTTCCTACTCTCGCGGAGACAGTTGCGGTATAGGGACACCACCTCCTTTTGCAGGCCTGAGAGACGCATTTTGCAGCTTGTATATTGGGTAGGTGGCTTTATTGGTATGTCTGGTGGTGTTGTTGCGTGTGAATCTTGAGTGGTTGCAAGACAGACGATTCATCATTGACGTTGTCGAATGAAAATACAGTGGACCTCGGGATACCGCTCCACTTGCATCCGACGGAATCGAGTTCCGCAGCATGGCATGGGTAAGGTACTTTTACATTGATTCCCTACAGTCTAGATACGGATGAAACCAAGCCTCTTCAGGTACCTAGTTACCTAGGTACCTACCTATACTACTACCATCTGAGACGGTGTCTAATCTGGCTCAAGGCCTGGATTGTTTGCTTCCAAGTGGTCCAGCATCTCCAGGCCCCGAAGCCGCTGCTAGTGAGCGCAAAGGCCGCGGTTAATGCGTGGATCGCCGCCCGGGATCAAATGTCAACTGCAAGTGGGCGCATCGCAGCACTGCCTCAGCTTGCATTCCGCCCAGACAAACAGGGCGCTAAGGCTCAGCTCGGCGATGCGCACCCGTAAAGAGCTAGTCTATCTGTAGTTGAGGAGCCAGAAGCTCGTCGGCGTGACATGGCTACACCTAACCATTGGCTGTCATGCTGATGCCACCCCCTCCTCCTGGTTGACAATCTATTCTAGGATGACTGTAACTAAGTAGCCAAGGCTGAATCAGGCCTGCAGGGAGCCTGGATACCTGACATGCACCGTGTTAAGAGCCAAGGCTGCCTCGTCGGTGTGCTCATGTGGTTGTTGTGTGGTGGTGGTTGTGGTGGTGGTAGACCTCTTCGTCTGGCACTTCCTCTCCTCTGTTCTACCTAGATCATGTGGCTTATAGCTTCGGCTTCGGCTTCGGCTTCAGCATTTGCTGTTGCCGCAACTTCATCGCCCACGCTCAGCTCAAACATCTTGCTCCATCTGCTACCCTTTACCCACCAGACATGACAGAGGGGCTGTTGGACGGCCGCAGCCAGCAGCTCATGCCTGGCTCCTTTGGCCCGGAAGATCTCCACGCCTTTGACGACAACCCTCTCGATACCCTCGAGGGGCTTCAGAATGCCTTCAGGGAGCGACAAGAGACCTCTCCGTGGTCTAGTAACCATTTATCCGAGCTCAATGTCGGCAATCTCGACTGGCACAAATACGACCCGCCAGCAGCCCTCAGAAAGGCCCCGAATATCACCAACCAGGTCTTGCTCGACGTCATCTGGACATCGTTGGACAATGTCAAGGCCCGTGTCGCTGAAGAGGACCGTCAGAAGCTCCAAGAGGAGCAGCGCAGACTCCAAGAGCGCGACGAGCATGACCCAAGAAAGCCAGGCAAGGGAAAGGAGCCCTATCTTCCCGTCTTCATCCCCCCAGAAACCCCACAAGTCGATGCCGCCGCCGTCGACCTACTCAAAGACAAAGGCAAAGCCGTCATCCGAACTCCACTCTCCTCAACTACACGCCCAGATGCGGCCTCTATAAAGCTGGGTAAACGCCGTATGTTTGCCCTACGACGACTCTTTCAACGCACCACGGACAGAGGCGAGAGCAGTATTGTTGGCGCAGCCCGCGAAGCTTTGCTCCGCCAGCAGAAGGGCGAGCAGTCAAAGGAATCCAATGGTTCACTTCAAGAAGAAGAGCTAGTGTAAGCCAGCGCTTTGTACACACACACACACACACACACACACACACACACAAGGCTCCCTCAGACTTTATACTAACGACCCTCAGGGAATGCGTCTCCTGCTTGGATGACTTCTCGCCCAAGGAAGTTGTCAAGGTTCCTTGCCACAGCTACTGCTTTGACTGTTTCGTTCGACTGATTTCTACCGTGGTCCAAAATGAGCAGCAATGGCCCCCAAAGTGTTGTTTGAACGAAATCCCTTTTTGGATCATCTTGCGTTCTACCATTCCCCAAGACCTCAAGCACACGGTCAAGGAACGCCGCAAGGAGTGGGGGATACCTGTCAGCGAGCGCGTATACTGCAGCGAGCCTACATGCAGTCTTTGGGTGAAGCCCGAAGATATATCTCTGAGCGCCAGGCAGGGCACTTGTGCACAGGGTCACCGGACATGCACAGTCTGCCGAGGCCCCAGTCATGGAAACGACGATTGCCCTCAAGACAGAGATATGGAGGCGACGAATCTCTTGGCTGAAGAAGAGGGCTGGAAACGGTGCTTCCAATGCCATGCGTTGGTGGAACATGGAGAGGCATGTCAGCACATGACTTGTCGATGCGGGGTGCACTGGTGCTATGTATGTGGTCAACGGTGGCGTACCTGCAGCTGCACCATGGAGATGCTCGCTCAGGTCAAGGCTGGAGCTGAGGCCCGCAGGACAGAGAGGCGCGTCCAGGAACGAATCCGGGCAGAGGAGCTACGTCTGATACTCATCCAGATTGAAGAGTTCGAGCAAGAGGAGGCCTTGAAGGCTGAGTTGCTTCGACAGGAACAGCTCAGGATAGAGGAGGAGCGTCGCCAGCGAGAGCTCATCGAGAGGACCCAACAGGAGAGCATCCGTCGTAGGGACATGGAGGCCAAGTATTGGCAAATCCGACAGATGATGGATGGCCTACATGAGTTGCAGCAGGTGCTTCTGGAGCTCGACCAGGATAAGACGGCCGAGGAGCAGATTTTGGAAGAGAAAAACGCCAAAGAGAAACTTTCCGTCAAGCAAAAGGCCGAAAGATCCGACATTGACTCATTGGCAATGGCCAAGGTGGCGGATAAGGAGTTTGCCCTTGACAAGGAATTTCGAATCCGCGCGATGGAAGAACAGAGCGTCGAGGAGGCCTACCACCACCAGCTGCAGACTTACTGGAAAGATAAGAAAAACAGCGACAAGGAGATTGAGACCGCCATGTTGACCATCAGGAAACGAATGGATAAAGGTCAACGCAGCTGGCAGCGATGGAGGGATGACGAACTGAGGCGCTGCCAAAAGAAAATCGATACGGAGCGGACTTATCGAGAGGAGCTAATGTACAGCGCCAAGCACCGCATGATTGACCAGTTCACACAGAAGGAAACTGAGATGACGAACCGCATGGCAGCTGAGAAGAAGTGGCTCGAGGTTGTGGTCCTCGAGCGGGAGAGGCTGCTTGGTGAATGGGAACTTCAGGAGGTCGAGGGCGATGCAGACAGTTTGTTTGTGCCAGGACCCGAGGACGATGCAGCGGTCTCGGATTCTGCGGTCCAAGATGACGCTTGATCTGGGAAGAGTGAACAATGTTCAAGCCTTGTCATGGCATCAAGCTGGATGTGAAGAAACGAGAAGAACTCGATACGCCTGGCCTTGAAGCTTGTCGTAGCTGAGGATAACCAATACCACAGCTACTCCATTAAATTTCGACTTACATCTTAGCGTGTAGTATGTGATTCTTCCGATGAATAACTTCTTAGGCTGCCATATTTGGACGTGGTTCATGTCAACGGGTGTGCTTGAATCGGACTCGAGATACCTGCTAAATATCGGTCACGTGCCTGGCATCGAATATTGGCTGTATCGCGGATCCACCACGCCCGAATCGACGCCTAACAAAGACTCTTGGGGCAGATACAAGCAAAAAGTTGGAAGAATCAAGCACGCCATGACTCGATAGCAACGCCAAGACACCCGCAGTTTTCACTACAAATCCAACAAAGACACCCTGAAGCAACCATGTCGGTGGCTACTCAGGATGGCTCAGCCCAGTGCGTGAATACCCTCAGCTCTAGGGTAGCAACCCATACTCACGCAGATCCGTTAGTCCTCTCAAGATATTCGATGCCAAGAGGAAGCAGGACAAGTTTCTGTATGCCTGTGCGCCGATGGTGCGCTACAGCAAGGTACCATGGCATGGAGTGACAGTTCCTGATGTCAACGACGCTGACGTTGAAGCGCAGCTAGCCTTCCGACAGACAGTTCACAAATATGGCGTCGATCTCAGCTGGACGCCCATGGTTCTCGCAAAGGAGTTTAACCGCAACTCCTTTGCGCGAGATAGCGGTACGCAATACCTTCCCTGAGAGAGTTCCCAAGCCGGAGAAGAGGCAACGGTGACTGATCATGGTCTCTAGACTTTACCGTCTCGACGTTGCCCGACCAGCCCGCCACCATTGTTCAGTTTGGTGCCAACAGCCCCGTCGAGCTAGCCCGCGCATCTGCCCTCGTGGCGCCCAGCGTCAACGGCGTCGACCTCAACTGTGGCTGCCCGCAGTCATGGGCGTGCGCTGAGAAGCTCGGTGCCGCGTTGATGGGCCACCGTGAGCTGGTCCGCGACATGGTGGTTGAGACGAGGCAGCACCTGGAGCGTGATGGTTGGCATGTGGGCTTAGAGAGAGACATTGATAGCCCCAAGGGCCGGAGTGTCAGCGTCAAGATTCGAGTTCATGATGATCTTCGGTATGTCCAGTCGCTTCTTTGTGATCCGTATCTCGTCGTGGGCTGAACTTTTCAATTAGGAAAACGATGGACTTTTTGGATACGGTGATTGGCGACCCTCGAAACCGACTCGTGGACTGGGTCACTATTCACCCACGCACAAGAAACACGCCTTCGACAGTTCCCATAAAGAATGAAGCCCTCGAGATCCTCACATCAAAGTATGCGGGGACGCTTCCCATTCTTCTTTCGGGAGATGTCTTTGACCTCGAAGCCTTACCCCTGAAGCCCATACCAAACCTTGCGACACTGACTCTCAAAGACGATGCAGCCCACCAGTCGGCCGCCCCAGCCCCCAGCAACACCAACCTCTCTGGCTTCATGTCCGCCCGCGGCTTACTTGCCAACCCTGCCCTCTTCGACGGCTACTCGGCCTGCCCGTGGGAGGCGGTTGAGACCTTCATGTGTCGAGTCGCGCGCAATCCGCTGCCCTTCAAGCTGACCCTGCACCACATTCAGGAAATGTGCGGCCCTGGCATGGGTGAAGACAAGGTCTCTCTGCTGAGCAAGAAGGAGAGGGTCGAGTTGACGTCGCTTTCCAACATGTGCGAACTCGTTGACTTTTTGGATGAAAAGATGGAGGAAAAGCTTGGAATGACTGGCGGGATGAGACGCAATTTATGAGAGACGAAGCCACGTAAACAAAAAAACTACACAAGCCACAATGAAACCACAACATGAACACGTGTGACATGGTATCGTATTCAAAGCTAGTAAAACACATGGCATGGTCCGGATAAACCCAGAACTACCGCTACAGACCCGCTAACACGCTTTGAATCCCTATCGTATTCGAATCGTCACGCCTCTGCACAAACGCCCGGAAGTCAAGCTTGGTCAGCTTTCCCCTTGAACCCGCCGACGCCGACGCCAGCGTCCTCGACTTCTCCCTCAGTGCCTCGGGGCCGACGATGAACAGGGATCCAATCTCGGTGAGCATCTCGACGGCGGTGCCAACTTCTTTAGTTAAGGCCCATTCGCGCATGGTCGAGGCATACTTGGCGATATCTTGAGTAACCATGAGGCCGCCCGTGGCATTGACCTGGAACTTCTTAAAGTGGTCGAATAAGAGCTTGACGATGGTGAGGGCGAGCTCGCTGAAGAACTTTTCGGCATTGTGCCCGTCAATGGCCTGACTGGCCATCCTATTGACACGTCCGAGGAACGTGCAGATGCCGAGACAGGTCATCGTTTGCAGGGAGTCCAGTTCGCCGTCTTTGGGTCGGAAATCCTGCTTCTTCTGAGTGCCCAATGATTTTGTGACCCAGTTGGAGACGACGTCAATTGTGCCCTTCATGACACTGTTCGTCTTCTTCTCGATATTGTCTATTGCCACCCGCTTCTGAGCCTCCATGTTCTTTCGAACTGTCGTGTTGGATTCTGCCAACCGAATGAGAACAATGGTGATGAACCTGTCCATGACGCTTGTGACGGTGACTGCGGGCCGGATCGCTGGCAAGTATGCCAAGTCCGGCTCCGTCTTTGAATTTTCCTGCACCGAGGCCTGGTCCAGTGCCGCCTCAAGTGCAGTCTCGACATAAACCCTGCCCATGGCCGTGAGGAGTAGGTTGAGCAGTATGTTGACGTCTTTGGGAGTCTCTGATAGGGTGCCCAGTTCCAAAGTTCGCTGGACACTCTCCGCGAGCCACTTGAGCATACGTTTGGCGTTGGCCACGCTGAGGGTGCCGTCGACTTCAGAAACTTCAATATCATTCTTGTTGTCTTTGTCTTGCAAGCCAGCAACGCGCAACATTGTAGTCTTTTGCATTGGCGAGAGCTCCGAGGATTCGAGGCGCTCAATATAAGCATCCTTGGCCGAAGAGAGTAGCTGCGTGCCTTGCTGAGCGAGTGACGCCATGAAACTCGACGGTGCCTTCTTCCGCCGAGAGTGGTACATGGTAAACTTGAACAGCAATGAGCCGTACATTTCTTCGAGGCTCTTCTTCTCGCGCTCAATGTACGAGTTCCCAACAAGGTATGGAACAAAGAGCTCTTCCAATTGTTGATCCAGTGATTGCGCTATTTGAGCCGAACAAGGCTCAGGATGTTCCGTTAGACCGTGTGCCTTGAGATCTTCAACTAGAGATCCAATGTAACTCCTTGAAGAGTGTAGTGATCTGAGAAAAGCAAGCGATGAGACTGTGTCTGCGTTGTCCAAAACCATCTCCAGGCGCTGCTGGATAGATTGCTGAAAGACTCGCTGGATGAACTTGATAAGCACGGTTTCGTAATAGGGGAACGCCCTCTTGATGATAAAAGACTCCTCCTGCATGACAATTCTGACTTCGTCAATCAGGGACTGCAGGCTTGGCTCAATCGTGGGGGGCTCCGCATCTGGATCTGCAATTTGGTCCCACGTCTCGCCATCCATGGCGATTTCGTCAGTCAATAACTGGTCACGGTCAATGAAGAACTGGTGCTGGTTGACGAAAATCGCAATGACACTGGCGCCACCGTTGAAGTCGTGAAGAACCTTGGCGCATTCCATCATGTCGTCAAAATTCTGTCGGCGATAGCTGTCATTAAACTGTTTCAGGAGATCCTGCTCCAGCGTTTCGCAAAACTTTTCGAGCACCTCGCGCGTGTTGTGTGTTCTGTTCAAGCCTGCGGCGCTGTTCGTGTTACCAGCTTGGTTGCCATTGCCTTGGCCCCATGACGCTGGGTCAAGTCGCTGGCTGATTCGCATGAGTTGACGAGCAATCACTGCGCAGCGGACCTTGTTCTCAGAGCCGCCCTGTCTTTGAACGTCTTCCAAAGATGCCAGTCGTCCCGTTTCGCTGACCTCTGTCCAGCATTGGATCAGGAAATTGGCGTCCTGTGCGCGTCGTCGCTTCTTGTCGAGCTCCTCCAGCTTCTCACCAATCTGCACTGCCACATTTCCACTACCATCTGATCGAGAACCGCCATTGCTATAGGCGTTTGATGAGTTGAGAGACAGATCTAGCGCTTCGAAGGAGCTCATGGACTGGTCGAGCTTTCGTCCGAGGGTGTCGAGGGTCTGGTCGTGTTGAATCTCGGCTCGGCGAACCTGCGACAGAATCTCGGATTCCTTCTCCTGGAGCTCATCTTCTAGCAGAGCGAGTTGCGACAAGGCATCTAGAGCCCGAGTTGGCACATGTGACGGAGGTGACGTTTAGAGAAGGGGGGGGACAACCTACTCTCAAAAGTGCGAATGAGCGGCTTCGGGTCGAACGCAGAGTGCGCATGCAGAGATCGACGATTCGAGGGTACGGCGCTCTCTGCGAGGCTGTCGACAAAGTCGCGCACGATGAAGTCCTTGTTGGAGAAGTCGTCGAGGGTGAAGCTGGGCCCCTTGGGGAAGAGGCTCTTGGGGCCGGAAGCAGAGCGCTCCATGGTCGCAAGGCTGGCTGTTGACGCTGAAGCTGAAGCTGACGCTGACGCTGACACTGACAGATGAAGGAGTCTACATGTGGACTAGGCTAGGTACCGAGCGCGTCGTCAACCGTGTGTCTCTGGCCCAGTTGCGAACATGCCTGTATCATGTATTCGTAGACGTTACGTGTAAGGGCAGGCTGAGGCCGAGCTCCAGAGTGGCCGCAAGCCAAGCCCCGCCTCCACGAGGAACTGCCCGCTGCGCCACAGCATATCTTCCCTGTTTCCTTCCCCGACAGGCCCGAGCACCCTGAAGCTGCTTGGCAAGTGGGTACGAGCGACGCAACTGCTTGGACGCACCGCCACGTCTTCCGCCAGCCACGTCTACCCACAAGCACTCTCTCTCCAAGCTCCCCCAACTTAAGTATAAGCTCAACCGCGCCAACTACGTCGCTTTTGTTAGACAACAATCCTGCTCTCAACGCTCTTGTCGCATTTGACGCGTAGCCACACCTCTCTGGATTTCCAACTACGTCTCACGACCTCGCACCCGCTCGTGTCAGTCAGTCCTTCGAGACTGCGCCAGCCCAGCATGCCCGTCCTGACCAGGCGCGATCGCGATGCCTACCGCGCCGACGAGAAGCACAACCACAACCTCCTATCCAAGGAGGAGAAGCAGCGGATGATCCAGGTATCTATATACTTCCCTGCCGCGTGCTTAGAGCGATTGCCTTACTCACCATGATAGGCTTACCTCCCACCACCATCATCGACCGAAATACCCACAGCGCGGGCCACCGCCAGAACCCAGAGACGATCACGGCTGGGAGTGCGACGCTTTATTGTCAACCAGATCCAGGTTCTTATATATGCGCTTCTTCATGGCCTGTTCTCCCTCTACATCCGGACTCGACAGATGTGGAACATCGTCTGCTTCCAGCTATCGTCCGTCCTGTACTACCACCACGGCACACCAGAGTACATAAAGAAGGATGTGACGACTTTGAAGAAGAAGCCGAAGCACCTCAGTGTCATTCTGAAGATTGAGGAGGGCCCAAGGTCGAAAGCGGATGTCGAGCGCCTGATCGACGAGGTTGCTGAGATTGCTACCTGGTGCGCCTGCGCGGAGATCCCAATGCTCTCTGTTTATGAGAAAACAGGTATGATTTAATTCTGGCGAGCCTGTCGCACAGGTCGGATACTAACATGTTCGCAAAGGTGCCTTGAAGAAACACATGCCTCGGGTTTACGACGCCGTCAGCCAAAAATTCACCTTCTACTTTGGAAGCCAGCATCCTAACCTCTCCGTCACCTCGCCTCACAAGGAGAGTCTCCCGTCGCCCATTGGTGAAGGCGTCAAGAATCATCTGAGACTTCATCTGATCTCTTACGAGGACGGTAGGGGCTCAATGGTGGATCTGACCAGAACGTTGGCCGAGATGTCGCAGAGGGGAAAGCTCTCTCCTCGAGACATTTCTCAAGAGCTGATTGACGCCGAGTTGTCCGAAGGCGTCATGCCCGAGCCCGACTTATTGATCACGTTTGCTCCCTATCTGGAGTTGTCAGGATACCCGCCCTGGCAAATCAGGCTGACTGAGATTTTCTGCCTGCAAGATAATGAGGTAGTGGGTTACCAGGTTTTCTTGAAGGCCTTGAGGAATTATGGGAAAGCTCAAATGCGGCTTGGAAAGTAGCGATGAGACCTTGTTTCATTTACTATAGTACTCCATATGTTATGTAAGATAGGGCAGCCTGCCCAGCAAACCTAATTGTACTTGATGCCTTTACTCTTTTTGTACCGTCATCTCCCGAGCCATCTTGTCCCATCTGTAAACCGGACCAGTTCCTACGTTGTAGTTGTAGTAATTCTCTGTTCCTGCTTTGACAATCGCCTTTCGAAAAGTTATGTTTATCCGCCCGCCATCATCTTGGTTCTTGCCCGACCGCTTGGGAATGGAATGATGCCAATTCGCCTGGGTAGGTCCTCTCATCAGAACCATATCGCCACTACCCAACGGAAGCTTCAGCGGCTTGGCATCACTAGAAGCTGGACTGGTGCTGGTGCTGGTTAGGGTTGGGAGGGGAGGCTTATGTTTCATCAAAAAGTCGCGCCGAGCTCCGAGTGAAAAGGAGGCAATGGCAGGATGCTTGCCCAAGAACAGCTCATCATCGCTGTGGTATGAGATACTGTCAGACCCCGACGCATAGTAGTTTACCAGGCAAAAGTTGTACGTGTGTCCCGTGGCCCTCTCGGTGCATTGGCGGAGCTGGTCAAGGCATTGAGGGATTGGCCGTGGCGGATACTTGGCGTAGCCCTTGTCCAGGGATTTGATGCCAGTCTTTGCGTCGACTGCTTGGCCGTCGTCATCGAACCTGGATGTGGCATCGAGGCCAAACACGGTTGTCCATCTTGAAAACCGCGTAAGTAGGAGCTCGCTGGAAGCCAATGCTGGGCTTACCTTGGTGTGCGTATCTGTGTTTCAACACCGCCACGCTTGATCTTATACTCGACGCGGTAAAATGGTAGTTCTGAGCGAAGGAACTCAAAAAGTTGACGTGACGCTGGCTTGGGTATGAATGGCTCGTAGTACAGCAAATCCAGATCGGGCTGGTCGGATATCTCTCTCCCGGGTTCAAACGGAAGGTCTGAGATGTCTTTGCTCAGGGGTGCCGGGAGGTTGGCAATAGCATGGGGATAGTTGCGATGGGTCGAGTATCCAGTCTACCTTCACAGTCAGGAGTTTTCTTGCCAAGTTCCCAGTAGTTCAATACATTGCAGTCTTCGTCCCTGTCGCCTTCTTTTGTCCGTGATTTCTTTGATGCAGGCGTGAAAAAGGCGTCGAGTGTTCTCTTGTTGGGTTTCGACATGGTGTATGTAAGTTGGGCAGGTCGTTGTCCGCGCCGTTGACATGGGGACAAATGGATGTGCAGTATCAGCAACGTGAGCTACCAAGAGCACAGTTATTTAGAAATATATCGTTTCCCTTCAGCGCAATTCCTCAAACTCGGGAAGAAAAATCCAGGCAGATCACCAACGAAAGTCGTGACATCACCCAAGCTTGCATCGCCAGCCCAGCCAGAGGCATCTCTAGGTGTGGCGGTGCACGCACTGTGGCGGTGCTTTTTCCCTCCCAAGCGCAAGCACAACGGACCACCAGCCCTACGAAATTTGATTTCCAGCCTCAGAATCCCTGTCGCCGGCAATGTCTCGCAACCTGACGATACCTGAGAACCAAGGCCGTCGTTATGGATGTGAGTCCGAGCCAACCCCCCCTAGTGAGATGATGTCGCGAAGAGCCTGACGGGCTAATACTCAAACGTTAGAAATCCTCACAATCGCAAGACATGAACCTGTTCCGGGCCCCTGCCGCGGCTCGCGCAGCCAAGACGCTGGACAGGGCCCTTTTTTCAAGGACTCTGAATGGAGCTGTGGCGTCTATTCGGGAGAACAAGTTCATATCCAAGTATCGAAAGGCGCTCGAGAAGACTGAGGAACTATTTGTCTTGGAGAAGTTTAGCTCTATCCTGCCCGACCCAGACCCAGCATTGGCCGCGCAGGGGAAAAAGTGTCTTATGTTGAATCCTGTGATCAAACCCGATGGTCAGTAAGCGGGAACAATCAACCCCTCAGGGGCTACCGATGTTTCATTCTTGACTGACTATGGACTGCGGTAGCACCGGAAACCTGGAGTCCTATCCTCCAAGAGGCCTCAAAGATTGGCGAGCTCAAGATTGTGCCTTTTGATTTCAAGGTTGGCTATGAGCACTGGAACTACAGTATGCCCCCACCAATGGAATTGTGCGTTGGCGAGACTGACAAGGTATCAAGTGGATGTCATGAAGGCAATCATTCCCGAGGACCTCCAGCAAGAGATACCCAGCGGATTCAACACTGTGGGACACGTCGGTATGAGGACCCGAAGCTCCAGCGCCGAAAGAAGAAGCTGTGCAGGTGCTAACATGAGCAGCGCATCTCAATATCCGGGACCAGTATTTGCCGTATAAGAGTATCATTGCGGAAGTATTGCTCGACAAGAACCCGCAACTGAGGACAGTCATCAACAAGATTGACAATGTGGGCACGGAAAACGAGTTCAGAACCTTTGCCTACGAAGTGCTTCGTGGGCCGGATGACATGAATGTCGAAATCAGCGAGGCTGGCTGTGTCTTCAAATTCGACTACTCAAAGGTCTACTGGAACAGCAAGCTCGACACGGAGCATAAACGGATCACCACCCTCTTCCAGCCCGGCGAGGTCACCGTAGATGTCATGGCAGGCATTGGACCGTTTGCCGTTCCGGCAGGGAAGAAGGGTGTGTTTGTTTGGGCCAACGACAAGAACCCAGAGAGTTATCGGTACCTGGAGGAGGCAGTTCGGAGGAACAAGGTAAACCCTCGCGGATCCCACTCTCTCGCAACAAGCACAATCTAACATGATGCCAGGTGTCGGACTATGTGAGGCCCTTTAACCATGATGGGCACGACTTCATTCGCCACGCAGTAGACTCGGTGCTCGAGGCGTCGAAGCGCGGCGACTGCGTCATGGTCAAGCCGCCAAAGCAATCCAGGAACTCGACGGCACCGCCTCCGGAGCCGAGACGGGTCGCTGTGCCGCCCACCGTCTCACACTTTGTCATGAACCTACCGGCGTCGGCCATTGAGTTCCTTCACAACTACAAGGGCCTGTACCACGGCCACGAAGATCTCTTTGCTCCCCACACGGCCACGAAACTCCCCATGATCCACGTACACTGCTTTGCCGTCAAGGCGGACGACGAGACGCCCCTCGATGACATCTGCCAGCGCATACAAAAGGAGATTGGCGTCTTGCTCAAGCCGGGTGACCCGGAGAAGGAGGGTGAGGTGCTCATCCACAACGTACGGGACGTTGCACCGGCGAAACGAATGTTTTGCGCAAGCTTCCGAGTGCCGCGCGACGTTGCCTTTGCCCCGAGATCTTGAGAGGCAGCCCCGGCTCATATCGGGTCACGGCAGGTGGTCGGAGACACGGAGAAGGCGTGTTAGGCGCAATAGGTTGGAGATTGGATTTTTGTGGCTACAGGTCACCTTGATAGCACATCCGAAACGTAGTAGTATCAGCGACTGCTAGACGAGGACAGCTTATCACCCACAAAACCCCCCGCCACCAGGCATGATGACGAGCGAACAACGTGATGGCGACGGGGCCCCCTCAGATGAGTCTCCTACATCCAGACCACAGTACATGACAGGATCCTAGCCGAGAGGGTCCACGCCCGCTTGCGCATGCAGCCGGTCAACGCACGTCGGACGCCGGGGGTCGTTGGTGATCGACGATACGAACCCCATCTTGGTCCATGCCCCTGTCGGTCAGCCTGCAGACCATGGTTCGCAGCAAGGAAGCTGTCCACCTAGCTTCATGGTTCCTTACATGAATGAGCGTTGTCGGGGGTGCGGATCATTTAAGAGCACAATGGCGCGCACGATCTAGTCCTAGTTGTTTGCGGCCGGGGCCAGAACTTTGACCCTCATCGTTGATGCGGGAAAATCCAGATGGTCTTATACGACGGTTTTGGATCGAAGAGCAGATTTGCCTGTACAGCTCGCGCTTGTGTAACCTCCCAAGTTGCGTGTGGAACTCGGAGCGAAGGATGGCGGCAGCCCAGAGATGCAGATGCAGATGCAGATGCAGATGCAGATGCCTGCGTGTGGCTTCCTGTATGCCCAATCGCCTGCATGCAGCCTGCATATGTCCAATGGCTGCGTCACGTTGGAGGAGATGTGGTGGGAAGCTGGCTGTCAGTTGATGGAGGGTTCTCTCGTGTCACCTTGTAGTTTCATACTGGAGATAACAAGCACGGCTCTTCTGTTGCACCTGGATCGAACCCTCTGGGCACGCCATCTCGGCCTTGTCCCACGTAATCTTGATGAACCGTCGCTTAAGCATCATGGACGAGGGACGAGTTTAGTGCTCTTTGAAATGGTATCAAAGCGCCTTTGTTCCGTGCGCAAAGACAATGTATGTAAGCAACGGGACTCGAGATACTTTCTCCGAGGAGGGAACCGAGCGCTACATGGTAGTTGAAGTCTTCGGAGCAGCAATCTGAAAGGGGCAGTGTGTTGCCATTGGCAAATTGGGTTTGACAGAGGTCCAGTCCACATCTGCGGCCAAGGAGCTTCGTCTGCTTCCGCGGCCAAATGAAAAGGCATCTCTGCCAGGGAGCTTGAGGTTTCGTCTTGTCGTGGCTAATGGCCAGATACGTGGTGCGCCGAGGGGTTCGAGAGGGCTGCTGCTCGCCTCTATCATCGACAGGGGATCATTTGGACGAACCAACAAAGCGGTATTGTACTCTTTGCGTCCGCCGCGATGTCAAAGGACAACTACCTAGACTGGATAGATGGAAGCTGGCCGAAATGGCTGTAAAAAGAAAAAACTGTAACCATCAACAAGATAAGCGCACCCAGAAGGAATATTGCTATCCCTCCCGTCGCCGACGGCCCGTCGCGCATCCTGCTGGGCTGGTAACAACCGGCAAAGATGATGTGATATCCGCTGGCCCACTTGGAGAGAGATGGGGGATCCGGTCGAGATCCCATACGCCGCTCCAGCACCACACTCGAGTTACCGGTCAGGGCAGTGGAGAGGCGTGGTGGTTGCCGTGGTTCTGTTGCAACCCGTCAACTCGAAAACAAGGACTAGAGCAAGGCAGATGGACCCAGAGGATAGTGGTTTCAGCAGTACACGAGTTGAAGTCTACCTGGTTGCAGGTTGGGATCAAGTGAAGACATGAAGAGTGAATGCCCAACTCATCACCAGAAAGACATGGAATGCGTTCAAGATGGCGAGTGGCTGCTCTGCTCATCCCCAGTCCATCTACAGAGTTTGGAAATGGAGATGAGGAGCCGCATGTAGGATATCCTAGATCGTAACAGAGGGTTGCTCTACACAACTGTCCTACAGCTCGAGATAGACAATGCAAGCCCTACCATTCGCTCCTTGGCCTATCTGCCGGCACGGCTGCTCCGAGAATGCGAAAGAACCGTGCATCGCCACGCGTCACGGAGGATGCTTGGCGTAGTAGCATCGTCTTTCTATCCAGGTGCCTCGTAGGGTCGGACAGGCTTCGGCGATGGGAGATGGAGGACAGTGGAGCAAACCGGGCGTTGCAGAGGCCCATGATGTTGGATACCACGATGCATAGGCGCTCCAGGCACTCCAGGCACTCCAGGCGCGTCTCGAGATTTGATGCTTGCCAAGGGTTGGATGGTGAGCGTGGCGACTTGGCCGATGGGGTTGCACGCAGACTCTACATGCATGCATGGCGTCCTGCAGGTTGCGTAGAGTGCATGTAGGATAGAGTAGGTATGCAATCACGTTGAGTCTTGGCTGGCCGTGTGTCTGCTCCGTCCATCTCAATCCAAGGCCAAGAAGCCCTTGGCTGGTGAGGGGCTTGAGAGAGACGTCCTTGTCCTTGTCGCGGCCTGCTCTGCTCCGTTCGTGATGATGCCGTCTTGACTACAACGGCCCGCCTTTCTTGCAGTCTTCGCGCCAGCCTACATAGGTTGAACCAACTCCACCCGGATCGAGAGCGCGACTCCCGGTTTCCCCAGACACAGCTTCCGATGGGTGCTAGCCATGTCAGCCCATGCTAGCCGCGGCCTAGTCTAGAGTGTATACTTGGTTGCGATATCTCGATTTCCACAATGGCTCCCCCTTGCTGGCTGTGCTGGGATGAATTCGACAAGGCCGCGAAAGAGTGCACAACCTCCAATCGTTGCCCACGGGCCACGGGCCACAAGGCGCAAAGAGACTGTATTTCTAGTTCTCGAATCTCGATAGATGGGTCTACTCATCATATCGCAAGCGAGAACTCTGATGAAGGGGGCGGACGTGATGTGATGTAATGACTTCAGAGTTTTCTCTGGCCATGGTGCAAAGGCAAAGGCAAAGAGAGGCAGCTGCTGGTCGATCAGGGTCCTCGCCCTTGTCTCTGGCACAACATGGGGGGTGCAGTGCAACTTGCAAGGGGGATGCAAGCCATTTGCTTGGAGTCGAGATGGGGACGGAGATGGGGACGGAGATGGAGATGGAGATGGAGCGATGCGCCCGCCCTTGGGCAAAAGCACGACCCGAGGAGTGACAAACGCTCTGAGGGCCAAGGGTCGCTTCAAAGCCTCAAAGGGCAAAGGCCGGTCCAGCTCAGTTCAGTTGGTGGCCGTGTTTGCGACGACGGGTCGGAAAGTCTCGAGCCACGCGTCCAAGCTACCAACAGCCATGAGGCCAATCAGCGTCCCACGGTGATGACGGCAGATAAGGCCCATCGCCATCAGCAATCTCGACATGGGCTGACGGACCAGTGGGGAGAGGGCCTCGTCACAATTCACAAAGCCACGCACGGCTGGGCGGATGAGAGGCCAACGAGGCCAACGACTCCAACGAGGCATCGACTTGAAGCTTCTGGCGCAACGGCGCGCACAGTGTAGCCGGCCGTATACCCGTCCATCTACTTCGGCCTGCTTGACCCGGTTAGTTAGCATGCCCGGCAAATGCACGCCAAGTAGGCGACGCGAAAGCATCGTCTCCATCCCAAGCAAGTACTGGCATCGCTGCCGGCCTTGAACAAGAACACAACGGGCCTGCTGCAGCCAGGCGGCGGGCGTGGGTTGGACGAAGCGAATGGAACGCCGGCACGCAGAAACGTGGATTGGACAATCAAGATGCCTGCAAACGTTTCATGGCAGAGCTTGCAGAGGTGCGCTGGCAAGGCCGGGCTGGACTTGGGGACCCCCACCACCATCCACAGACGAGAACTCAATGTATGCCAATCTATGGCTTTGGCTTTTTGCTGTGGCTTTGACAGTGCCAGAGCCCAGAGCCCAGAGGCCAGAGGACAAGGGAGAATGAGCAGAGCAAGACAAGGGTCCAGAAGCCATTGATGCCATCAAAAACTCAAAGACATGTAATGATTTAGGATACGTGGTAATCCCCGCCGTAATCAAAGGCAAGATGCCAGAAAACAACCGCTGATATCTGGGGGGGGGAGAGACAAAACAAAGCACGGACTACCTGGCTGTCCGTTTGAAGCTGTTTTGCTTTTCCTGCTCATCCGTCTGGGGAAACAAGATCCGAGGGGACCGAGACAAAAGGGTAGGCAATCTGGAGGGGCGTTGTGGAGGAATCGTGGCGTGTCTTGGATTCATGAGGCTCCCTGCGACAAGGGAAGGGGGACAATGTCCAAGACCGGGCTACCCGAGAGTCGGCAACTCAAACGGTAGAGCCGCGGTTAAGGACGCAGACGGTCTTTTGACGCCGGGAGAAAGGGACGGCGTTGTTGATGATGATGGTGATGATGATGATTGCCCAGCACGGCCCGGAACATGTCGGTGCCACTTGGCCGGGAGGCTTCGGAGGGCGATGCATTGGACGAGTTGCAGATAACCAACTCTGAGAGTTGCGGCATCTGGGTTCCTCCCCGCCCCCCCCCCCTTCGATGAAACCGGCAGTCAGTCAATGGATGTCGCTGATTGTTGATTTTACCCGCGAGCGGCCACCGGAATGTCATCATGATCATCATCGTTTTTTCATCATTGAAACCGGGCTGTCAGAACAATCTGGGCTGCCCACACTCTGGACAGGCACCTCATCGCCTCTTCACCCCCCCTCCCTTGCCTCCCCAAATCAAATATCCCCGATCGTGCGGCCGGTAGCTGCATCCTATGGCCCGATAGTTGCGAGGGGCGGTAACTCTATTTGCGCATTCCGCAACTGCAACATGCAATCTACACGAACGGAAACGCTCAGAACACTCAACTACAGATGCACAGATGAGAAGCTCGGTATGCCCAACTGTCTCCTGTTTTGGCCTGGACTTGACTTGAGAACAAATTAAGGTCCTTTCCATCATGGCAACAACTCGCCACTCGCCCTTTGGCCAGCGGCTACCCCAAGGCAACCTACCTAGGCAGGCCAACTGCATCCTCAACTTGGGAATGACTTTGACACTCTTCTTCAACGCTCAAGTCTTGGACGAATGCGCCATTGGGCTAGCATTGATTGTAAAAGCCTCACCCTGAAAATAGATGCATGCGCATGCCAGGGCTGGGGTCGTCAGGGCAGAGTTCCGGTAAGACGCCCCGTGGCGAGACTGTCTCCGGCCAGATGCTGAGAGTTGGTGCTAGACCGCACCATATGGCTAGCGAGTGTAAATACTCTGGGCCTGTCAGCCAACAACCAACACGGGCGACGTGCAGACGCAGCCCGATAACGTATCCTTGCCCTCAAAGCACTCCAAGCCCGCAGTTCATCATGGCCGGGACGCACTTCGGGCCCTTGCAAAGAGGGCTTGATAGAGTTTGAGAGGCCGAGCCTCCGTCGACAAGCGGCCTGCGGCCTGCGGTCAGTGGCTTGTGTTGAAAGATGGTAGACTGCAGTAGTTGAGTAACTTGTCTACTCCGTTAGAGGTAGGTAGTTGACCAGTTGAGTTCCAGTGTGGATCAAAGACTCTTCTCTTCCCATCTCTTGCTCCGTGCTATATCGAGACGGACGGACAACGGCACTCTGTCGGGGGGACCCTCCCAAGCTCGTTGCGGGCAGATTTCGTCCGCACTGCCGACTTCTTCAGCGCAAGAGAATGTTCCGCAGAGTGCAGGCCATGCCTGACAAGTACCGTCAGGACCGTATGCTAGGCAGAAGAGCGAAGCCGATTCGACTTAGATCAGTTCCCAAGTGGGCCGTATGAAACCCTGCCTTCTGGAACCCCATCCAGCCATCCCCGCTTTGCCTCCTGAGAGGTACCTGTGGCGTATCCGTACTCTGCAGAGTTGACGAGATTGGTTGCATACGAGAAGTAAAGCTATTTCAAGACTCAAGACTCAAGACTCAAGACTCAAGAGACAAGAGACAAGAGACAAAGAAAACTCGGCGATGCGGCAGGAAGCACATCGAACCACAAGACTCATCCAATCGCGACCCGTCCTCTCCAAGGGCATAAGTACACAGTTCGTTGATGGCCAGTTCTTACCAGTCCAGTCAGTGGCTAATTAGCCCTCCCCAGAAACGAAGAGAAAAAAAAAAGACTCCACCACCCACATCCACACCCACACCTCGCGCTTGTCTTGGACGTGGACCACGCTGCTGGGTCGTGGCCGGTGTCAAGGGTGGATTGGATGGCATTTGTACGTAGCTGGCTTCCATTCCAACCCTCAATGTTGTGCCCGTCTGCGGGTGATTTGCGAGGTGCAATTGAACCGAGCACATCTCATTTCCAGACGAGATGTGCCTGATCAAATGACCAAAAACCAAGGGTTGGAGAATTGGGGATGGGGTATGGAGTACTACTGTATGTACACAGGTACGCAAGTACGTACCTCTGGTATCGTATCAAGGATACGACCCGGGGAACAAGACCCGCCCCTCCGCGAGGGACTCGCTGGGATTGCTTGGCCAGGGTCTGGATGCCAAACTAGGCACTAAGGGTCCTGGGCCGCCCAAGTCAGTTTAGGCAGTTCTGGAGGGAGCAAATGTGTCAGGTTTCGGGCAAAACATGGTCTTGATTTGTTTCCTTTCCCTCTGGGGCACGAGATATCGTGGTGTGTTTATGCTGTGGACCCACGCCGGAACCTGAGGGTTCGAAAAATACCCACCGACGGCGGAGCAAAAGGCAGGCTCTGCTTGGGATTGCTTGGGTCTCGCTGGTCTCATGTTTGCTGTTGGACCATGGCACCGACCATCACGAGCCGCCGACGGGGTGCAGCTCCTTCGGCATCGCCCCGACGCCAGGGTAACGGCCCATGACTTCATCACCTGACCAGGTTGCCGTCCAGGGACGGGTCGGCGGGATCGTGGGAGAAACCAAGCGTCTGGATGTTGCATGTTGCGGCGACTCCTACATGGTGATACTATTGCTATTGTAAGGTAGGTATGTTTGGAGGTACCTGTATGCTTCGCCCGGAATGCCGCGGCCAGGGAGGCGAGGAGGGAGAGACTGGCGAAAGGAGAAGAGACCAAGAAAAGCCGGCGCCGCCGCCGCTTGGCCGCTCGGAACGCCCCCGGCCACCAGCCCGTGGTTGTGAGTGCCGCCGCGAGGGCACCGAGAAGGAGCCCGCCCGACGAGTCCACTGAACGCGTGGGAGGGAAAATGTCGTGCAGCAAGCAGCCTGCCTACAGGACCTACGGGACCTACAGTAGGTGCTGTGAGGTGCAAAGCACGCACATATGCCCGTGCTCCGTACTTGGATGCACCGAGATAACACGGTCCGTCTGATCAATTCCATGGCCTTGCAAGCACAATTGCCTGATGTGACGGCATCAGAAGCAGCCAAGTTTGCGTCTGCGTCTATTTACAACTCGGGACAGTCGTCGTTGATGTCGCCATGGAGGTCTGCCAGCACACCCACCACCATTATTCTTATCCTACCTACTTGGCCATTCCGTGGCAGGCCAGGCAAGATCCATCAGCACACGGGGAGTGCGACGTTGAGAGGGCGGGCGTAGGTGAGCACTCGCTGGAGGTTATCTTGTCTGTGCGGCCAACCCTCCCGTTACTGTCCATCTGCCTGCCTGTCTCTGCCGTGTCTGTTGTCCGTCTTGTCTGTCTTGTCTATCTTTGAAGTAAGAGAGAGAGGGTGGTGGTGAGTGGACACACGCCCATCTTGACTTGGCCGAAGCCCACGCCACCCCCTCCGCCTCCGCCTCCGCAAGGGGCCTGTAAATGTAAGTTGTGTAAGTTAAGTTAGGTAGGGGCCTGAACGGGACTGAAAGGGCCTGTATCGATTTGCATTCCTGGATCCGTACAGGGTACCAGCGCAGCGCAGTACATGTCGTACATTAGCACCCACCAGCCAGCCCGGGGATGGCTGCCTAGGTTGCTGCAGACTGTTGTGGTGGTGGTGTTCTGAGGTTGTTCCCGGCTTGCTGCCGCCATCCACGCGCAGCTGCCCCTTGTTCCCCTCACTCACCGGTCACAGTACCGCGATCAGATGGTTTACCGAGCGAGATGGCAGGTAGATGGATAGATGGGTATGCGTGTGCAGCAGGTAGTAGAGGGCAGACGGGCGTGGTAAATTGCAGCAAATGTCTGCCCATTCCTCGATGGATTCGCCATTGGGGGTGGAGAGACAGATATGGATGGACGGCTGGATCCCGATGCCCCAGGTAAGGTAGCGAGGTACGTACATGTGTAAGTACATGGCTGCACCGTCCGCCTGGGTGGGCAGGCTCCCACTCCGTCAGAAACTGGCGCCGATCCGTCTTTGCCCGCCGATTTTCACTTTTTGATCCATCTGCACGATTGCAGCTTGCGCCCCAAACCTCGGACCCAGGCCAGACCAGGCAAGGCAGGGAATTGCTGCTCTCGGCGGCACGGCTGCACTGCACTGCACTGCACTGCACTGTACTCTGTGGACAGTAGTACTCGGTAGACAGTTTGACAGTCAATATCTCCTCTGGCTCCCCACCGTCCCCTCTGTTCCGTCTCCGCCCTTTTGTCTTTCCCTCTCCTTCGATCTGCCCGCAGTCAAAAAGACGGGCCCTTCACCCATCGTCACTCGCCCTCCATCGCTCTCCTCTCTCTCCCTCTGTGCTGCTCAGACTCCCCGTGTCGTCCCGTCTTTCTTCACCTTTGGCTAGGTAGACTCTGCATCTTGCAACAGCACAATCCCCCGGATCCACATCTGCCGGGGACTTGCCAGCCAGCCAGCCAGCCAGCCAGCCAAGTACATACTAGCAGCTGCCGCCTCCCCCACGATATCCAGTCACCGCCTGGGGGTCAATCGAATCGCTCAACGCCACCAGCTGCTTGCTCCTTGCTGCTTGCTCCTTGCTCCTTGCTCCACGCTTTGAACCTGGCTCAGGCCTCGTCTCGGAACCGCGGGCTAAAAAACTAGTCCAAATCAAAGTCCACAGTCCACACCCTCACCCTCGCCCTCACCCTCGCCTTCACCCGGCCAGCGCTCCTTATTACCTATTAGACTCCCCCCTCCCCACCCCGTCTGTCGCTCTACAGCAAGCAATCCCATCACCTTTCGTCCCGCATCTTTTTTCTCCATCATCGTCAGCGCCCAACCCATCCAGCTGCTCGTTTCACGACGCTCATGGTTCTTTAACCACGACTCTCTCTGGTGCCCCGGCGTCAAAGGCCCCCATTCGTGGCCTACCATCCACAACTCCCCATCTCCCATTTTCATCTCCATCTCTCCCTGTCAAAATGGCCGTCGTTCTGCCCTCCGACGACAACGGGTATTTCTCCACCATGCGACGTTCTCGCTCCCAGACCAGCTTCGGCGCTGTCAACTCAGCCTACCACCACCACCACCACCACTCGACGACTTCCCACGTCGCCGACCCCTACACGCATGTTTCCAGGCCCAAGTCCTCCCATCCTACTGCCTTTCTCGACTCTCCTCCCTCATCGCCACCCTCCTCTCCGCGAACCGTCCATGCCGATTCTGCCAACATTTCCTGCGCCTCTACCCCGGCCACCAATCTCTCCATTGCCTCCGATTACGACGACTCTCTCGGTCTCGCCGTCTCCCCCGAAGACCACTTCATGTTCCCTTCATATGCCCAGGAAAAGCTCTTTGTGCATCCCGAAATCCGCCCCGACGACAACCTCGAGCCACCACCCAGCCCTCGCACTGGCGACTCCTACACCGTTTCGCCTGCCGACCATGACGACAGCTCCGAAGAAGGCTCCAACACCTCAAGACCTAGCTCACCCGAGCACCTCGAGCACGCCGAAGATGATACTGCCATCTCCACCCGTCCGTCGCGCCAGGTCGACTATCTCTCTCATGAATGGAGAGAAGAGGATATCTGGTCCTCGTGGCGATATGTTGTGACTCGTCGTGGCGAGTTTGCCAACAGCGCTCGTTTGGAGAATGCTTCATGGCGGACTTGGATGAAGGCCAAGAACAACCTCAAGACCATCTCCCCCGAATCCCTCAACTGGTGAGTTGAACCCATTTTCAACTGCCAGTTTCCCAAAATCTAACAGATCACAGGCTTAAGGATTGTGATGTCACCTGGTTATACGGCCCGCTACAGTCGGGTAACAAGCCCGTCCACTCTACCCATACGGAACCCTCAAGCGCGGCCCTCTCCAAGAGCGATTCGCTCGTCAACCTCAACAAGAAACCGATCCTGAAGAAGAGGAGCATGTCGGAAGTTATGCTGCAGAGGTCATTATCAACTGCCTCGCTGCTCAAGCAGGCTACCGCTGCCGTCCAGGCCCAAGAAACGCGAGGTATTCTGCGACCGCAAATGGGTCGTAGAGTTACAGACTACTACTCATACACTTTCCCCTCAAGACGAATGAGTGGAGGCAGCAGCAGCGCTGTGGCATCGACCGAATCCTCTGGTATCTCGTCACCAGGTGTCGAACGAAAGCACATCCACTTTAATGAGCAAGTGGAGCAATGCATTGCAGTTGACGTCAAGGGCGAGGATGAGGAAGATGAGTACGACATGGACCGTGACCCCCTGGAAGCCGACAGCGACTCGGACGGAGTCATGATGAAGCGGACGAGGACCAAGAAGAGACTACCGAAGAAGCGTACGAAAAAGGTCAAGTGCTGCGACGGCAAGACGATTGCCATGCTCCCATCAACCACGCTCAAATACCGAGAAGACACACCTGAACCCCGCGAAACTGCCATGAAGCACTCACGCAGCCCCCTCATGTCCCCCTCCTCGTCACAAGAGACATTGCGACCCTCCAAGCAGTCGGGCAACTTCTTCTTTGGGGAGGCAGACGACGAGGATGAGGGTCTCGACGACGCTCTCCTCTCTCCTCACTCAGGCTGGACTTCGCCACCTGTCGAAAGCTCTACGGGTGGTCTGCAGAGATCCGTGTCGTCGAGCAGTCTATGCGATGAGCCTGCGGGCATGCGGCGCACTCCTTCTGGAATGTTCATGCCCTATGAGGAAGGCGAAGCAGGTCAAGGTGACGGCATATTTGGGCGAGTGATTGACACGGTCAACACTGCTCGGGACATTGCTCACGTCATTTGGAACGTTGGCTGGAGAAAGTAAACAAACATCTTTCCAAGCCAGTACTGACACGACTACTGCCACTGTGCAGATGGATGGGCGACCGTGTCCAACCATCCCAAAAGTTTACAATGCGTGCTGCTTATTCGACAAGATACCGGAACAGCGAGTTATATCGGGACCTGAAAATGGCCCCCCCACCATTTGCGACCTGTACACACAGAGAGGAAGAATGGAGCGAGGCTTTGAGAAGCCCCGGAAAAACACAAAAGCAGCATGTCGACAAAAAGCAGGTCAAAGGCATTGTACAGGAAGCGCTACTTACTTACAGGAGGATACTGGATACACTCCCTTAAAAATCGGGCCAAGAAGTCTCGAAGGATTGCGGTCGATCTCCGACACATACACGAGGAGTACGGATACTGGGGGCGGGGTTTCATCGGCGCTTGAGTTTTAGTCCATTTTGCTTCTTTTCTGCCTTCTAGTTTCCTTTTGGTTTGTTCTCATGATATCCTAGGAGAGTGGGGACCACGTTATGGAGGGCGGCATCAGTCGGTTACGGACCCAGGGCTCTCGGTCGGATTAAGGGAAAGGCTTGGTCGAATTATCTAGGGAAGCCAGCGGGCCGGTCACTGGAATTGGCACACAGGGCCACAATCAGGGTTTTCTTTTACAAGGGGGGGGGGGAGGGGGCGACACAGGGGCCGTTGCAGCGCTCCCTTTCTCCCTTGGAGATGGGCAATGCAATGTTGCTCGGCTGTCATGTCGGTCGGCGTCAATCAAACGCCAGTCAGTGCATACGGTTGGTGTATATAGGTGGAGCAGAAAAGAAAGACATGGACGAGGCGAAAATACAATGCAATGCAATGCCAAGCAACCCGCAAAGATCCATTTCCAACTGGTATTTCCCTCGGGCTGCCCCGTGAACCATTCGTCGCGCGCCTCTGGTGCACGTCCACTTACGTATTCTGCCATTTTGTTGGGGCACCACGGCCTGCTCCTTGATGTGCGCGTGACCACATTGTCATGCGTCACGTGCGGACCCAGGAGATCGCCTCGTGTACTATGATGCCTTGCCTTGCCTTGTCCTTGGTCTTCGATCCCTGCCCGCCTTCTAGCTCACCGTCATCGGGTGCACATCAATCACTCGCTCCGAATCCGCGCCTATTTCCTACATGTACAAGCAAGATGCGTTGCCCAGGGCTGTTTTGCCTCGAGGTGGACCATGGGGATCCGAAACGAGACTCGGCGTGTGCGACGACGCATTCGTTGTTCATTCAGTCTGTCTATTGGTATATGAGATATCTTACAGCAACATACCTATGGAGGTAGGTAGGTAGTCGGGAGTATTGGTACAAGTGGATTGGCAATGCATGCATGCAACGACGCGCAGAGCCAAAGCGTTTTGTTTCACCGCAAAGCCATCCGTCACCTGCTCTGCTCTGCTTCTGCTCTGTCGGCTTTTCCCCATATTAGCCCAGGCATTCGAGTGCGGAAGCTGGCCACGAGGGCTTTTGCGGAGACTCCACACTGGGCTCTCCCAGGGTCCTCCTCGTCAACGCCGAGGCGTGAGGCGTGCGCGGGGATCAGAGACAATGTTGGGGAAGTCAGGGGGGTGGAACCGGGCTGGCAGACTGCTGACTGGTCACGATAACCTTGGTCGGCCTCCGCCAAGGTACTTGATCGCCTTGGCCATGATCCGTTGCGAATGGACGTTGATATTCGCAAGCTCCACCTCAAACTCGTCGCCCACTGTGACGTCGCCGATGAGTACCTGGCCCGCCAAGCCATCAACGTCCACGGCGGCCTCGAGACCAAACAGGTCAAGCCGGCCGATGAGCCCCTGGCGCCATTGGGACTCGACCGTGAAGCGCAGAGGCGGTAGCGCCTTGCCCTCGAAGCGCCACGCGCGCACCAGGGCCATGAGCATCCAGTCCTTGGTACCGTACGAGACGCGGCGCGCCATCCTCTCCCGCATCTGCAGCAGCGAGAGCGTGTTCTCGAGGCCCTTGCGCGTAAAGGGGAGTATGTCGTCCAGCTCATCAGCCGAGGCGCTGAGAGGCCGCCCAAGCTGACGCTCCTGCGCCAGCGCAGCGTGGATCTGCCAATGGACGATGAGGTCCGAGAAGCGGCGAAGCGGTGACGTTGCCTTGGTGTACATGTCCAACCCGAGAATAAAGTACGGCCCGGGCGTAGGTGAGATTTCCACGCCGCCCGTCAGCCGAGAGAACTCTTGCCGCTGGGACATTGTGGGCTCGATGCCCTTCTGAATCAGCGGGTACATTTGCTCGGTGGCGTACTCGTGCATCGCCGCTATGTTGGTCGTTGACTTGACTTCCTTGCGGAAGGGGATGGGAATCCCGCGGTCTGCACACCATCGAGCAGCAACCTCGCCGGCGAGCAGCATGGAGTTGGCCACGACCGGGCATCCCGTGGAAGATTCATATCCAACCTTGATGTAGGGGTCTGGGGGTAATATCTTGAGTCCCTCGGGCGTTTGCTCCTTCAATGAAGCATTATCAAATGCCACAGTCACGGAAGGCTTGGGGAAGAAGAAGGGGAACGCCCCCTTTGCTAACCGCTTCTGCCTGATTGTGTCGGTGAGGCGGTTGAGCGTCTGAAGCTCATCTTTGCTGGCACTATCAAGATCCTTGGCCGCAACCATCGGTCGGTTGGGGGGCAAGGTCGCACTCTCTGGCAGCGTACCAACAGTGAGGCTCTGGCTCTTGACGGCCGGTGGCGGTGGATCGTTGCAGAACTCGGATACATCAGAAGGATCCAAGTACACAACCTTTTTGAGAACACCGGGCTGGACCTTGTAATCTAAAAGATCACCAGTCTCGTTGACTTTGGCACTAAAGGTGAGGGATGGTCGGTCGGAAGCGAGAGAATGCCTCGCAATCAGCCCCTCTGACTTGTAGTCGCGGGAGTTGTCCGAACCTATTTCGGACGGAAGCATGGCCTGGAAATGGCCGGGGAGATAGATGGTCTCGGGGATCAGTTCCATGAACTTGCCAAGCTCCGAGTTTGGGTGAATGCTAGAGGTAGGGTCGGCAACGTGGACGTGGATCCAGAATTCGCTGGGGATTTCTGTACGCTCTAGAGACACTCCGTCGTCAACAACAACGGTCGAGGGCGCGTCGATGCAGAATACAGTGTCATTTGTCCATTCTCTCCGAGCGCCAGCGGCAATGTCTGGTCGTTGAGAGTCTTCGATCGAGGCCGGTAGCTGGCGGCTAAGGCCGCCGCCACTCTCAATCTGAACACTGGGAAACCGCACTTTGTAACGAGAAGGGACCTCCCAAGGCGGAATCATGCCAACTTCCTGGAGAAAGGTCCAGGCAGTACTCTGGTCAAGAATGGAGTCGGGATATAAGCCAAGAGCCCGCAGGATAGTGGAGCCGTACGAGTGATAACGGGATGCTTCTTCAAACAGGTCATAGCATGCCCACCATTCAAGGAAACGGAGAACGTCCCTGTGTGACTTTGACCACTCGGCCGCTTCCACCGTGACGGCGGTAGCAGCAGGACTGAGGATACCGTAAGGGGTCCAGGGCCGGTGTTTTCGATGGGCCAGTACCAACGCTCTCGCCTTGAGTACAAAATTACCAAGAGCCGAACCCGCCAGATCCTCTGGCAGGGGCACCTGTAGAGTTCGGCAGCTCAGCGTGGTGTAGTCGCGGACCATGTGACCGACACGCTTAATCATGAGTGTGTCATGGTATGGGAAGACCTCAAACAGGTGATCACGTCGGTGACACTCCGTCGAGGGGCTGAGGGGTCGAAAGATGAATTCGTTCCGGTGGAGGGTCATATGCACCGCATATAGGGCGTGGGGTGGGAACGAACCATCATCTTGTCTCAAGGACTGCGGCAGCAAGATGTCGGCAATCTCAAACAGGCTGAGATATTTGGTCTTGGTGCCATCTGATACCAGAGATCTCGCTCGATCTAGGCTGGCAAGACTGTCTTGACAGACCCTGTCGGTATCCGAGGTAAACTTGTGCATTCTAGCAATCAAGTCGGCGCCGGCTTCCCGTGTAGGACCTTTGTCTTCTTTCCTCATGGCCTGAAAATCGTCGGGGCCGACATTGTTGGGAATCTGGGAGAGCAAAGGCCTCAGCTCCGCACGATTGGCAAAGTTGGACACAGCAAAGATGGCAGAGAACCCCATACTAATGATCCATTTTCCATTGCTGGCGTAGAAGTGGTGCCGATCGCCCATGTAGCCTAGATAGATGCCAAGGATGGGTGTGCGGGAGCCGGGTTGCCTGAATGGACAAAGTCAGTCGTGCCCTATAGCATGAGGAAAGGAAAGGGAGGGAAGAAGAGACTGACTTCATTTCAACGAGGTCGCCAGGATTTCGACCAACTGAGCCAACAAAGGCAAGTTCATCCTCACCAGGAGCACCCTCATCGATCTCGGCCATTCCCTCCGGCGTGGATTTGAAATAGTCAAGTTCTGAAGAGCCGGTGGATTGGGGCCTAGTGGTACTGTTCATGACCTTGGTATAAAATGCCGTGTCCATCAAGAGTTTCTGAGCCGGAGTTTCCTCTTCGGACACCCAATAACGTAGTTTCTCACGGATGGGACGCTTGTCCAGATGAGCAGGTACTTGAGGAGGAGCTGAAGAAGGGATTTGTCCTGGACCAAAGGGCTGTTGTGGTGGCTGAGGCTGCGTGGATACGGCATGCTGCGGACGTGAGTAGTGGTTAGCAATGATGCTGTCTTTGAGATTCGCAGCCTACAGCGACTAACCTTCTGGCTCATACCCAGATAGCTTGACATGGCCGGTTTCACTGGCCGCAGGCCGTGGTGGCCTTGTGCGAGACATCGCCAGCAGACGTACTGACGCTTGGAAATTTGGAGCATCTTGAATGTATGATCAGCCCGGCATCATATACGCCCGTGATCTTGGTGTATTAGACAAGGCTGGAAAATTTTAGGCTCAGGCGCCTATTACGCGTTGAGTGGCGGCATGCAAGTCACGGTGTCACGTGATTGCTGTTCTTCCAATTCGAAACCCCGTGCATAGGTAGCGGATGGATAACTACCACCTAACCTACCTTACTTGCTCAACTACCAACCAACTCAGGTGAGCACTCAGGCTTGTCGTGGCCGAATGAAGCATTCATACGAAGTATACGGAGTACGAATATGTTTCAAATGGTATTCATGAACAACCCGAGGGTATTTGTTGCCTCTACAATCTCTCCTAGAAGTTCCGTCCCTGGCTGTCTAGCACCGGAAGGATGCCCAGATGGGGCCTGTCAGAATGCGCTTCATCCAGATCGAGGTTGAGCCATGGCCAAGTGACCGGCAGGCCCCAGTAATCGGCACGAAGGAGGTGAAGGCTTACGGTTTGATTGCTGTTGTTCTTGTTGTTGTTTACACTGCTGGCCAGTGCGACGGTGATGAGCGGTATACCAGATCTTGGAGATCAGTGATCAGTGATCAGTGATCATTGATCTAACATGCACTAATAAACGCCTCCAGATTGAATCACACAGCCTGCTGTTCGTTTGCTCGGGCGGCTGTGGGGAATAGGGGGTTCCTTGCTTGACGGCCACGGTACATTCGGAGAAGACACGCCTCTCCTCATTCGACAGAGCGTATTAGTGAGCTCCCCATTGATCGACATTACATTTCCTACCGAGCTGCTTAGCCTGCCCAGGCTGCAGGGACTTGGTTATTTTGCTCGAGCAGCTAATAATCAATGCGTTCAATCAGACGAAAACAACCCCGGCTAGGCCACCATCAATCCGTCGACAACCCGGTTGGGCTTTGGATCCCTCTCGGCAATAAGACAGCTCAGCTACGATACCATCCAGCATGACATGCTCCTTTCCCCGCAGATAAACCAAAACGAACGCCAAAACCCGCCATTTTCGTTCCCGGTTGGCGTGGCTGACAGCCAGGCGTTCACCTACGTAACAAGCAGGGCACTAGCGCATAGTGTACATGCTGTAGTGGATACAAATCATACAATGGCAGAATGGGCGTTGTTTCATCCGGGGGAGCGGCCCCTTTTTGGCAACGCCATCTTCTTTTCGTCCACATTCTCCCCCCGCAAAGTGAACAGCCTGCGCCTCGGCTGAAGGAGACGACGCAATACGATTTCCTCACCTACTGTCTAATCACCTGGTAGTAGTAGTCAGGTTGTGGCGGGCGAGATAAAGCACCAAAAACAACACCCAGATGGAACTAAGACCAGCACCAACGACGCTGGGTCCGTTCGCAATGCCGATCCATGTCGAATTGGGTAGGGTAGTAGATGCAGGAACAATCTACCACTGCAATGCCGGTCGGTCGGTCGCCTTGATCCCAAAAGCCAAAAGCGCTGGCGAATTGCTATTGCTGGACACAACACACGACGAGCTTGATGCCAAGCTCATCTCCCGGGACAGCGGCTAAGAGCGACGGCTCCATCGTGAGAATAACCTCATCTCACAAGCCGGGAATGGCTTGGGCTTTGTTGCTGGGTGGGATGGGTGGCAAATGGCTTGTCGGTCCCAGGCTTGGCCGGCTGGGCCACTCATTTCATCTCCTCCTCATCTCCCCATCTCTCTGGGCACGTCGGCGCCATGGTGACTGAGTGGAGAGAAGCGGTCCGGCCTGTCGTCGACCCCTGCACCTCTTGACCAGAAGTGAAATTGCACACTGCTACTCAAACTCCACACCGCCCCTATTCGGACGACGGGCCCTTGTCAATCCCCATGGCGGTACCTTGACAGAAGCCGTATTCAGCCCATCAACTGTGGATGGCAATGGGTACGATGGAGTCTGTGGGATGGGTACCGGCACCGCCCTCGGTGCTAAGCATGGAAACGTCTTATACCGGCGTCTGCTCCCTCCTTCTTCCCCAACGTTGCTCTCGTCTCTTCGTCCCTTCGTTCCATCACCATTCTGACCTACCGCTTCACTCTTTCAGCGGGCATTCTTTTCCATACCTAATCACTCCTCAACCCCAACCTCACAATGAAGGGAGCCTTTGCTGCGGCCGCTATTGCGGCCCTGGCCACTGGTGCCGATGCCTACCACAACCACGGACACGCCCGCAACATGTTTGCCCGCCGTGGCAACGACGCTGCCGTCTGCGTTCCCGGCTGCACCACCATCTGGAAGGTCGTCACCGGCGAGCCTACCCGTATGGACTGACCCTTTCCAATGGCTTGAGTATGAGCGATAGCTAACAACAGAGACAGTCGTCCCTAAGCCGCCACCGGCCACCCACGTCCCCGTAGCTCCCACCAGCGTCAAGGCCGTCACCACCCACGCTGAGACCACCAAGGAGCCTACTACGTCTATCAAGGCCCCCACGTCTACCAAGGTTCCCGCCGTACCCGTCCCGACCCCCGAGGTCAAGCACTGCCCGACGCCCGGCACCTACACCTTCCCGGCCACCACCGTGACTCTGACCGAGACCACCACCGTCTGCGGCGCCAAGACCACCAAGGTCCCCGCCGGCACTCACACCTACGGTGGTGTCACGACCGTTGTCGAGCACCAGACGACCGTCACCTGCCCCTACGCCAAGGAGACCACCAACGATGGCGTCGTCACCAGCGTTATCGAGTCGACCACCTACGTCTGCCCCTCCGCCGGCACGTACACCATCGGCGCCAGCACCAAGACTGTTTCCACCGAGACCGTCCTGGTCTACCCCGTCCCCACCAGCTACGCTCCCGGCACCTACACTCACCCTGAGCAGGTTGTCACCGTCACCGAGACTGACTTCGTCTACGTCTGCCCCTACACCAGCAAGGGCCTGCCCACCGCGACTCCCTCGTCCAAGAAGGAGAAGCCTGCCGCCCCCACCACTACCGTTGTTCCCGTTACCCCCAAGCCCGAGTCCCCCAAGTCCGAGACTCCCAAGGCTGGCACCCCCAAGGTTCACACTCCCGAGGTTCACACTCCCAAGGCTGGCACTCCCAAGGTTCACACCCCCTCCAAGAAGCCCAGCAACGGCGGTCAGCTCAGGGGCGGTAACGACCACTGGGGTATCACCTACACTCCTTACGAGGGCGAGACCGGTAACTGCAAGTCCAAGGAGGCCGTCGATGCCGACATCAAGTCCATCAAGGCCTCTGGCTTCTCCATTATCCGAATCTACTCGACTGATTGCCACGCCCTCGAGAACGTTGGCGGTGCCTGCAAGAAGCACGGTATCGAGATGATCCTGGGCATCTTCGTCAAGGCCTCCGGTTGCTCTGCCAACACTCCCGAGATCAAGGAGCAGCTCGACGGTATCTCCAAGTGGGCCCAGTGGGACATTGTCCGACTCATTGTTGTCGGCAACGAGGCCATCATGAATGGCTTCTGCACGGCCGAGCAGCTCGCTACCCTGGTCACCACTGCCAAGGACAAGTTCTCCGGCTACTCTGGTCCCTACACCATTGCCGAGACGCTCAACATCTACCAGAAGACCGAGACCACCGAGCACCTTTGCGGTGTCATTGATGTCACCGGCGCCAACATCCATCCCTACTTCAACGCTGCCATCACCCCCTCCAAGGCTGGCACCTTTGTCAAGGGCCAGCTCGATATCCTCGAGAAGATCTGCCCCGGCAACGATGTCATCAACCTGGAGTGCGGCTGGCCCACGCGTGGCAACTGCAACGGCGTTGCCTGCCCCGGTAAGAAGGAGCAGCTCGAGGCCATCACCTCCATCCGTGAGGTCGCTGGTGACAAGACTGTCTTCTTCTCCCACGAGGATGACAAGTGGAAGCAGCCCGGAAGCTGTGGCTGCGAGCAGAGCTGGGGTTCCGCCGACTGCTTCCAGTAAGCTACTGGTACGACGGCTCTCTTCCGGTTACAGCATGCCTTACGTTATCTGAACGCCGGTCCGCCAATACGCTGAATGTACACGATCCCACCCACCCGCCCGGCCACTCCAGGCCATTTCCTGAGCAACTCTATCCTTTCTTCTCTTCGCCAGCTACGCAGGCCACCTGATGTCGTGGATGATGACACTCGAAGCCAATGTATTCGACCTCCCTTCTCACCCCCGTAAAAGTTGCAACGCTTTGGTGCGCCATCCCTTGAGCGCAAGGCTGGGCGGCAACTGGGTTGGAAACGAGAAGCATATTGATATATGACTATTTGACTTGGGAGATGTAGTTTACTAGACTTTGGACTTGTGTTTTCTTTTCTTCTTGCGTCTTTGTTCACTTGGTACGGTGTCCCCCAATTCACGGTTCTCTTGGGGTTAAGAGGAGAAAGGCATCTAGGAGATGATCCGGATGTACGTTCTATATCTAGCCGGGCCGTCATTTAGCCTTTGATTCATAATGCTGTAATTTATTAGTGTTTACTGAGAGGCTTAGGCTTGCCTGCTCCCCACCATTGCGTGACTGTTCTAGAATGAGCGGCAACGATCCAGCTCGTGCGTTAGGACCGAGTAAGCCACTGGTTGTGCCGTTAGGACCTGGAGGTGTAATTACCAGGTAGTGGTATTAACGTGCAGAGACAAAGGACGTGAGACACCTTGGGAACCCAACGAATAAACCGAGCAAGTAGAAACGGAGAAAGCAAAGTAGGTGAAGGGGAAAGAGGATGATACGGACGTCTTGAGGGGGACATTACCTCTCATACGCCACACCCACAGCGTCGTCGACGTCTGTATGCGCACGTAACATTAAATACAAAGTCTTCAGGCGTATGAAGCTGATGCATGAATCATCGCCAGTCGACCGCTTTTCTCCAACCCACGGGTAGACGTAGACGCCATGTCTTGAAGGTCGGCGTCCCGGGAGCCGGGAGTCAAAGAGACGCACACACGGATGACAAAGGGGCGGTGAGCGAAGAATCAGACAGACAGATGGATGGACATGATGCTAGTGGTGGATTTGCTGGATCCCCCCTGATCACGACTAGTCACAATGACAATATAGTTAAGAGCATGTACACATGCATAGAGGCTTCTCACCAGTGGGTTAACATCTTCACTGTTTTCACGAATGCAAGCCAAGTTTGAGGGGAAAATGTTCAATATGGGCGATTGCTCTATTGACGGGGGCTCTATCTCCAAATTCGTCCAATTTTTAATCATCTTCATCAGATGCTCCGTCACAAGACGTCGGGTAGAAAGATAAGTGGGTATATGTGAAAGAACAAAAGACAGGAACAAATGAGAGAGTACTGACGAATCGACCTTGCGGTCGGTTGCTAATCTTTCGAAATGCATAAGCTGGGGAGTCTTGATAAATACCAAGGGAAAGGTGCTGGGTTTCCTATTCGCCCAACTCTCTAATATATCTCGGCACCGAGAATCAAATCCTTTGCCAAGGACATAAAGCCCAGAGGCGGTTGTGTGAGCTTTGGCGCGTCGTTGTATGGTTGGCTGCGAATTAGGTTGGCGTGTCTGACTTGCGGCAGAGGTCAAGCCTAGAAGAATGGGATGGCATCCAAGGCGGTATGCCTTCGGCGAAACGACTCGTCGTCAAATCGCGCATTATTGATGCCCAGCCGCCATTTGTCCCGTTCATCGCCCCTTTCGGGCCATCGATCCCATGCATTGTCAAAGAAGGGTTCGGGCCCAAGGCCGCACCGCTCGAGTTGGAGCAGTCCGCCACGATTCTGGTCGCAGCAAAGCACGTTCAGGTCTTGTCCATCGTTGGCAAAGGATACGCCACCAATTTCGCTGAAGACGTCGACTGTCTGCTTGGAGCGGAAAGTTTGGGCATCGATGATGTTGATGTAGTCGGCCTCTTCAGCGGCCACAAGCACTCGTGGGCCGCTTCCTATCGGAGAGAACTTCAAACCGCGCACGCCAGCCATCTCAGAGGCGATGGTGCAGACCGGCATGCTCCTCCCCTTTGTATCACACCAGCGACGAGCATCCCATATCTTGACACTCTTGTCCTGGAAGCCTGTGGCAACTGTCCATCCGTCGTCGGCCCAGTCGCAGGCAAAACCGTAGTCGCGATGTCCAGAGAGCTCTTGCTGAACTTCGCCCGTATCCGCGTTGACGATCAGCACATTCAGGTGGTCGCCAACGATGACGCGCAAGCGGCGGTCAGGGGACATGGCCGAGCAGTTGAGAGGATACGCAGACATGGTCTCTCGGAGGAGCGTCTCGGTGCTAAGGTCCATGAGGCGAAACCCTTTGTCGTTGCTTGCGATTGCGGCAATAGGGGTAGAGGACCGCCGAGACTGATGGATCTGGATATGGTTGGTAATCCCGAGAGCTTTAGGTGTGATTTGCCCGTGTGAGTAGCCTTTTCTGTCCTCCGAATGAAGACTCTTCAGATAGTACTCCCCACTAAAAGCACCAGCGAGCAATACGCCGTGGTTGGCATCGAGAGCAGAGATCCATGTGCTCAGCACGCTGGTGTCATCCAGGCTAAGGGCCAGCTCGGTCTTCCTGGAGCTGACGTTGGTTCTGTTGATACCCCTGACGCTGGGGTAGAAGGCCTGGGTCCGTGAAGGACATGCGAGGACGTTGCGCAGCTGGAAATGGGCTAGTTTGATATCCCGGCGTACCTGCATGCTTCTAAATCGGAAGAAGCTATTGCTCGACGGGATACTCACGTCCTTTGTGCGTGACTATTACAATACTGGGTCAGTTTGTGTGCTTTTTGCAAGATCCGCAGTTACTCACAGCCTGTTGATCGGATCCGTTCACGTTGACATAGTTTCGATAAGTAGCAAGTCTCCTCTGGCGAGCCTCTTTCCGAGTGATTCCCATGGCGGCCCAATCCATGCCCTGCATGTCACAGGAGTCTCCCTGCAATTCCGGGTAGCGGACCTCCTGAACAGGGTCGTTGATCTGCCTGCGGATTGCACGAATATCAGGTGCCTCGACCCTTACTCGCATAAAGGGCGACAGGGCAGCCTGGCTGGCCCAGTTCCGAAGGAAGTCCATCGTCCCCAGGTTTTCGGACCCCAAGGTAGTAGGGTTCGGGTTGCTGACTAGGACGGGCTCTTCTGCATCATCTGTAAGGGCGAGCATCTGAGGCGGTGCAGCCGGCGTGTCTGGTGATGAGGGATCATCTGGGATGATGTCCCAAGAATCTGGCGGCATTGGAAGATCCATGTTTGGTGTAATATCTGTCAAGGCGGGAAGCTGGTATAAAAATGAAGATGTGTGGTAGTGGGACGGGATCGAGGTAGGTATATGGGCATCGTGAAGCCCAGCCGGCGAGGTGTCGTCGTCGTCGTCGTCGTCGTCGTCGTCGTCGTCGTCTTGGTCTTGGTCTTGGTCTTCGTCGTTATCGTGGTGGGAGTGGTCGTCGTCGTCGTGAATGCTCTCTCCGTAAACGACGTCTAGATATTGGTCCTCGGTCTGGGGTTCGTTGTGATGATTGCAAGTATCGTAATGGGAGGCCTGCGGGTCAAGGACCTCGTTGGTGGCAGGAACGTGGTAATCGAGGGGGGCGCCTCCGTCACTATCACTCATATCTAGATCAGAATCGTCATGATCATGGGTGCATATGAGGTCGTATGTGTAGTTGTGTGGGAGAGCGAGGTCACGCAAGCACTGGCCAAAATGCGCCTGGCGGAAGGAGTCTTGGTCACAGGGCAGTACGGCTAGGTCGTGGAGAGCGACGTGGTCAGCGACGTGGTCGTCGACGGTGGCGGTGCTGGCTGCAGCAGTGAAGCTACTGACGGTTTGGGTGGCGGCGCGAGGTAATGACGAAGCGCAAGCAACGGGCGGTGACGATGGAGAAGCAACGACGTCGAGTGATGCTATCGTAGGATGGCTGCGGCCAACGGGGCCGGAGTTCGGGACAGCGGAGGCTCGGTCGGGACCGGAAACGGAAGCGAACGTGGCAGTGGCAGTGGAAGCAGAAGCGTGGGCGTAAGCGTGGGCGTAGGCGCGAGGCTCACGAGAGTCCTCATGCCGGTAGTGCGACTCGACAACGGCCTTGTCTCGAATGGTGGAAGGCCGGCGGCGCATAGTTGAGGGCGGAGGTTTGGTTGACTTATTGCCCTGCAAGGCCGCTTCTACATGTGGCAAAGCTCGTGCAGGTCTCACCGGGGGGTGATTGGCGATGGGCGATGGGCGATGGGCAAAGGGCGATGGTGGATGGTATGTATGGGCGACCGTAGGGCGACCGACTCCTCTCGAGGGAGGCGGGGGATTGCTTTTGGCGGCGAGGCGGAGGTGACAGTGGTTGCTTTTTAGGTCGTTTCGATCAATGCCAATGGCCAACTCGACTTGATGGTGGGGGGCCCGGCGCTTGTTAATCAAGGCACATGTGCTTTTATTGAGCCAGCACCAGAATCATTCGGTGGATGCCGCGGTAGACCGTCTTTCTTCTGGATGGATCCGTCATGTAAGTAGTAACTAACATGTATGCAAAGTCTTTGAGGCCAAAGAACAGCGGGATATGGACGGGGTAGGACAAGGAGAGACGAGGATAAGACAAGCCAAGCCGCGACAACAGCAACAACGCAGCACAACGCACGCCGGTAGTTGTGACAAGAAAGACTCAAAGATGAAACAGGAATGAGGGGGGAAGAGGAAACCAGACAGCCAGGTGGGAAGAAGAGGTCAAAGTAAAGGAAGCTGGGCTTGGTCAATCTGCCAATTAATCACCTTGCCCTACTACTCCGTACACCTTACATATAGGTATGTCATAAGTAATCGCCAACAATGACTCCGGGTTACATGGGCCATGGGGATCGGAGTTGCCCGTGCGCCGCTTGAGCTGCCATCCATTGCATACCCCTTGTTCCCTTGTTCCGCCCGGTAGTATATGCCTAGGTAGGTACCTAGTACCTAGGTGCGTAAGATGCGACGATACGCGCCCAGGATCCATCAAGTTGAAATGCTGGGGCTGATGTTGCCAGATGCATCCATCATCACCTTGGCCCGGCTGTCGCTCGTCGCTTCTCACTTTTGCTGGCGTGTTTTCGAGTGACACTGTGTTTGCACGGGTGACGAACAATGTACCATACCTACCTACCTAGGCACGCACAGATACTCGACGGGATCATCTCAAGGTCAGGCCGGCTACGGATGCCCGTGCTCAACATTGTGTAATACAATATTCCGTGGTTACCATACCTCGAGCAAGACAGGCTGAAAGTAGGCACCTAGGGCTGTCGTGCAAGGCGCCACTCAGCCACCCGTACCAAACGACCCATTGCCATCCCGGGATGGCCTGGGTGACCTCTTCTGCTGCTGCTGCGTCTGCTTCTGCCTTGTCCATCGCACATCCATTGCCGCCGTCATCGTTGCTGTGGCACATTTTTAGCTCATGAGGCTGCCCCCCCCCCCCCCCC
>QUZG01000004.1:108642-408271 GCA_003693545.1 Pseudonectria buxi
CTCCCCCAAGCCGCTCGGGTCCCCCAGAAACACAATCTGGGCATTGTGCAGACAGCAGCAGCCAACCCCGGCACCTTGAACCGGGCACATGGACACCCCAACCCTTGGCCAAAGCAACGCTGGGGAACGCGGATGCGCTCCGGCAGAGGGTGACACGGGGCCTATCGGACGGAATCATCAACCAGCCGCTTCTGTGCTCCCGTGGGCGAGGGAGATGGCCCCTCCACCAACAGATATTGCCTGCTTTAGCCATGGACCCTCGGGTAGGGTCGCACATCCATCCATCTACCCATAGATGTGTACGCGGTAGTACTCACAACAGCATGCCGCCAAAGAATACGACCTGTACCTAGCACCCTCAGTTCCTGCTGACTTCTTTCAGTCGACTGTACGTGTTGGCGAGGCTGACGTGCCCGTGTCCTGTCTCTGACTGCATCTTTCTCGTCAACTGTGACGGCTGTCTTGTGTGTGTTTTTATGATAGATGACCGTTCCAACTGTCGGATCATGCCATCGGCCTGTCACTGTATGTACTGCCGGTCAGTACAATTGAAGAGCAGACTTACTAGAGCGGCTCCCAAGCTAATTGCTTAGCAGGCAAACGTCCAAGAGAGCTGCATGCATCAGTCTCCATTGGGCGTCAGCCATGCATGGCCCATGAGGGGTTGTCCATCCCATTTGGAAGCCTTGGCTGTCGTTGCATCGTCCTCGACTGGCAACGAACACCCACCCGCTCGCTTCTCCTTCGCGACAGTCTTATCTGTCTCGTGTAGGCTGCCGTGTTCGGGCTGCTGCTTGGAAAGCTGAGGTTGACCTGAGACAACTGCCTTTTTCTCTCTTTGTCGTAATTCACAAATACCAGTATCCCCCAGATTCTTGAAGATGACGTGAGATGACGACCAAGGCCGAAAACGAGGGAGAAAATGCCGAGCCCAGGACAATATAAGGACACGGCTATAACTCGAAGAGGTGCCCGAGCTATCGAACAGGGAGCGAGCCGTAATCTCACTACGCCTCTACTGTAACATAGGGCTGCGCCTGCCCAAGTGGGTGGTACCTTCCTAGTTTCCCAAGGCTCGGGGGCGCAAGTACGACAGGTCAAGGAAAGCACTCGACGTCAAGTCAGGTAGTTAGGTAGGCAAATACCTGGGTCTGGGCAGGTACATTAAGTACCTATAACACAAGCAAGGAAGGACCTTGCCCGCCGAATACTTCTTGCCAAGATCGGTTGATTGTCTCATTGCCGTTGATCCATACTACCTACCCAAACCAAGCCAACTCAATTCAATCTGATCCTACCTGTCTTTACCGCATGGGTACCGCAACTACCTCATCCATCATTTTCTGATACCTAATACGGAGTACAGTACGGAGTACTCGTCCCGTTGTTGCTGGCATGACGCCGGGCTCTTGCCAACCTCCGACGCTTGAAACCCTTTGTTTCGTCTGTTCTCTTTTTCTTTTCTTTTCTTTTTCATTTCTATTCTCGTTCCATTTCCATTTCCTCGGCCATGCTGCTCAGATCATTCTTCTACATGCTCATCTATCACAGTTGCTGCGGAGTTGCCCTTCAACATCAAAGTCGATGTCCAAGCATCACACTACGTACCTTGCCTCGCCTGGCTGTCGACCTGGGCTCTCCCTCTACGCTTTCTCGTACGACAGGCTAACCTATCGGCTTTATTTCTGCGTTGGCTAGCCCCGCCAGCTCGTCGGGGGCAGGCAATGAACTGGTGTCTACCTACAGTACAAGAGTACCTACCTACCTAGGTGGTGGTTTGGTAGAGAAGAGCGGAATGCCCAAGGACGTTACACGTTACAAACCTCGGGTGTGAAGACAGCTGGTCGCATCTCCCAAAGGCAGCATTTGCAGCAAGTCTAGCTGGTTAGAGGAATCCTCAGTACCGATGGAGACTATTCCCGCAAACTCGGCGAGCGTGTGGCGCTCGGTCAGTATGCAAGAGACAAAACTAGGCGCTTCATACTCCATACGGTATATCGCAGCTCCACTAGCCCAATTTACGGCTTGAAGAATGCATCCGAGCCTTGTACCTGCTTGGCACATGACGAGGACTGACAGAGCATGCATACCTGGAAGTATCCTGAGAGAAAAAGGGGGCACGGGGTGCACAGCCAGGACGTGGAATCTCAGCTGCCTCATTGAAAAACCACTTGCATGCTTCATCTCTCCCATAGGGTACAATGATGCCCTACTGTTGATATCGTACTTGATCACATCTCAACTTTCGCTGCCAACAAGAACGAACACGCGTCTACTACCCAACTAACTACGGGATAGGCAGCCAGTTACATGCTCATCGATGCGGCGTTTTGTCATAGTCAAAGACAATGACACGCAAATGGCAATGCTTGCGAGAGAGGCTTGCGAGAGGCTTGCTTCATGAAGACGCTTGCCGCCCAGAACAACGACTCAAGCGAAAAAGGAACGCATAGAAACCTCCGCAACGAGAGCCATCATGCAACCACCGTCACCGCATGCCTTAATGTGTGCACATACGCACCCACGCACGCCCTCGTGACTGTGACTGTGACTGTGGCTGTGGTTGTAACTGTTACTGTTGGCGTTGGCAGCGGCCCAATACGCCGCCTTGCATCTGCATCCACATCCGCTCTCGCATTTGCACGTCTGTTCTCGGAGTTCCGAAGGTACGTGTCTTCTCGGTTTCCGGTTTCCGTCTTTAGCTCCGTCTCTCTGCACTCACTGCCCAGCCTGGAACCGACAGAAGCCTTCTTGTTCAATGGATGGTATTTCTCCTTTTAGCTGTGCTTTTTGATCTTCTCTCCGCCGCTTGCCCTACATGTCATGCCATGTCGTGTCTTTTTTACACACACACACACACACACACACCCACCAGCTCCATGCCCCATGTATCATGATACGCATCATCAACCATCACACGTAAATCAGCCTCCACCAGGACCCAGGCTCAACTGTACCGCGCAGGCCCATTGGCTTAGATCTTGTTCACCAGTCGCTTCTCCCCCTTGAGCTGGCCCATCTTCTCAACCGCATCGTCCAGCGGAATCAGCTCACCCTTGCTCTGGGTGCTCTGGTCGTCTCGGTTGCGAATGTTGACAGTTCGAGACTTGGCCTCCTCGGCGCCCACCACTGCACGCATTTCGTTAGCTATTGACCCTTTGCAATGGGAACGGGGTCTTGTTGCTTACCAAAGATGAAGTTGTACTGCTCTAGCTGACCAGTGCGGATCTTCTTCTGGAAGGTGTTGCTGCCGAGGTCCACGTCAATGTAGAAGCCCTTCTCATGGAAGATGCTCTGCACCTCCTTGGCGTAGTCATTGACGGCCGGCATGACGGGCACAACGAGGATCTGCCGAGGGCTGAGCCAGAAAGGCCACTTGCCGGCAAAGTGCTCCGTCAGAATACCAAACATTCGCTCAAAGCTACCCAGCACCGCACGGTGAATCATGACGGGGCGGGAGTAGCCCGCGGGCAGATCCGAGTCAAACGCCTCGCTGCCGTCGCTGACGCCAGTCTCCTCCTTGCCCGCCACATAGCGAAGCTTGAAGCGCTTGGGCAGGTTGAAATCCAGCTGCATGGTGCCGCACTGGTGGTCGCGGCGCAGGGCATCGTACAAAGTAATGTCAATCTTGGGGCCGTAAAAGGCTCCGTCTCCGGCGTTCAGCTCCCATTGGGAACCGGTCCTGGCAGTCCAGGCATCCAGAGCCTCCCGGAGCTTCGCCTCGGCCATGTCCCAGACAGCAATGTCGCCAATGTACTTTTCGGGGCGAGTAGATAGCTTGAGCTTGAACTGGAAGCCGAACAGGCTGTAGACACTGCTCAGGAAGTCAAAGGCGCCCTCAATCTCTTGTTTGATCTGTACGGGATTAGCTACCAACCAAATGGCTTGACAACCATCACAAGAGGGCATACCTGGTCAACAGTGCAGAAGATGTGAGCATCGTCCTGCTGGAAGCGACGGACTCGAGTGAGACCGGAGAGAGCTCCCGAGAACTCGTTGCGGTGCAGCACACCAAAGTCAGCCATCCTCCAGGGCAGGTCCTTGTAAGTGATGTCGGAGTGGGCGAAGATCTTGCAGTGACCAGGGCAGTTCATAGGTTTCAGGCCATACTTCTCCTTCTCGACGTCAAAGGTGAACATGTTCTCCTCGTAGTGTCCCCAGTGGCCCGAGGTCTTCCAGAGATCCGCCTTGTAAACATTGGGAGACATGACCTCGACAAAACCACGCTTCTGGTATTCGCCCTTGATGTGCTCCATCAATGCATTGTAGATGCGCACGCCGTGGGGCAGGAAAAAGGTCGAGCCAGGAGACACCTCGTCAAAGAAGAACAACTTCTGGTCCTGTCCAATCTTGCGGTGGTTGCGCTTGGCAGCTTCTTCAAGGAAGTGCTTGTACTCGTCGAGCTGCTTCTTGTCGGGGAACGAGATACCAGCGATTCGCTGAACCGACTCGTTATTGCTGTCACCGAGCCAGTAGGCAGCCGAGTTCTATACAAAACAGGGTCAATCTTTACCCATTACAACAGAGGCCAGCCATGGATAGTTACCCTGAGGACCGCAAAGGCCTTGATGTTTCCAGTGGTCGGCACATGGGGACCTCTGCACAGATCGATGAGGGGTCCGCATCGGTAGACGGTGCTCTTGGTGCCCTCCGGGACTCGCTGGTTGATGAAATACTCCTTGTACTTACTGTACTTGAACATCTCGAGAAGTTCTTCCTTGGTCATCTCAAGACGCTCAAAGGGCTGCTTGGCCTTGATGATGGAGCTGGACAGCTGCTCCAGGCCCTTCTTGTCCTCGTCGGCAATCGCCTGGCTACAGGGGCGTTAGTGTGAGGCTAAATCAGAGGAACTGCTCCCATGCGTACCCGTCCATGTTGGCCATGTCGTAGTAGAAACCGGGAGGGTCCTCGGTGGGGGGGCCGTTGCAGAGGTAGCATCCGAATCGTCGCTCGGCAGCCTCTCCGAGGATATGGGCCGAGGAGTGCCAGAAAACCTTCTTGCCTGGAAAGTATGTAAGATACGGTACGGGCGCTCAACCACGGGACGCTTCTGTACCTTCGGGGTGCTCAAAGTCAAGCAGCTCGAGCTTGCAGGTCTTCTCCAGGGGTCGGGTCAGGTCCCAAAGCTCGCCGTCGACCATGGAGATGACGGTGCGCTCGAACAGGGACTTTGAAATGTTCCTGGCGATGGCGCCCGGGGTGGTCTCCCACGCGATTCCCTTCTCCTCCTTGCCATTGGGCATGGAAATGGTGATTTCCTCGCGAGGTTTCGCTACGGCGTGTCAGTCGATGGCGGCCATCTTTCGCAAAGGCTTCGCAACGCACCAGCAATCTCGGCATCCTGGCGGGCCTTGATCTTGTCGAAGATGTCGAGTCGGTGCTGGATGAATTCGGGGAGAGCAGGCAGCTGTTGGAAGCGAGGGCCATTCAGTAAATGCGCCAGGGCTTGCTTGGTGGAGGGGCACAAACCTCGAGACCGGAATTCTTGGGGCCCTTGGCCGGCTTCTCCTTGGCAGCCTTCTCCTTGGGCTGCTTGGCGGGGCGGGAGGGGAGGCTCTGCTCGGGAGCACCCTCTGCCGCCTTTGGAACCTCAGCTTGTTCAGACGACATGGCGATGGCACTCGGTGTTGAAGGTGGTGGTGGAAGAAGTTGCCGTCGTGGATGGCGGGGCATGGGCATTAAACAGTGGACGAGGTTGGTGGGGTTGAGTCACTCCCCAAACCCGCCGGAAGATCTTCGGCCAATGCCGACCATCTGGCCATTGTTGGCGATTTGAATGTCGCAATGAGACATCTCGACTCGGCTTGGGAGACAGGGCTATAACTACATAACTACCTAGGCATGGATGGATATGGCCTATAACGACAAAGGCCGTCTTCTGGCTCTCATGCGCGATGCACTGGCCTCCAAGCTTGGCGGGTGCTGTACCTAGGTGGCGGCGATTCCCTTCAACTCCTCCGCTAGGGTATCATGGATCCTAGCAATATCAAACACACAACTGGAAGATATGGAAGAGTGAAGGCGCGGAAAGCCCATGCTTGATTGCAATCATGGTGACCAATATGAACTTTGCGCAAAGCAAAGTTGAATGAGAAAAAAGGGGTATCACATAAACATTCAAAAACATCCTACAACGCCGTACCATGCTCCAACCGAACCATTGTATCCATCACAGCCCATATCGTGTTACACATTCTTCTCGATGCGTTTCCAAACAGTCCAACGCGCAGACGCGCGTGCCACACTTCATGCACCGCACTTTCCCCCAGTATCCGCAGACCTCGCAAAACATCCTCACCGGGTACTTTCTATCCCAGGTTCCAGACGCCTCCACGTAGCTGAGCGGAGGGTGCGCGAGCAGTTTGCGCAGCTCCTCGTCTGAGGGCATCTCGGGCACGCGTGATGCGAGCAAGGGGTCGTCGTCCCCGGGATGGGCGGCCAGTGGGGGCTTATCGTACGGCTGAAGCACGGGGGGGAGATTGGCGTCGGTCATTGTGGCATCTTCGTCTTGCGCAACCTGACGTGCGGGTGTCGTATCCTTCTTGCTCGGGGCAGGTCGCTTGTTGGAGTTTGTGCTTGTGACGACGGAGCGCGCGAGAGCCGGGTTGCCATCGGCCAAGGCTTGCGCCGCCAGAAAGTCATCCAGGTGGTTGGCAAACGTCTTCTGCGACTGCAAGATCTTGCGAACGTTGGGCGTATGCTTTCCCTGCGCTGTTGCGCGTTAGCCCCGAGGCACGCAAATGACTCCAATGGTGCGTCGTAGTATACCTCTTCCACTCTTCACCGGCAGAGGTATGGTATTGTCTCTCCCGCCATCTCGGTCCAACGCATCCGCCTCTTTGCGACGCTTCACCTCCTGCCGAGCAGTCAGGTCACTGAAGCTTAAGCCCGGCACGTTTCTCGCTCGCTTCCGCTGCGCCGGCCCCGAGGCAAGGTTGACTGACGTGTCGGGGACATAGGCCCAGCCTGGAGCCGAAGTTGTTTTCGCACTGGCGAGCTCGATGACGCCAAAGTTGTTCATTGTTGCTTGCCGGTCATGAATCCGTGGCTCTACAGCTACCTGCAGGTAGCTATCGATAGCATGGCACTGGTTCCGGAAAATCCTCTGCCAGCTCTCCCCGTGACGTAGCCAATCACGCGCGCACATTCTACCTAGGATATTCCGAGTGCCGAGCGCAACCACCTGGTTCAACGCCATCATTGCTTCATCGTACCAAGCTCCCGCATCCACCGAACCACCACAGCTCCCTCCGATACAACATGTACCTGGCGTCAAAGGTCCTGGCCACCAGCAGCCGCGCGCTGGCTGTGCGCAGCTTCCACGCTTCCGCCCGACGAATGGTCGACTCCGCGCCCCTCCCGGCCCGGAAGCCCATGGGAGCTTTCCGAGGAGGGTGAGTGAGCGCGACGTGCGACATTGACAATTGGGAATTGGCATGCTGACGACCGTTTCGGCTCTAGGCTTTTCGGATTCCTTCTTGGAAGCTTCCTCTCTGGCGGTGCCGCCTACAGCTACCTTCTGCAGGAGTACAAGACGGCCAATGACCTGCTGACCGAGGATATCTACGTACGTTTCCGAATAGCCCAAACACAGTTTCTCAAGGCCAGACAGCTAACCGACTCTTGCAACAGACCCTTCAGGCGTCCGTCACCCGTCTCAGCAACTACGTTCAGGCTATGGAGCAGAAGACACAGGGAAAGAAGTGATGGGCGAGAGGAATAGCGGGAAATTGTGTATAAAAATAACGGATCGGGGTCGGCTCTCTCCTACCTGCGGAGCTCGAGGGAGCAAATCTTGACTGGTTGCGTGTCTACTTGCCGTCATGGAGGTCTTGGCATCACGCTGTTGAGATGTGGGAGAGCTTGTGTATCTTGTGTACGGAGTATCTAGTGCTACGTTGCGGGCATGGCATCACGGACATCAGCCAATTCGAGTTACCTTCACTCTTGTGAAGATGCAAGGTTACCTACCCATCGGTCATCACTAGTCGAGTAGAAGCGCATTTTTTTGTTCAAATTGATCAATCATATCAAACATTTCCATATTGTCTTGAAGGAAACTATGAAATCGCCAGGGTACAGCATACTAGTGTACCCGCAAAACCAGCGCCCGTAAAATCAAGTGTTGCCTTTTTGCCAATAACCAATTACATCAAGTTTACAGCTCATCCTTGCCGTCGTCCTCCTCGGCGGCGGGGGCAGCAGACTCCTCAGTAGCCGCCTCCTTGACGGAGATGCCGGCCTTGTACTTGCCGTTCTCCTTGATGAAGTCAATGAGGTCCTCGACGGTGCGGGAGCCGCTGTAGGTGACGGGGTCAGTCTTGCCACCGGCAGGGAACAGCTTAATGGTGGGGAAGCCCTGGATCTCGTCGGGGACGTCGTTGAGGGTGGCATCAACCTTGGCGATGACAACCTTGTCCTTGAACTCACTGGCGCCGTACTGGGTGGCAAGCTCGTCGTACTTGGGAGCCAGAGCCTTGCAGTGACCGCACCAGGGAGCGTAGAACTCAACGAGAACATCCTTCTTATCGTCGAGGACAATGTCGTTGTAGTTGTTGGCAACAACGACGGTGACGGGGCCCTCCTGCTTCTCGGGGATGGGCTCAGACTTGACGCTGGGCTCAATCTTGCCAGCAACAAAGTCCTCAACAAACTTGGCAATGTCATCGTGGGTGATCTTCTTCTCCTGGTCAAAGGGGAACTTCTGGTTCTTGACGACCTCCTGGATGGCGAACGAGGGGAACTGGTCGGTCTTGAGGTTCAGGTTGCCAGCGTGAGCACCGAAAGACTTGGCGTCAATGGTGGCGAAGTTGATCTTGCCCTTGTACTTCTCGGCAATGGGCTTGAGGGCGTCGCCGAGCTCCTTGCGCTCCTCAGCGGTCTCGGAGAAGATGTAGGCAAGGGGAATACCGGCGGACATGTAGCCAGAGTAGGTGTCGGGGCCGACCTCGCCAATCAGGGGGGTAGAGGCGGTGGTGATGAAGGTGTTGATGGCCTCCTCGGCGAACTTCTCGCTGAAGGTAGCCTTGCCCTCGTCAAAGGACTTGTAGAGAACCAGGGCGGGGGCCTTGACGCCCTCAGCCTTGGCGACGGCGGCGTCGTTGACACCACCGAAGAGGTAGGTGTCGCGGAGACCCTCGGCGATCTTGGTGAAGGTCTCGTTGGAGGTCTTGTCGTCGGCGTCGAGGTAGGCAACAACAACGACCTTGTCGGCGGTCTTGAACTCCTCGAGAGTGTCCTTGGTGAGGAGGGAGACGGCGGGGAGGGACTGCTTGACCATGTAGGAAGCAATGCTGCCGGCAACATTAGCTGGGAATGGTCGCTATGGGGATTGTGCGAGAGAGACAACTTACGCATCAGCCTTACGCTGGCCGCCGTAGGGGGAGATGTTCTCGGCACCTCGGAAGACCTTGAGGGTAGGGTAGCCCTCAACACCGTAGGTCTTGCAGAGGTCGGCCTCCTCAGTGCAGTCAACCTTGGCGAGCTTGATGCTCTTCTCCTTGAGAGAAGTGGCAGCCTCTTCGTACTCGGGAGCGAGGGCCTTGCAGTGGCCGCACCAGGGAGCGTAGACTATTGGCGGGGCTCAGTCAGCGAGATGCACAGCACGAAGAAGAGGAGGACAGAGGAAGGGAAGCTTACACTCAGCCAGGACGAGCGGGTTCTCCTTGACAAAGGCGTCAAAGGTCTTCTCGGTCAGCTGGTGAACGTCGCTCTCAGCAGCCGAGGCGAAGGCAGCCATGGCAGCCATGAGGCCGCAAGCAATGCGCTTGTGATACATGATGAATCAAGTCAGTGGCCAGAGGGTGTGGGAGAAAGGACAAGGCAACTGCAGCTTCTCGCGGGATGGAGAAGGAGAGGGAAGATGGGGTATGGGAGATGGGAGATGGCGAAAAGAGAGGTGAGCTCCGGATGGGTTTTGTAAGCCGGCTCAATTGAACAAGTGTCCCTTCCAAGCTGATGCATGGCGGGCGGCAGAAGCTACGGCGCTACACCCCTCCAATGCCACCCCCCGTGGCGCCTCCAGCTGGGGTACGCCGCCAGCCTGCCACAGGCGGCGGGGCCGGCCTCTGTACCCGTAGGAAAGCTCCCTAGACATGCCTAAAAATGGAAGACGCCCATCATGAGGGAACGCGAATGAAGGTGATGCGCCATGCGCCATGCGCCGCGCGCCAGAATGTCTATTGCGGACGAGAAGCCTTCATCTGAATGGTATCTGTCCGTACCTCGGCCTAGATAGGTATTCATAGTGCTTTTTTTTACATGCCTGCCTACCTATGTAAGTACGTCTCGCTGTTGGCCATGGATTGACGCTCCCGGACACTGTGCTCAATTCGGCCAGGTCCACTGAACGCATCATCAGCAGCCCGGGCTTCAGCGTCGCCCCAGTTCCGGCCACCGGCCCTGGTCCAGCCTCGTGCCTCAAGGGCGGTGGCATCAGACCCTCCCTCAGTCTGTAGCAGAAACGGCCTAGAGCCAGCCCAGGTTTCAGAGCATCTGTCACAGCATAACTACATTGTGCAATCTTGGCGAATTGGGGCGGTTGTGTGTCGTGCGTCTTGGCCGGAGCCATTTATACAGAGGTGCTCCGTCCATGCACAATGCACACTCCGGGCCCTTTCAGGACTCTTCCTTCAGCGGGGAAACCTTGCCCGTTCAAGGGGGGCAAGCAGTTGATCATCCCATCAAGTGCCATTTCCTGTTGCAGGGTTGCCACAAGGGGCCAGATATGATTATGATATCCGTAGTTCCGGCTCTTCTTAGCTCAAAGGTACCGTTCCTTGTACCCCACACGGCCGGTGCTCCAGCCTCCGGTTTATCCCAATGCGGCTCCTGCCACTTTGGTGAGAGTTGTCATCAACCAGCTAGCTTTGGGACTGAGAAGGTAGGCGGGAGCCATCAGGCAGGCAGAGGCTACTGTGGAAGGCACCTTGGAAGGGCGAGAACCTAGGTACTTGTACATACAGAGTAGTAGACTTTGAGTTGCCTCAATCATCATTTCGGGACAGACTACGAAGCCCAACAAGGCAACCATCGGCTGATGCATATCTGGCCAGAAGCCACAACGGGCACGCCACCAGTCAGATTCAACTGGGAAACCTACACAACAGCTGCATCAGGTAAGCTGGTTGGTCGAATACCTCCCAATCAGCACTAACATCAAACTCTAGATCCGAGAGAGAGCCTTGGAAGCATAGCGGCAACCGGGAAGAGACATCGTGTCAACAATGAAGAAATGGAATTTGCCAACCATGCTATGCTATAATATGCTCCGACCTCGGTCTATATGGTCATCCCTCATTCGCTCTGGAGGGTTGCACTTATCAAAACCTGTCCAACGATGCAACAGCCATCCTTCACCTCTCTCACAGGCGGTTTCGCTGCTTGCGCGGTGCTCGTGAGTACTGGTTCGCCAGCTGGACCGGCACATCAAGGTCGCGCGCAACGTTGAGCACCCACTCGGGCTCGCGCAGGAACTGGCGGGCCGCCTGGACGAGATCCGCCTGGCCGTTCTCGATGAGGTCGCGCGCAAACTCAGCCTCGGTGATGATGCCAACTGTTGCGATGGGCATCTCGAGCCCTTCAGCGCGCACCGCCTCGCGGATGCGTCCAGCCAGGCTCGTCTGGAAGGTCTGCGTGACATGAATCTGCTGCTTCGAGGCATTGCCGCCACTGCTGACGTCAAGCACGTCGACGCCCAGCGCCGGCAGCAGCTTGGCCAGGCGGATACTGCTGTCGAGGTCCCACGACGGCTCTCCCGTCCACTCCATCCACTCGGTTGCTGAGATTCTCAGCCATAGCGGAGTCTCAGTAGGGATGACGGCACGGATGGCCTGAATGGTCTCGGTCAGGAAGCGAGTGCGGTTCTCGAAGCTGCCACCGTATTGATCCGTCCGTTTCTACAGACTTATTAGTGACTGAACCTGGATGGTCTCATCCGAGGCAACATGATACTTACGTTGGACACGGGAGAGAGGAAGCTAGTCTGGAGGTAGCCGTGCGCGCCATGGATCTCAATGACATCGACACCAGCCTCGACACAGCGCGCCGCGGCGTCGGCAAAGGCCTGGACGATGCCCTTGATCTCGTCGACAGTCAGCTCGCGGGGCATGGCATGTTTTTCGTCCCAGGGCACGGCGCTTGGCCCGACAACGTCGTTGGGCCAGCCACCGACGCTCTCCGGGGCAAGCGTCTTGTTGCTGTTGCCACTGACCCAGATCGGCAACGTGCTGGCCTTTCGTCCAGCGTGGGCAAGCTGGACGGAGAGCTTTGAGCCCTGGCTGTGCACAAAGTCCGCGACGCGACGTAGAGGCGCAATCTGGGCATCGTCCCAAAGGCCGACGTCGCTCGGTGAGATGCGGCCACGGGGCTCGACGGCGGTGGCCTCGGCGACGACCAGTCCGGCGCCGTGCAAGGCGAACTGCCCGAGGTGCACAAGGTGAAAGTCAGTCATGTAGCCGTCGACGCAGCTGTACATGCACATGGGAGACACGACAAATCGGTTGTGTAGTTCGACACCGCGGATGCGGAGCGGGGTGAAGATGGCCGGGGCCGAAGCGGGGGCCAGTGCGGTCCCGGCCGGCGGCTCTTGCGCCGGCGTAAAATAGGGGATGCCCGGAGCAGCTTTGTTCTCGAGGCTGATGACAGTCATTGTGGAGGAAGTGTAGGGACGAGTGTGGGTGTAGGTAGGCGACGAAAAGGTGAGGCTGGAGTTGAGCAGAGGAGGGCGTTGTCAAGTCCTAATTATACGTTATTGGCGACAACAATCCTTCGAGGACAATTGTTGGGCTGTCGACGCTTTATCATGTTTTGTTCTTTTGGCGCGGTTCACGGATAAAAATGGGACGATGCGGGCCTCGATAAGAAAGAACCAATTGGTAATCCGCCTATTCATGCACCGTCCCGGATACAAACGGCCGGAACATTTAGCGGAAGCATTTAGCGGAAGCATTTAGCGGACACATTTAGCAACTCTCCGGATATAACTAGGCTTGCTTGGCTTGCTAGGCAGGCCATTCTGGATGAGTTGCAGTCGTGCCTCGGCTGGTGGGTGGACTGATTGATAAGCAACTTTAGAGGGGAACCTCACAACACTCCTCACCGCATCCCATCATGGCGTGCGCTGCTACAGTGGGTGAATTGCGCTTTCGTTCGGAGAGGTCTGAGAGAAGGGACCCCAATGGAGAACACATGGCAGCGAAACACGCCCCGATACCCCAAGTTTTCTGTTGGCCAACTTGCCAATCTTGACACATCAACGTGGCTAGATGGCTAAGTTGCCAAACATATTGGGTTGTAATGTAAGGACATTCTACAGGTATTCAACATGGCCATGAACTCTCTACCTACGTAGGTGTATAGCTACATTCTACCCAGTCAGCGAAAGACTCGTGTGCTGGGTGCCTACCTAGGTAGTCGTGCAGCCACTCCTTAGATGAAGCCTCTCGTTGTCGCCTCCGCAAAAGGTTATTCAGAGCGACAGAAACCATCGTCATGCTACTCCACGAGCAAATGCACGCGAAACCCAAATTCTGCCGACAGGAGTCAAGAACCACAGACAACCCAAGCGCCTCGTTACTTTTCCAATGCCCAGGTGCAAAGAGGTGCTCAAAATCAATTCCGTATGGGATTGACTGTATCGGGGGCTAACTTATTGGCCAGCCTCAACTTTACATCTACCGCGTGATACCACTAGGTATCCTGTGGTATCCAACGATTAAGGTATTAGCCTCGTCTCCATCCAACCTTGCTTCGGGCGGGCAGTACCTCGTCCAGTCATGTTGCGTAAGCCAGCTGATCGTTGTTGAGTGGGTGTGCAACGACTGGACGTGGGCAGTCGAACTCCTCATCCGGCCGTCATCTTAGACGGGCCGGCCCGTCTGCTACGCTCGCCATCTCCAATAGGAACGCAGCGGGCATCAGCCTCATTTCAATGTCGCGGAATATCAATAAATCCCATATCAATTGGTATTCTACATAGAACGCACTGGCGCGAGCCTCACATAGTGCAGACTTTCTCATCCACGGTTCTCAGTCTCTACCCTTATTTCACCAGCGCTTCTCCCGGCGGGGAGATCCAAAAACACACCGAATATACATCTCTCAAGTAATGTCCAAACCTCCGCCCCGGTTTCATCAGATGGATATAGCCAACTTACGCGTCCCACTGAGGCTTAAAGGTCCAGCGAGAGTTTTCGCTGCCCTCCGGGAAGGCGACACCGAGCTCAAAGAGCTTCAGCGCGACGTTGGAAAAGTCGTTGAAAAAGGCATCATTATCCTTGGCATACTTCTCAACCCAGGGCTTGAACTTCTTGTCCTGAACAAGAGCCATATCGGTAGGCAGCATCATCAGGGACTTGGTAGACTTATCTTCGTACTAGATTCAATTGGTCAGTACTTGGTCTTAGCTAGTCGGGTTCCTGCATTCTTACCTGGGCAGGGCCATTCCACTTCTTCCACTGCCACTCCTCCTCGACAAGAAGACGGAAGTAGTCGTTCGTCAGGATGGTGGGGGAGAATGTCCAGGGTCCATCAAAGCCAGATCGGTCCTTGTGGCATCGGCCGAGAGCGTGAGCGCCAGAGAGGGCAACAATCTCCTGGTCGTTGAATCCCATGCGGTAGAAGATATCTCGGAGGTGGCCAGATGACTTGCTGGCATCGGGAAGTCGCCCATCAGGAGTGCAAGCCGAAATGTCACGGTCGAGGCGGCCAGGTCGGAATGGGACTATCGGTCCTTGCATCTCCTGGATGGCACAGATGCCACCGACAATCCAGAGATCGGAGTGGGTGATCCAGGGGAACTTGGCTGTGCGAATTGGTCAACCAGGGCATTCGAACAAAAGCTAGAGGAGCAGGCACTTACCCTTGACAGGATCGAGAAAGTCGCGAGCAGCGACCAGGCCAGCGTTGGCGCCATGCGAAGACTCTGGGGGGAAGCGCATTGTGCTGCCGGAACTTCCTCCCGTTTTCGTCTCCTTGTCATAAGTGCCGCTGGCGTGCCATGCGAGGCGAAGAAGGACAGGGCCAAAGCTACCATCGTCGTAGTCGTCCTTCTCCTCGAGGCGGGAGGCGATCTCGTTGTAGACCTTCTGGTAGTCCTCCTTGGTAGGGCTGAGGACCTTGGGCAGGGCAGCATTTGTGTTGCTAGTGGTGTACCAGTAGCCAGCACCGCCGACGGCGGCTAGGCCTGTGAGCCAGATCCAGGTGGAGGACGACTTGGCAGCCGGCTCGGAGGAGTAGAAGCGACGGCCATGCTGACGGAAAGCCTGGCGGGGAGCAACGGACAGGGCGCTGCGAGTGGTGGTACGCGTTGCCACGCGGGCAAAGTGTCGGGTTGCCGAGGCCATCTGCGCGAAAAGACAGCAGCTGGTTAGTATGCGGTTATGAAAAGAAGCTTGCCCGTAGAAGTCGTTGGTGGGTTGCAGTTGTATTCGTACCTTGCTACGCTTGAGTTCACTTGGTAGATGGGTTAGGTATAAAGAGAAGGAGAGGAGGGGAGGGGGGGGATAGAAGAAGCGAAGGGTGATGATAGCCGGTAAATATCTACTAACCTAGGCAGATACCTACCTAGATATCTTGGCTTGGGGGGGCCGGGAAGAAGTGCACGTCAAACAAATGGACACCTGCCAAATGAGTCAAGGTACATGTTCCGCAGAGGCCGAGGCGAACGGCCGTGCCAGCAAGGCACAAGGTACCGAGTACTATCCAGGTACGGAGTAGGTAGCTACACCAGACCCCCACAGACTGACTGGATACCTAGGTATGGATGGCTCGGCCTAGCCCCCGGTAGTTGAAACGAGAGTCAGCGGAGAAGTGAGATGGGAGGGTCCGGGAGAATGTCTCTGCGCAGATTCCCACCCATTGTCATCATGGATGGCCTGGGTCGGGTCCATGAGTCTGTCCTGCGGATTGCATCCATGGAAGCGGGCCCGAGATATGCCACGGCTGTTGAGCACTTGAGCTTGCCAGGCCGCGGGGGACAAGACTCACAAGAGAAGAAGAGAAGAAGCGCCCGCCCTGAGCTAGTGAATCTCGGTGGACCCTGCAGGCGCCCCTCCATGGTCATGGAAGTCATCTTTCGCCTGACTGGACAAGACAGACTGTCGTCTAACTAGCTCCAGGGCCCGCAGCCACGTTTGGCACGTTGTGACGGGCATGACTTCAGTCTCAACGGCCTCTGGTCTGCTCGAGGTATCCGTTACCTTACGTACTCGGTCATCTCCAAGTGCCCAGTTGCTTGGTAATGCGCACATGCACACGTCCTACTCCGTGCTATTTCCATTCTCGTCACTGGAGAACTTGCGCTATGGCTACAATGACTCAGGCACTCCAGCCCTACTACACTTAGTATCTAACTAGGTAGGTACGTAGTGCGCCAGTCCGTGCTACCATGTTGCATTCATTCCATCAGTGCAACAATATCCCGTCTGAGATCCCTCCCAAGGCACTTTGATAGATACCTTGAGTACGGATAATTACTCCCAGATCATACATGGCATACGTACGATTTCCTACTTGCTTTGTCCGGCAAACAATTCCGCCAACTCCCCCGCGTTGAGCATCTGATTCCACAGTTTGTCATACAAATCTCTCTCTAGCTTGACTATATCCTTGCCAACGTCAGATCTCGCCGAGTTTAATTGTCCCACGACTGTCCCCGAGCCCACCTGCGGATCATGTATCAAGCGTTTCCAGAGCATTCCCATTCCATGTGCACGTACGTAGTACTATTGTTCATCCTCGTTGCGTGGCATCCACAAGAACTCGGCACGCTCGGCCGGCTACTCCCAGAGGGCAGAGGCCTTCCCTTAACATCCGAGCCGCCCCGGCCCAACCCCGAACCTCCGGGCAACGTTGCTACTTCGGGCATGCGAAGCCGACACGGCAGCCACTACCTTCTCCTACAATCCAACGATGCTCTCTGCCAAACTTCAACGTCGCAATCGGGAGTCATTTCCTGGCCATACCATTTTATCATTTCTCCATTTCTCCATTGGGACTGGGCGTCAAGTACATTAGTTACAACCTCCACCTACCAAACAGTCATCCAACTCGGGGTTGCTGCTCGCTCCGATGTGGTTCGGATATAGTACACCTCAACCAGCCACGTTTTTATCATCACGCACCTATCCTCAGCATGCCCTTTTCCCGTCCTCGCCCAATTTCCCCCACAGCCCTTCTCTAATTGAAGTCTGCAGTCCCTTGTGCGCTGGCGTCTGGCTCTGTGTAGGTCTCGTAGAAGTTGAGGAAGCTTGCCTCCGCCCGGCCTCTACTGGCCTCGTCCAGCTCGCCTTGTGCAGCTCCATTCTCTTTGGCGACATCAGACACCTTTGTAACCGATGTTGGCCTAGATGGGAAGATGACGGTTAGAAAAGTGTTTCACGACTGTATGCAAAAATGGAGGGGGGGGTTCCAAGTACGTACCCAAACATCTCTCGGTCAACCTGCAAGAACAGCTTCATGGCGTCCTTGCCACCACGCTGGACCAGGTACTCGAGGTACAGCTTGGCAAACTCCTTCTTTACGTGGGGAGACAGGCGGCTTCGGTCTCGCAGTTCATCAAAAACTTGCTTCACTCGATCGCCGTGCTGTGACTCTGCTCCCTCCGTTGTCGGTTGCTCCAGCTCGAATTGGAACCATCGGTCCCAGAAGAGACGGCTATCAGCATACCACTGCACGTTCTTAAGAAAGATGGCGCGTGCCTCTTCCGAGGAGCCCTTGGCCTTCCACAAGAGAAGGGCCCACTCCGCGATGAGCGCAGCCTTGGTGTAGATATCGACAGTGGGAGCGTCAATGTGATCCTTGTACACCTGAACCGCAGCTTCGAGACCATTCTGCCGCCGTTGGACGTTGGCCCACGACACAATCACCTCGACGCAATCAGGGATTCTCATCAAGATCGCCTCGTGGATGTCAAGAGCGACATGCGTTCGGCCGCAGCTCTCTTCGAAATAAGCCCACTGCAGCCGGATACCGGGACGGCTGACGGGGACAAACATTGTGGCAGCACGCAAGTAGATGTTCCGTACCTCCTCCTCCTTTCCTTCTTGTGCCGACATCCACCGGGCATAGCGGAGCCACAGCTCGTCGTAGAAAGCGCAGGTGACTAGACAACGCTCGTAGAGCGCCACAACTCGTGCAAAGTCTCCCTCCTCCTCTTCAAAATCAAGATATTTACGCCAGTTTGCCAGCTGGGAGTGCTCGAGAGGTGTGACATGGAAGTAGGGCCTCTTGATCTCAGACTCATAAGTCCAACGCTTCGATACCTCATTCTGAGTTACCGTGAAGACCTCGTAGTACATGGCGTCAATCTTGGCACGGATGTCTCTTTCAATTTCCAGCTCTGGCTTTGGCGCGCCACCAAATGCCAGTGCCTCCGTCTCGACCTCCGACTTGAACCGTGCTAGGTCGTCGGTGGAGGCAACTTCGGCCATGGGGCGGCTGTGCGACAGAGATCGGAATCGTTCGTAGTATCGAGCGTACTGGTGCATGGGGATGCGGATAATGCGAGCATGGATCGCATAGATACGGTCATGGGCCTCCTGCCGTTCCTCGTACTCGATGTACTTATCCCAGAAAGGGTGTGCTAAGAAATCCAGACCACACAGTGCCGCGCCGCGCTCGAATAACCTATGGAGACGGGTCAGCATCATTTCAAAGGGCAAGGGTGGGATGGGGTCAGTGAGGAATGGAGAGCATCAGTACAGAGGGGAAAGCGGTTGTGCAGGTGACTGGCAAAACCAATATCAAGCGTCTTCGCGTGGGAACGTGTTGCATGGAGACGGCGTGATGATAGGAATGAGCACGGGTGGGTATTGAAAAAGCCTGGCAGAGAGCGTGAGAGAGCATCCCGGCATATTGGGGCCACTGCAGACAGATCTCACCATCCGACGTGATGACAAGAGAGAACGCAGCTCTCGCGGAGTTTTCGATGAAGACCCTGGCGTCAAACGGGATGCTGTGCCAATAGGCAAGTTAAGGGGAAGGGAAGGAAACCATCCAACAAACCGAACTTACTCTCTGACGAGGTGTGGGTCGTGGGTTGTCTCCATCTTGAAGGAGCAGTAGTCCGTCCACAAGTCGACAGAATTCAGGATACAGGCGCATCCTCTCTCGTATACCTGAGCATTGTCGTCAGTAAGAAACGCTCATCAAGTTCTGCAAGGGTAACATGACGGTTCTTACCATCTCAGCCGACTCAGGCCCGGCAATGTTGAACTCCATGTCGGCGTATTTTTTCCAGTAGCCAAAGAGGAGGGGGAACTTTGAGAGGAAGCGGTCGTAAGCATCGCGAAAGGTCGCGAGGGCCTGGGGGCTCGAGTTTCGGTTTAGACCACCCTCGAGGGTTTCGCAGGCCTTGATGAGGTTTTCCCAGTTTTCAAAGTTGTCTGAATCGGTCTCCTATTTTGGAAGATAAAGTCAGCGTTTGGAAAAGACACAGAACCCACCGCCGAGCAAGACACGACGTACCACCTCAGCGTTGTGCTTTCGCACAGCCGCATACTCCTCGTCAGAGCTGCCATAGTGGCCGAAGTCACTCATGTTGTCTGTTTATCGCAGCGGCGATTCGTACGCGATAGAGAAGCCTCTAAGAATAATATATCGGTTTTGTTGAAGCGTAGGCGACGAGGGCAGAAAGAAGTTAATGATGATGGCACAGAGCTTGGTCGCGCGACTGGAAGAGGTTGGAGTTGGCAGCAGCAGTTCGCGCCGTCGACGGCTCTTTTTTGGTAGGGTACTTTGGTAACGAGTACCTTCGGGCTCAATATAGCACGTGGGCGGCCGCTTTAACCACCAAAATCCTGCCTCTGCACAGCAATGGGGCGCTCCAAAGAACTTAGTATCGAAGTGTCTCGCAAATCCAGGCTAAGAGTGACGGACTAATGTTGAGCCGGAGAAGTGACTAAGCTGGGCCAGAAACGGTCAGTACTAATTCTTTCTCTGTTCCTCAATGAGACCTTTCTCTTCTCCATCCTAAAAAAGGCTGGTGATGATTCCCACAAAATATTATGATAGGAAGAGACTGAACGCTCTCTAATCAGAGAGCATGATCTCAATTTAGAATCTGAAGCCTTCCAAAGCCATTGTGCTTTGCATTTTTCTTTATTCATCTTTACAACCCTAGTTAGCAGCGGCGTACGCCTCGACCCAGCTCCTTGTGGATATGGTGAAAAGCCTTCGCCAGAGCTGTGAAAAGCAATGGTAGAGCTACATCCACATCTTGCTGCATGCCACGACCGTCGGTTTTTTCATTTCGTTTCTCATAGCATTATTTGTACCGTGATTCGTCTTATTGAGGCCCAGCGACAGCTCAATTAGCTGATCAAGGGCATACCCAATCCAAGCCCAAGCCTTCTCCCAGCCTCACATGGCTGCTGGAGACTGCCTCACAGTACTCGTTATACGCGCGGCTGTGTGTGGCAGTTGACATGAGCAATCTTGGCTAGCTAAGTCGCCAAGGCAACGGATTATCAGATCAATCAGTGTTTGCAGAGGTCATGTGTAATGGCTCTTGGAGTGTGTCTCCAACCAGTTCAATAACTACTACCATGTAGATAGCTACATGCCCAGATGCATGATGTAACAGTCCAGGTTGACTCGACCGTCCAATAGGCGACTCGATTTTTCTTGTTGTTCAAGTTAATTCTCTTCACACTTGCTTGCTTGCTTGCTTGCTTGCAAGTTGCAACGGTACGTACTCTCCAGAAGCTGTAGTGGGATGAGTGGGGCCCAGCGCTTGAGTTGCACATCCGACCGAGACTCACTCCAACGTCATTCCAAGTGGGTAGGTAGGTCAACACCAAAGCTCTCTCTCTCTCTTTCTCTCTACCTAAGTCAACCTTCTACCGAACCTTTTACCTATTGCGCCATATCCAACACGCCTTGTTCCCTGTCTCCGCTGGGAATCATGCTTAGTCGTTCCTTTGTCAGCCGGACATAGATCAACCAGGTCGCTGATGCGGTCCACCAAGCGCCATCGCTTCCCCTGAGCCACCACGATCACGCCCCTCTATGCCGTCTTGCCAACTATGGATCACCATACTAGCCCGTGGACCTCGCAGCCTCCCGCGCCCGAGAAGTCTTGCGAGCTTTACATCCGCGATTACCCTCATCGTTCCATTGCCATCGTCTCCTCGACACATGCCTTGATCCTCCGATACACTTCTTCGACCAACGAGGCTATTGCCAATGGCTCTCTTACATCCGTACCCTCGGCGAGACCACGCGGCAACAATGGAGAGACCCTGGCCTTCAAATGCATGGTCGAGTTTGTTCCGATATCGAGAAACCTACTCCAGGACTACCGGCGCTTGACCCATCGGCCAGTCTATGGTACCCTCGGCCTGATCTCTGTCAACAATGACGTCTTCCTCTCCGTGATTACAACGGCTTCGAGGGCAGCCACGCTGCGGCCGGGCGAAACGGTGGAGCGTATCGGCAGCGTGGCATTCTACTGTTTGAACAGTGCCGATTACGACGATGTTGTCCCCCTCGACTCGCTCGACACCGACCCCGATGCTGCCTCTGTCTATTCCCAGTCGTCACCATATGGTCAAAATCTGAGCCGGAGAGATGTGGCCGTCGAACAGCACCCTTGCCACGATTTGCGCAGCATTCTCGGGAATGGTTCCTTCTACTACAGTACCGATTTTGATCTTACCAACAGGGTGCAAGACAGGTACGCTTGAAATGGTCAAGTTTTGCCGTCATGGTGGTACTAACGTGACTCAGGCCTGTCAACTCCAACTCCTTTGAGATTGATAACTTTGACGACGTGTTCCTGTGGAACTCATTCATGATTAACCCCTTAGTCAAGTTCCGATCACGACTCATGCCTCAAGAGCGAGAAGCGCTTGATGCCTCGCGAATTCTCACGTCGGCTATTCGCGGGTTTTGCAAGACCATGACGATTCCACAGACAGCGTCGCCACTCAAGTCGAAGAGCGGGAGACCATCGTATATGACCTTGATATCAAGACTTTCTTGCCGAAGAGCGGGAACTCGCTTCAATGCCCGTGGTATCGACGATGATGGACATGTGGCCAACTTTGTCGAAAGCGAGACAATATTTTGGAGCCCGTCCGGCATCCTGTTCTCGTATGCGCAGGTGCGCGGGTCCGTTCCTGTCTTTTGGGAGCAGGCTGCAGATCTCATCCCCGGGAGACAGAAGATCACAGTAACCCGGTCGCCCGACGGGACCCAACCATCCTTCAATAAGCACTTTGAAGAGCTTGAACAGACTTACGGCGCACTCCACATCATCAACCTTCTTAGTGAGACCAAGCCAGGAGAGGTGGAGCTCAGTAACCTATATCGAAACGGCGTGCGGCACTGTCCCCTGAGTCGCCCGGGCCCGGACGGCTCATGGGACCACGCATTGCTACGCGAAACCCACTACGATTTCCATGCCGAAACCAAAGGTCCTGCTGGTTACGAGGCTGCCAGAGGTATCCGAAGGTACATCGAAGACTCTACAGATGGCTTCGCGTACTATCTTGCGCAAGAGGCAAACGACGCCAGTGATTACGTCGACAGCTCGAGTCACTCTCGGTTTGTGGTTGTGCTCCAGCAGGAGGGTGTCTTTCGAACCAACTGTCTCGACTGTCTAGACAGAACCAACCTTATTCAGACGCTCATCTCCCAGATGTCGGTCGAAGCGTTTCTTGGGCACCGGGGCGAGTTTGCTGCATCCGACTTTTGGATGAGACACTCGAGTCTCTGGGCCGACAACGGTGACTCCTTGTCCAAAATCTACGCCGGGACTGGAGCACTAAAATCGTCCTTTACGCGGCACGGCAAGATGTCTCTGGCTGGAGCTGTTGCCGACGTGCGCAAATCAGTCCAGCGAATCTATCATAACAACTTCCTTGATCCCTCCCGCCAGATAACGATAGACATGCTCCTAGGTCGACTTGTCGGACAAGCTCCAGTCCATCTCTTCGACCCCATAAGTGACTACGTTTCCATGGAGTTGGCCAAGCGGAGCCCCGAGTTCTCTTCGACCAACAACATCACCATGTGGGTGGGCACTTTTAATCTAAATGGGCGTACAGAAGGTGTCGATGACGACCTGGGCTTATGGCTATTCCCAGAGTCTCTCGGCTCCGCTCAGCCAGACATATACGTGGTCGGTTTCCAGGAAATCGTGGAGCTGAGCCCCCAGCAGATTATGAACAGCGACCCGACCCGGAAGAATCTCTGGGAAAAGGCTGTTAAGCGCAATCTGAATGAGCGGCAACGGCACCTAGGAGGCGACAAGTACGTGCTCTTACGAAGCGGGCAGTTGGTCGGAGCGGCGTTGTGCATCTTTGTCAAGACTTCGAGTCTGGCAAGCATTAAGAATGTCGAGGGCAGCGTCAAGAAGACGGGTATGTCTGGCATGGCGGGCAACAAGGGAGCGGTTGCGATCCGATTCGACTATGCCAGCACGCCCATATGCTTTGTAACGGCGCACTTGGCGGCAGGGTTTGCGAATTACGAGGAGCGAAATCGGGACTACGCAACCATCCACCACGGTCTGCGCTTCCAGAGGAACCGAGGCATTGATGACCACGGTAAGTACAGTTCGCTTGCCCCAAAGCTGGAAGCCTGTTGCTCACTGTCGTGCAGATGCTGTGATATGGCTGGGCGACTTCAACTACCGAATTGGGTTGGGCCTCGATACTGCGCGAGCTCTGGTCAAGAAGGGTGATTTGGAGACACTCTACGACAATGACCAGCTGAACCTGCAAATGGTTGCGGGCCTGTCGTTTCCCTTCTACTCGGAAGCCCGCATTACCTTCCCGCCTACTTACAAGTTCGACATTGGGACTGACGACTATGATACATCGTGAGTATTGTACCCGTGTACGCTGCAGAGTGGCAGTTGCTGATGGAGCGTGAACAATAGTGAAAAGGCGCGAATCCCTGCTTGGACAGATCGTATCCTTCGCAAGGGCCAAAACTTGAGGCAACTCGCGTACAGCTCAGCACCTCTGAAGTTTTCAGATCACCGACCTGTTTACGCAGCGTTTGAATGTCGCGTCAACGTCGTCGATGAGGCGCTGAGGGAGACTATTAGCCAAGAGCTGTACAGACGTCGCAAACAAGAGGTGGGAGATACAACAGCCAATCTCGGTCCCCTGGACGACTCGGACGATGAAGACCTTATTGGCTACGACTCGGTTGAGCCGGGGCTACCGCCGGCGAGCTCAGACCGACACAAGTGGTGGTTGGAGAACAAGCAGCCGGCCCGAGCGGACGTGGCCATACCTCAAGGCCGGAATGGACAGCCGATGACTCTGAACCCCAACCGTCCCCCCAACCCGTTTGGACAGGCGGAGGAGCAGGACTGGATTTCGATACCGAGAACGTCGTCCAAGGCGTCGCTCTCGAGCATGTCAACATCGCCGTTTGAAAATGTCAGCCTTCCACGCAGCATGACAATGGGGGGCGTGCCCCCTCGTAAGCTACCTCCGCCTTTCGACGCGGCGGCGCTGCCCGCCAAGGTCGGGCGGCTGACGCTCAGCGACGAGGGCGGATCCGGAAGTAGGAGCCATACTCCGCCGCTCCAGCCACCGAGACGGGCCAACACGGGAGTGGCACCACCTACCAACGGGAGCCATAGCCAGTCGGTGCCGGTGCCGGGGCCGGCAGTGCAACGGTCCGTCTCGGCAGCCTCGCAACGCAAGGCACCACCGCCGGTCGCGAAGAAGCCCGTGCATCTGACATCAATGTCGCCCATGACGAGCCCAGTAAACTCTGGCAGCGGCAGTCTTTTGGACGAGGATGACAACTTCCAGCCGCCACTCCCAACACGAGCATCGACAACGGGAGGTCTTTCCATGATTCAGCCGATGCAGCCGCAGGGAGCAGTTGTCTCGAGGAAACCGGTGATGCCATCGAGGCACGAGGTGGTCAGCCAGGAGCCTCGACAAACAGTGCCGAGTCGGAGAGGGCCATTGCCGGCGCCTCCGCCGCCCAAGCAGCAGCAGCAGCAGCAGCGACAAGGCTCGGTAGATTTGCTAGGGACGTTGGATGAGAGTCATGAGATGGGAGGATGGGAGACGCTGAAGCCGAGTACGAGAGCACAGTGACGAGACATGATTCGTTGGGTGGAGAGGGTTGGCGTCATGGTGGCCTGGGATGGGATTGTAATGCACCTGTTTGTATTGCACTTTTATGGGATAGAGTGGTCATTGGAGTCTTGATGATTACAGGTGGATCCCAGCTGGCAGGTGAAGCATATCATCTCGGTAGGTAGTGAGGCGTAGCATTCACATGTTACCTACAGTACATATTATAATATGCCACCACTCCGCCACAAGTCACGATCCAAGGTGCAGCAGCAATCAAGTCGTCCTTTTTGGGTGAGCCGGGCAGGCCGAGTGTAGCCAAGACAGAATCGGCATCTGCCGCTCGGGGCTACCCTGGAATTGTCCTCGCGCAGCGATCGGCGGCGTCGCTCACGGCCCTTCTCAGCCAAGCGTCAGCTAAAGTCGAGACTAGCCCGCTCGAGGCCCCCATGTCGAGACGGAGCGGGAGTGGGAGTGGGAGTAGGAGTTGCAAGTGGTAGTGCAAGTGGAAGTGCAAGTGGAAGTGCCAAGTTATTAAGTTAACCAGCCGCTTCGATGCGGTCAAGATGCGAGCTTCTTATTATCCGCACTGGGCTGGGCCTAATACACTAATACATGGTAGTTATTCTTTTGCCCCCCCCCCCCAAACTTCCCCATGGGCCAGGGATCTTTCTCAGCCTCATTTCCATCTCTCGACTACCTACTACTTGTACTTCAATCCATCCTGTCTCGGCCACCTGCGACGGACCGACGGCTGGGTCTTGAAGCGCATGCATGCACCGAGACCAACTCTGAGCTACCTGTAGCCTTGCACTGAACCAAACTACCCATCTCGCTGCACCCTCTGCTTCTATTATCCTCTTCCTTCTACTGCTGCTCTCGTGCGCACGCGACCACCCGCCATTCACGGATACTATCGATCCAACCAGCCACCCCAGACGACAACGGCAGCACCACGGCGAGGAAGCTCATCGCCCGCCGAGCCTGCATTTCATTTTCGTCTCGTCCCTCATCCTCCAAGCTCTCCGCTCCGCTCTCGCTCGTCGCCAGCCGGCACTGACCCGCACCTCACCTCACCTCACCTCACCTCACCCCATTTACCATGGCGTTGCTCATGGGCCACCACCTCACCGTCGGCCGCCGAGATATCCACCGGACCGTCGGCGCTCCCGCACTGCCGCACCCGGACCTCGATGGTTTCGCCGCTGCTTCTGCCGCCCCGGCGCACCAGTCCCAGTCGCCCTCGCCCTCGCCCTCGCCCTCACAGCCACATCCGGGCTCCCAGCCCGATCTCCCCCTGCCCCCGACCACTGCCGCCGACGTCCTCGCCGCCAAGGTCTGCAACCGCAAGAACCCCCTCATGCCCCCAGCCAAGCAAGAGCGCATCCTCATCTGGCGCAACGAGGTCGCCAACGCCCTCTCGGCCGACCTCTTGCACGCCGACTCCGCCTCCTCCTCCGACTCCGCCGCCACCGCTCCCTCCATCACCTCGTCCCTCTCCTCCTCCGCCCTCGAGGTCCCCTCCCGATCAGACCCGTCACCACTCCTCCCCCGCAGCCGCTCTCTCTGGCATCGCTTCACCGCCCACATTGGCAAGCGCAGCCGCCAAACACCGGACCGCACCGCCATGTACCGTGTCATCCAGCCCCGCCCGGCCGACGACGCCGTCACTTCCGGCGACTATAACGCCCCCGACTCTGAGCAGGGCCGCGGTGGCCTGTTCGACAAGCAGGACAGAATGCGCCGGGCCGCACGCCTCCTAAACTCGGGCAACGGCATTGCCGCCCTCTAGCGGCTGGCTACTTGCGCACGCAGTGCTGACGACGCGACGTTATTACTATTCCTCGGTTCTAATTCATAATCCATCCGGTACACAATTCAACCGGCACACAAAAGGCGTATCGGGGCGTGTCTTCTCTTCTTCTTCTTTACCTTCTTCACTAGCATCCATAGTCAGCAGAATGCACTTGGGAATGGACGACAGGCATCAGAACAACTCAGATAGTGTTACCCATCAGGCCCTGCCTGAGCCATGGGCCATGTCAATAGGTAGTCATGTGTCATGATGTAGCATTTCTTCTTCATTAATCCGTTAGTCGACAAATATTTCACACCATTCCCTCAGAGACCAAAATCAACCCGTTACTCGAATGCCAAGCCTTTCGTCCGCCACAAAATCCTGGCTCCGGATTCATTTCAGTGCGCATCGATTTCAAAACATCTCGTCAAATCAAATGGTCCCATGACGATGTCAAACGAAGCAAAAACAGTGGGCAGGGATGTAGCTCGGCAATCTTCATGCTTTTCTTTTGGTATTTCTGGAGGCGATGCTGTGTAATTCGTCGACATAAACAACGTAGGATGGGTTATGGGGAAATGAAACCATGGCAAGGGGATCAAAGTAAAAGTGAGGAGAGCCATGAAAGCCAAACAGTCTTTCATCTCCTCCCTGGGGGCATACCGAGTCAACAAACAAAACAAGACAACAGCAAACCAGACGAAAGGAAAACAATAGCCTTCATCATGATCCGTTGGAGCGATGCTGGTCGTTCATTTCGAGCGAGGAGAAACCATTATGACGGTACAGCCAAAGCGAAGTGGACGGAGGGGGAGTTTGCGATTAATCTGCCAGGTAAAGGCCGTCACAGCTGATGACGGTCACGGTGAGGGTCCAATGAGGAACAACAAAAGGAGAAAAATCCATGCCGCGCACTTCTTTCCCTTGTGCCAGAACCGACCTAACAATCCCCCCTTCCCCTGCCATGAAAAGAACAACGCACGCACTGCGGAAATAAAAGAAAAGAGCCTCGTACCATCAGCCAGTCCGCCCTAGACAGGCCCAGCTATCTGTATGTCCGGGGGCAGACTTGGCTAGCGGGGCAAAGAGGCATCCCGGAACCCAGACGCCGAGATGCTTAGGATATCGGAAGGGTGGGAGATATTTACGAGGCGGCGGCGGGCGCAGGCTCCTCGGCCTTGGCCTCCTCCTCGGCGGGCTTCGCGGCAGGCTCCTCCTCCTTCTTGGGAGCATCCGTGGCAGTAGCCTCAGCATCGGCGCTGTCGGACGAGGTCCAGAGCGTCAGGTTGTCGCGGAGCAGCTGCATGATCAGAGTGCTGTCACGGTAAGACTCCTCGGAGAGAGAGTCAAGCTCAGCAATGGCATCGTCGAAGGCCTGCTTGGCGAGGTGGCAGGCACGGTCGGGGGAGTTGAGGATCTCGTAGTAGAAGACGGAGAAGTTCAGGGCAAGACCAAGGCGGATGGGGTGGGTAGGAGTGAGCTCAGTCTGGGCAACGTCGGTAGCGCTCTGTGTGGATGGGCAGATTGTGTTAGTGGCTGAGGGGTACAGTTACGCGGCATGTGACGGCCGAGGGGTCAAGCCTTACCTTGTAAGCCTCGTGAGCAGCAGTGGCCGCACCCTTGCGCTTCTCGCCAGAAGCAAACTCGGCAAGATAACGGTGGTAGTCACCCTTCCTGTTGCACAAAGAAATTCCGTTAGCAATCGAAACACCGGTAACGATTTGCACCGCTATTCATTATTGAGAAGGCAGATGTGGTAATCGGCAGAAAGACGTAGGGCAAGTAGGCCATTCAAAATGAAAAATGAAAAATTGACATTTACAACCAGGGACGGGGGATGGGCAAGGGAAGAGGGGGAAAACGCACATCTTGTGGTAAAAGACCTTGGACTCGCCAGTGGCAGCGTTGGGGATGAGGGCCTCGTCGAGGACGTCGAGGACATCCTGGCAAACCCTCTCGAGCTCAAGCTCGATCTTGCTGCGGTACTCCTTGATGGTAGGGACGTGCTTGTCGGTGCCCTTGGACTCCTCCTTCTGCTCGATCGAGGAGATGATGCGCCACGAGGCACGTCGAGTGCCGACGACATTCTTGTAGGCAACGCTGAGGAGGTTTCGCTCGTCAACGGTGAGCTCACCGCCGAGCTTAGCAACCTCCTTCATGTAAGTGACCATCTCATCGTAACGCTCGGCCTGCTCGCAGAGGCGGGCGAGGAAGGTCTTGCTGTTGTTTGTGTACTGCGTCAGCGAGGGAGCATTCGGTGGAGTCATTTCTGTCGAGCACGGGGCGTCGGGACGAGGCCGCCGCGAGGCCAGAAATAGGGGTGACTGGGACAAACCTTTCGCGCTGCAAAGAAGAGAGGAGTCAGCATTTCTACTCCGACAGACCACCAGGTTTCGTAGAGGAACAAGACAAGTAGAAGCAACAACAAGAGCAGTCGGGAAAGGCGAGAAAATAGGGACAGCAAGAGTGACACAGGGCTAAAGGACGCAGGCCCAAGCATCGAGGGGCCGTCGTGGAAGAGTGATATGGAGAAGAAGAAGAAGAGAATCAAGGTATGCGACGGTGGCATCCGACATGTTGCTCCAACACAATCCTCGGGGTCATGATGGCGTCGGAACACAGAAGGGTCGTGGAGCGCAGCAGGGTGATTGGGCTCAGGAAAGGATAAAATGGGTGGGAGCGGGGAGGGGCTTGCTTACCTCGGTGGCCATCTTGTCTGAGGGACGGGAAGTAGATGATTGAATAGACGTTGAGGAAGAAGAGAGAGTCGGGAGATCGAGATTAGGAAGGGGAAGGGGCGCAAAAAAACCGCGGGAGTTGAGAGATGGGCTTGTGGTGGAAGTGGTATGTAGATGAGAGAGGGATGAGATGGGATGAGATGAGATGGAGGTGATGGGATGCGAGATGTGAAAGTGGGAAGTGGGAGTGGGCGTGTGCGAGCAAGTGTGGCAGTACAGCTTGTGGCACTGGGGGCACTGGGGGGGCACTGGGGGGGCACTGGGGGGGCGCTGGGAGGACTGCGTGTACCTTGGTTGGCCTAGACGTACCGAGGCAGGTAGAGGGTACCAGAAGACAACTTGTGGAACGAATTGAGAGCTGCGAGGGAGCTGGAGCAGAGCAGATGCTGAAGGCACCTGAGCACCTGAGCTCACTGCTGGAGCTGGAACGACAGTGGGTCTGCTTAGGCGTTGGGATGAGGCGTCGAGTTAAACGGCCCTTGTTGGAGGTACGCAATACATCCATATCCAGGTACCTACCCAGCCTCACTCGCCGTCACCGTGCCTTCTGGTCCGGACATCAGGTGCTAGGTAGCATGTGCAGTAATGGGGTGGTGAATCTTATTCATCTACAGGCAGCTTCATATCAGGGGTTTTGCAGTAGTAAAAGGTCGATTAGGAGGCGGCCCCTCCCAAGTTCCTCACGGGGGAGCGAAAAAATCCAACCACCACATGCAACAGTCAACAACAAAAACAAAAAACAACAAATTATGAGGGGCAAACGGGGATCCCCGCCACTACCAGCTGCCATGCATGTATGTATGTACATGTACTCCGTACCTAGTCCATACCCGAGTCGGGTACCTAAGGTGCTTGGGTGCCCTGCCCACTGCAGTTGAGGCAGGCAACCTTGGGCCGCGAGCACAAGCACTTGCACCTTAAGCGCCGTGCAATCGGCAGTCGGCAGGCGGGAGAGGGCAAGGGCAAGGCAAAGGCAAAGACAAGAGGGAAAGACAAGGGAAACACCAGACCAAGGGAAAGTGCCCGACGGGACTTGACCTCGAATCCAATTTTACTCTCCTAACCTCCTCCTTTGCAGGGCGGGTGTCGGGTCATTAGACCTAATCAACGCTTCGACTTCTTACCGACTTTAGGGGTCCTCTTTAGATGGCCATCATCTCCAAGAGACCCCTCTGTTGGCGCGCGTGAGCACCAAGGTGGGACTCTTGCCCGCCGCCTTCGCCCGTGGGAGCCAACCCTGCTGCGGCTCGCTATCCAGTACTAATTTGTCGCCGCCTGCTGGGCTGATGAGCGTCTGCCCGTGCAGGGGGAAAATGCCCATCCAATGCTTCCAATGCTTGCTTGGGCGAGCTGGCGAGGTAAGTACCTACTACCTAGGTAAGTTAGGTACCTACTGTTCTGGCGGCGAAACGTAGCGCACCGCATCGCATCGCATTGAAATGCAACTCACTGCACGCACTTAGATTGCCCATCTTCAGGACTGAAGCTTGGCTAAATGTCCCTGGGCGATGGCGGCGAGAAGCCTCCCAGGGCGAAGCAAAGGCTGCCCTTGCTGTAGGAATTAGGATAGTTCCATCTTCCACCTCACAATGGAACACATCCAATACCTCAGCCAAGGCACCTGCTGTCTCTGCTGTAGGTCCTAGGGTCGGCCCCCAACGGCCCAACCCAACCGCCCGGGTTCTAGGCGAGCCATTTGATTGTCCACGGAGGTACGGACTCTTGCCCGTCCATGCCGTACCGTCTACCTCTGTCTACCTCGAGGCTCGAGCTCCGCGCAAGTGGGGTTTCTCTTCTTCCGCCTTCTGCCAGGCGTCTAAGTTATCCTTCCATCACCTTCACTTCCCCTCCACTGGCTCCGCGCCACATACGCACACGGTACGTACCATCGTGGAACAGAGCTTCATTCGTCCGCCGGTTGATGATGCAGCCTCGCTCCAAGCATAATCATCATCATCATCATATTGGCCCATGTGACTGACGCTGGCCTCATCTGAAGTGACCAGTCGCTCTGCGGGCTCAGCCAATCAAGTCGCCCTCCAGCTGCTATTCTCCCAGAAGCGGCATCATAACTCGTGCATATATCCGTACCTACATAGTAGATGACTTCCGAATGGCGGCTTCTCCTCGCCCATGGCATGAATTCCGCCATGCCATGCCATGCCAAGCTGCCCAGGCCTTGAATGATCTGCCCATTCCACCCCTGTCCTCTATCCTCTGATTTGTTTCTGCCGTACCCCTGCGCGCGTGCGTGTTTACATACTTGTTGACGCCCCTTGTCCTTCTATTCCTCCTCGATCCTCTGGCCCCAGCTAGTTGGACCGTCAGCCTGGTTCTCACTTCTGAGGGTGACCGGAAAACTCCTCCAAGGAGGACTAGGGGTCCGGCTGTTTTCTTTCTTTTGCCACGTTTCGTTTCAACACGAAATCAATCTTCTTCAAGGTTGTTGGAGGATTAGCTGCGATCTACGATTTGTGGATAGCAGTAATTAGTAGCTGGGGGATGCGCGGAATGGTGGTCTGTCTGGCTCCAGACTCGCCCTCGAAAGGAACTACCTTGTAGTGGCACATATAGACTGGCTTCTGTTGAATTATTGTGTAATTAAGAAACATTGGCAATCCTCCGCAGCCACTACTCAAACGCTAGAACTATAAAAAAAAAAATTAAAAAAAAAATGGAGGGACAAGGGAGGGCACTCTCCCGTCTATAGTATGCTTTTCTTCTCCTCTTCACAATTCATCTGGCATGGTCACTCCTTGACGCTGGCGTCTACCCCAATTGGCTGGGTCTCCCCCCGGCACGCAGAGGCCCAGTCTCCAGAAATAGTCCCGATGGGCAAAGAAGAGTTGCCAGAGCTTGAGAAACTCCCAGAAGTGGTCGTCTGTCCCAGCGGAACATTGCGGATCCCGGTCTCCCGTACAAACTTGCACGTCCCCCTCGGAGGGGGAGAGGTTCTCCTTGGAAATGAAGATTTCCCCAGCATGCGAGTTGAAGCCCCATTCACCCAGAGGTAGCAAGGGGACTGGATCGCTCTTGTGGGTCACTCGGCGGTATGCACGATCCTCGGCGTCGCTCTGATCGTCCAGATGGAAGACGTCGTTGAGAAATCGGGCAAAATGGGCATTGCCAACTCGCGGCTCTCCAAACGTCGTAACCACCACGTCCTCCCATTCGAGCGAGACTCTCAACTCGAGCGCGGCGAGACAGGCAACCGCTCCACCAAGGCTGTGCCCGACGAGCTGGATCGGATACGTGGGGTATCTCTGTCGCAGCAGCCTGAGCTCTGAGAGCACGAGATCCCGAGTGTTTTTCCACGACTCGAGGAACCCCATGTGCACGGTGCAGTTGGTACACTCATGCCTGGGCTTCCCGGGGTCCTTGCCCCCGTGGTCGGGCGAGGGATACGGAACGTACTTCTGAGGCACCGTGCTGAGGTCGATGACGGTGTTTGTAATGCTGTAGGTGCCTCGAAAGGCCACGATAATGGCAGGGCCGTTGGCGAGAGCCTGGTCGTGGTCTTCGGAGCCGTGGTCGACAGCAATGTAGCCACAGCTGTCGGCCAAGAGAGGCCCCGTGTTCCAGGTGGTGATGAGAGACAAGGTTGGGAACTCTGAGCAACGTGACACGCATTCAAAGGGTTCCCTGACGCCCGAGTTGCCGACACAGTAGGCAATGTCGACGATGCGCGCAAGCCGCTCCAGCGATGCAAATAATGGCACTGATACGGCTCTGGATGCCGCCGAGCCGCCGCCTAGAGGCTGCTGTTGGGGCTCTGGATGTGTCAGGCCAAGTGTAGCCAGTGCCAGATGGAGGGCACAAAAGACCAACAGATCCCATGCCTTTCGTTGCTCCATCGCGTCGCCTGTGTGAACCGGTAGCCGATGCTTGTTAGTTCATAATCATCCTGCGAGGTAGAGAAGTGTCGTAATGCCAAGACGAGAGGAAATTGAGTGGTAGCACGCGCAACTTGTCGCGACACGGTGAGGTACGGTATGAAGTGAAGTGTTCGCCTGGAGATGCGAGATTCGGCTGCCCACGGCTAGTGCATGATGCAGGGGCACCTGGAGGCTTTATGCAGCCGTCGACTGCGATGGCGGTTCGTCTTTGGCCGTGGATCACATGAATTGACCAGATGAAAGGCAGCGGGATGGTCTCGTGCAAATAAGGGATCATTGATTGAGGTCATATGCCTGGCAGCGCGAGGCCAACCAGAGTTACGTATTGAATTGAAAGAACGGCATCTTGATTGGTCGAGGCTGGGCCCTCCCACTGGCTCCTTGGACTCTCGCTGTACCCCGGATTTCTCACCCGCCAATGGCGGCTGGGGTTTGGAGGCCAGCTTTCTGTTGTACTCCGAGGCATTATCAACGAATATCTAATGGGCAATCTGCAGTAACTCGAGATGTCAAAGAACACCCTATATGCCCCTTGACCGTTGGTAAGAACACGAAAGTCGAGTATCAACCCACTGATTACCGAATTGAACCAGCCTTCCACCAGTGTTCATGAGGGGGCGTAACCTCGAGACCCTGAACCTCGTGGAGCCTCTTCCGCCAAGTGATGCATCGTCAATCTAGGTAGAGGCAGGTATTGTCGTTTTTTCCGTCGACGTTTGACTCATTGAATAGACTCGGGGCCTAATACGGGGTTGGCGCTTGTGAATTGAGCATGGTAGTCGGTCGAGTTGGTAGAGCATGCGCCCGCCGCGTCAGGGCACTCAAGCCAGATTCTGACGCTGCCAGACACCTCAAAGTCGGAGTTTCTGCACACACGGTCAGTATTTGGCGTCGTTGCTTTACTTGTCCGGGGAAACTTACTCGTCAAGCTCGGGGCACACCTTCTGGATCATGGTGAGGCGGCTCAGGTAATCCGTCCAGATGAACTGGACATTTGGGTCGTCGCACCCATACCGGGGTGTTCCTCGCGAGGGGATGGCCTTGGAGGATGAGTTGAAGTGGCAGGGCGTCGTCACCTTTGTGCTGTCATCCTTGAATGTGAAATCCATCGATACAAGCTTCTTGTCCTTGACGGAAGCACCGCCAAAGTCTGCAATGCGATAGTCATCGGGCATGACACAGCTCCCCGACGGATCCTCTGCCATGGCAGCCATGGCGTCGGGGATCTGGTATGCTCGGGCAGCCCAGACAGCGGGCACGGCGGCCAGAGTAAGGAGGGAGAAGTGCATTATTGCGTGTTGGATAGTCGAAATGATAATGGATGTGTTTGTTGAGAGATGATGGTTATCGAGCGACCAAGTGCGACGAGGGCCGTTCTAATACTTGAGGGATGCAAGCACGCAGGCAGCCCTCAGCAGGGAGCACAAGCGACCTATCCCTCAACCACGCGGATCCCCAACCTAGCGAAGCGCTTGTAACTACATACCTCTGGCGGCAGGTCTGAAGATCCTGATGCAGCACAGGAGGCTTCCGTGCCAAGCCAAGCCGCCGGTTTCCACTCTTTTTAGGGAGACGCTTGCCATGATGCATACATTCACACATGCCGGGACCATCTGCCATTGGCTGCGTTGCCCGTTTCACGTTTCGTACCCGAGCCGGACGTTTATGTTTATGAGACGGGCAGTGCATGATAGGTAGGTAGCCATGAAACAAACAAGCTGACAACATATCACCGGCTTCGTCTACGCCATGCACAGCCTCTGTTCGTTCTGCTGGAATCTTCCTTCCATGGCACAACGTGCTGCCTTCAACGCCTATCATGCGGCATCATCCAGTAGCTGTAACGTGCACTTTCTTTTGCCCATCTGGGTGACGCAGAGCTGCCGCCAAATGGATGATCAGGTTTGTATCGACGTTGTATAAATGTGGCAATGCAGCAACAAGGCAAGGGACGGGAGCCCGAAACATACCCACCAAAATGTCCTTGGATTGTGGCGATTGTAACGCGTCAAGGTGCTGTTTGACCAAATATGACGAGCATCCGGGCGGCAGTGATCCCCGTGTGAAAGCCCCAGTTTCTCCAGGCACGCAGCAAGCAGCCGGAGAAGTGCTAGAGTGCAATGCCAGTACTAGAATCACAGTACTCTGGAGGCTAAAAATGAACACAGACTCTACAGTCATATACAACATCAGTCCCCATGAAAGGCATCGCCATGTTTCATCCACCATTACCGCTGAGAACTGCTTCCTTGATAGGACAGTGTTTTTCTAGTCGGCCATGTAATAAGTGGCCCAGAATCTTCGTTGCGCCACACCTCATTCTTGGCTCTCAATCCTTTCCGACCCCATGTGGGCCAATCAGGGTCGTGCTAGCCACCGCCCACCATCGCTTACCCTTTGGCACGTGACCCACAATCCCAAAAATTCACCCAAGTTCTTCCTCCACCGAAATTTCCCCTCGGACTTGCGAACTTCCTCGACATCACCCGCCAGTCGACAACCACCCAGCAAAAATGGCCGCCGAGAAGCCCGCCCGTACCGGTCTGACCGTTGGTCTGAACAAGGGCCACGTACGTTTTGTCACCGTCTCACCTCGTGGAGGATCTCTGCTCCGCACCCTCTTCCACGAGGTCGCTCTTGCAGACGATGGACGCTGACATGCGTTTTTTGCGATTTTATAGAAAACCACCGCCCGCGTCGTCAAGCCCCGTGTCTCCCGCAACAAGGGACACCTGAGCAAGCGCACCGCTTTCGTCCGTGAGGTCGTCAAGGAGGTCGCTGGGTAAGTCGACAATCTTCCCTTTCCGGACTCGAGAAGCATTGGTGTGAGGCAATCAACGGAGTCGTCAACTTCAGTGTCATCTCATTGGCATTGATCGGGCACGACAACGTTGTGTGCAGCTGCCATGTTTCTCGGGAATGGAATTTTTCAATGGCAAGGACAGCATGGCTAACACATGTCTACCACTATAGCCTCGCCCCCTACGAGCGCCGTGTCATCGAGCTGCTCCGTAACAGCAAGGACAAGCGTGCCCGTAAGCTCGCCAAGAAGAGAGTACGTTGAATTCCCGATATCGCCAATACTTGATTCCGTCCGAATTACACATACTAACGAGGCAATAGCTCGGTACCTTCGGCCGTGCCAAGAAGAAGGTCGACGAGCTCCAGCGTGTCATCGCCGAGGCTCGCCGTGCTGGCCACTAAACGGTCTTTTTTGAATTTTGGGAAATCTGGCATTGGGGTTCGCATGGATTGGCGTGGTCACGATTTGATCGATTAAAAACGGCTTTGACGCTCCGTGGTAAGGATTTATTAGCTGCGGCTCACCGGAATACCAAAACTCTAAAGACTTTTGACGACAATACTGTATTTCTTTTGCCATAAGGATGTGATCCAATTGTGTGACATGCCACTTTCCTAGGTACCTAACTACTCAGTTACGAACCCTTATATGCTTCCAGCACCACGGCTGCCTCCCATGTGATATACAATAACCTTGCCCATGTAACACCACGCTGCGTCACCTATTGAATCGAAAACAATTTGAACATGACAGGATGATTTTCTCCTATTCATTCTCATTTCTTACCAAGTTTGAGCCATTTGGGTATCTTCTTGCCAACATTCTCCCCGCTACCCTCGCCTCTGTTTGTACCTTGACTCTTGGGCACAACCGGGGCGGCCTCTTCCTCATCGGGTACAACGGACAGGTCCGGTACCTTGACCTCTTGACCTTTTTGCGCCACATTGGCCTTGAGGAAGGGCTGCTTGCGAATGGAAGCCGGCACAGCTTCCTCCCAGACCAAGTTGACAAGAATACGGCCAGATAACTTGTACGCCTTGATCAAAGAGTTCTGCGGGCTGTCGTCGTCTTTGATGATGGATTGACCACCGGGTAGTACGAGGTGAAAAGGCTGGTCCGGGTCGGCCATGACATGCCGGACCGCATTGTAGAGGAACCGGCCCGTCTCGGCGGGGCTTACGTTCCAGTCACTGCTGGTGTTGTCGGGGAAGCGGACCTTGACGAGGACTGACTTGATGGCGGCGATGCGAGCCTCCTCGGCCGCGGCCTTTTCCTCGAGCTCCTGGTCCGAGAGAAGACGCTTGTTGCGTGATCGCTCTTGTAGCCGAGCCTGGTGGAGCTGGGCATGAGCAATAGTCGGGGTGTAGTCCACCTCGGGGGCCGGTGCGAGAGCAGCGGCTGGAGTTGAACCAGAAGGTGCAAGATAGACGTTGACGGGCTGGTACGGATCTGCGGCCTTGGAGTCGTCGACGTCCATGGAGTCTGCCGGAGCTGCCTGATGGGCTGTTGAGGCTTGTTCTTGCTGCTGTGTTTGGACTATACTGGTCGGCTCGACGGTGGGCTCAGGCTGGGACTCGGCCATTGGGGTGTCTAGACTCGCTTGGGTTGAATCTGGATCTTGTTCTTTTGATGGCTCTGAAGCACTCGGAGGCTCCTTTGCTGGATCCTGCGTGTCCTCGGCCTCCTTCTCGTCTTTGAAGAAACGACTGATTTCCCCCATTGCATCAAACAGAGTCTGGTCAGTTTTTTTGTACGAGAGCCTGATCAAGACACTACCCGAGTTGTAGCCGAGCTGGGAAAGCGTTCGCTGAAAGTCGGCGAAAGAGGCCAGCTCCCTGCCCATGATGTTGAGCACCGGGATCTCGTAGTAGAGCTGTCCGCTGCCGCTATCGGTACCCGTCGAGGTTTGCGCAACACCTCGTGCCGTGATGTTAATGTTCCTGCCATTGCTTGCGTTGCCGCTCTCAAATTGTCGGAGAACCTTCCACAGGGTCAAGTCGCTGGGAAACTTTTGTATCAAACGGCCGCCAGGGATCTCACGGCCTTCGGGGGGCGGAACTTGTAGGCCGACTTGGATGGCGGCGGGTGTGTTTGACTTCTGAACGAGCTCGAGCTTGGCGCCGGGGATGAGGCCGGAGGTGCGGAAGGGGACAGAGAGATCGACTTGTTTCTGGCGGTGTCTAGAGAGAGGCCCAACATGTCAGTGATGCGGCTAGGCAAGGCGGAGGGTCAAGTAGGAGTCGTGTATAGGCAACTCACTTGATCAGGTACTTGTCGCTGGATAAGTTGAGCTTTCTGCAGGCTTCATGTAGGACATCTGCCAAGTACGTGCCAGGAGACACCTTGACGGTTGTGCGCCGCAAGTCGGTCGCAATAACGACAACGTGAGAAGACATTGCTTGAGCAGATCTGGCTGCGGCAGGGCGGCCGCGGCGACGCAAGGGAATGGCCCGAGTCGAAGATAGTGGGGGGTTGAAGTTGAAGTGATGCGCTGCGCTGCAATGCGCGAGACTGGGTAAAAGCACAGCAAGGGCAAAGATGGCTTGTTGATTGGTGCTGAGGAGAAGCGATGAGTGAGCGTCGTTTTCTATGCTAAAAGCTGGACGTGCTGTCTTGTCGTTGTCTTGTCTTCTCGAAGCATCGACGGCGGCTGGAGCAGCTTAGTTGCGGGCAGGTAGACATCCTACCTAGTGGCGGTGCGTGCTGTGTCATTCGGGGAGCTCAAGCCAAGCTGCGGCGGCTGCTTCCCCACTTTCACTCGCACTTGCCAGGCAGTTTCCCCCCTTCTCTTCGTCACCGTCATTGTGATTGCTGCTGTCATCTATCTACATCTACAGCATCTGGCCAACTTACTCATTTCTCTCCTCTTTCGCATCCCTTCAAAGAGACCTGACAATGGTATTCAGCGCAGCTTCCTCCTCATGCTTTCATGGAGTTTCACGACGTGACGCCCGCTCAAACTCCCCTCCATCTCCACCCCTTTCCAACGTGGCACCCGATTGCTCAGTGATGAATGTTGACGGCGACGCGAGGGGCTTTCAGCCAGGCACAGGCAGTCTTGACAGGCTGGACGTGTCAACGAGGTGAGGGCAATATCTCGAGTGGCATTACTCGAGTTCGTTGGACAGTTCCATGTCGTGGACTAGAGAAAGACACTCCCATGTACCATGCGTACTCGGAGAACTACAGGGTGATGCATCAATCTGCCACAAGCAAGCTCATGAGCGCATTGTGCAAGCCCAAACCTCAACAATCTCATAAGAGAAGCACGCCTGGTTAGCTCAATCGGTAGAGCGTGAGACTCTTACGAGTACACAATCTCAAGGCTGCGGGTTCGACCCCCGCATCGGGCTGTTCCTATACAAATTATCATGATTGAGAAGTGCTATATTTTTTGCCCTTCTGGGCCTCGTACTGAAGCTATCTGCAATCATTTTTTTTTGCCCAGCACTCATGCATGTCTGACTCTGGCTATTTACCACGTATTACTACTCCGTACATTACCCTTGCGGCAAACGGACCCGTATCACACTGAGCAGTGGGATTCAACCACCGTAATAAACGGCCCCTCAAAGTAGGCCGGTGGGTCCCAGGTAGACACGGCAGACGTGGATTTTCCGATTCGGCCGCGCCAGACCGTGTTTGCCTTGCGCCTTCCCTGGGCCCTGTGCTGCAAGGCCAGCTCCAGCACCGGTACGTACCTCGAAGCTGCGAGCTTCATCCGTCACCTCCAACACATCTCCATCTCCATCTCCATCTCCATTTCCATCTCCAACCAACCTCACTCCCGCCAACTCCCGATTCCAGGCAATTCCTCCGCTTTGCCAACCTCCATCTCTCTCGCGCCTTCCACCCTCCAACGGCCTCTGCTCTGCCTTGCCTCCGCGTCGCCAGGGTCCCCGCCTCGCAGTTCCCCATCTCATCTCTCACAGCGCCATCGCCAACGCCATCATGGTATGCTGAAACCCCCCCGTGTCCCTTCTGTCATTGTCGCTATCCCTAGCTAACCATGGTCTGCTTCTCTCTAGTCATCTCCCTTCGCGATAAGTTGGTCTCTCCTGCTCTCCCCTCCCCCGCCACCACCTCTCGCCTCCGTCACGTTGCTCGATCGCCCAAACTACCTATCCTACCTACTACTACCTCTTCCGCCTCGCTCGCATCGCTAATCTCTCTCTCTCTGTCTCGCAGACGGCGGCGCCTGCGTCGCCATGGTCGGCAAGGACTGCGTTGCCATCGCCTGCGATCTCCGCCTCGGCCTCCAGGCCTTGACCGTCTCCAACAACTTCCCCAAGATCTTCCAGTACGGCGACGTCTACCTCGGCCTCACTGGTCTGGCCACCGACGTCAACACCGTCAGCGACCTCTTCCGCTACAAGGTCAACATGTACCGCCTCCGCGAGGAGCGCCAGATTGCGCCCCGCACCTTTGCCAACCTCGTCTCCTCGTCCCTCTACGAGCGCCGCTTCGGTCCCTACTTTGTCTCCCCTGTTGTCGCCGGCCTCGACCCCAAGACCGGCAAGCCCTTCATCTGCGGCTTCGACAGCATCGGCTGCATCGACTTTGCCAAGGACTTCATCACCTCCGGCACCGCCTCTGAGCAGCTCTTTGGCATGTGCGAGAGCCTGTGGGAGCCCGATCTGGTGCGTTGAACCTGCCTGCCTACCTGCCTACTACCGACACAAATCACCTGTGTATCAGTCTTACTAACCGTTATTGTTTACAGGAGCCCGATGCCCTCTTCGAGACCATTTCCCAGGCGCTCCTCAACGCCGTCGACCGTGACGCTCTATCAGGATGGGGCGCACATGTGTACATCATTGAGAAGGACAAGGTCACCAAGCGATTACTAAAGGGTAGACAAGACTAGATTTCGGGAAAGGCCTGGGCATTTCGAGGTTGCGCCGGGAGGCGGACGGTAGATTGATCCTTGTACGAATAGATGCTCACATATCGACATCATAGCAAGGTTGATTAATGAAAGAGCACAAACACGTCAAGACTTTGTCTCTCTTCCTCTCTCCGCCTGGTCTGCTATATTCATTCTTTTGATACCATATGGCTGTCTAAGTACCTAGGTGACGTTTGTACAAATGGTTTGGTTAAATAAAGTATTGTTACATTTTGCATGCGACATTCCGTGCGTTGATAATCGTCTTTTCCGCATGATCAAGCCATGGTAATGACTTGGACAAAAATAGCACCCCGTCTCTATTTCTCTCTACCTTGTGGTTTGGGGAACCAATGCGTCTTTCTACTCCATCTACCTTTGTCTATTGTTCCTTCTTAGCCTTGATCGAGTGTGCAGCCGCCGGAGTGGTTTGCATGAAAAATTGCCTCTCAAGAAGCTTGAGAATCTCATCTATAAGACTGGAGGGGGAGTGGGCGTTAGCGAATTGATGCGCGGCAAAGATAATGGGGGGGCAATGAAACTTACATGACCGGCGCGCTAATGATGATGACGGCTTTCCACTCATTCATGTTCAGCGGCAGGATCGAGAACAGGCCCTGCAAAAAGGGGATGTAGAGCAGGGCAAAGTGAAGGGCCATGGACAGAGCAATGGCATAGACGAGCATCATGTTGTTCCACAGAGGCAGGGTCAGCAGGGACTCGCTCGACGAGAGGGCGTTCATGGCGTTGAACATCTCAATGACGACGAGAATCGACAAGGAGACTGTTGAGGCGGACTTGGCCATGTCATTGGAGAACATCTGGCAACCAATCTCGGGGAAGTCGGCCGAGCAGTGATGGAAGCGGGACAGATGCCTAAAGGTGATCTGAGGGCCCTCGGCGTTGTACATGAACCACCAGGCATAGCCCGCAACCGTGGCTAGACCAACGTAGATGCCAATAACCAGGTACCGGAAGAAGAGCCAGCCTCCGATCAAGGCCTCGTCTCGTCTGCGGGGGCGACGCTTCATGATGTCGTGGTCGGGGGGGTTGAAAGACAGAGCGGTGGCAGGCAGGCCGTCAGTAACCAGGTTCACCCACAGAAGCTGGACGGGGACAAGGGCCTCGGGCATGCCCAGAGCGGCAGTCAGGAAGATGGACACGACCTCGCCAATGTTGGACGAGATGAGGTAGCGGATAAACTGTTGGGTGTTGTTGTAGATGGAGCGTCCCTCTTCGATGGCAACCTCAATAGTGGCAAAGTTGTTGTCGGCCAGGACCATGTCGGCTGCGAGCTTGGAGACGTCGGTTCCCGAGCCCATGGCGACACCGATGTCAGCCTTCTTGAGGGCGGGCGCGTCGTTGACACCATCGCCCGTCATGGCAACCACCTCACCCAGAGATTGGAGAAGGTCCACGAGCTTGGACTTGTGGCTGGGCTCCACACGAGAGAACAGGGAAGCCTGCTGAGCGGCCTGGATCTGCTCCGAGGGGCTCAAGTCATCAAACTCGCGGCCAGTAAAGCTCTTTCCGGTCAGGTCCTCGTGCTCGCCAAAGACACCAATCTGGCGGCAAATGCTCTCGGCAGTGTTTCGGTTGTCTCCGGTAATGACGATGACGCGAATGCCAGCATCCTTGCACTGTTGGATGGCGCGCGGGACCTCGTCACGAGGAGGGTCCAGCATGCAGGTGAGGCCGAGGAAGGTCATGTTTTGCTCAAGCTGGGCATAGTCCTCAGTAGACTTGGCGGAGCGCAACAGAGGGTTTCCAGAGACATTCTCAACGCTGGCCAGGGCGATGACACGAAGGCCGCGGTTACCGTAGTACTTGACTTGCTCCATTAACCGATCTGCCATCTTCCTGCTGAGGGGAGCCTTCATGCCGCCGCCGCCAAGGATAGTCTCAGTGCACCGGTCGATGACAGACTCGGGAGCACCCTTGACCAGCAGCTTTGGACCAGTGCCATTCTGCACCAAGACGGACATGCTCTTTCGGTCGCGGGAGAAGTCGTATGTAGCAATGCGGGGAAGTCTCTGCTCGTGCAGGGCGCTGGCATAGTGAACGCAGTCCTCGGGAGCGGTGCTGCTCGGGGCACAGGGGCCAAGCTTCTCAGCGAGGACACGCAGAGCACCCTCGGTAGGTTCGCCGACGAGAGAGTAGGTTGCGGTGCGATCGTCGTAGGCCAGCTTGGCGTCGTTGCAGATGGCTGCAACCTCAATCATCTGGCGAACGGTTGACGAGGATTCAATAATGCCTTCAACATCGCGGCCGTTGAGTTTGACAGCACCCTGGGGGGCGTACGTTGTACCTTCAACCTCGAACTCCGTCAAGTCGGCGCCGTGCTGATCGAGGTGAACAAACCTGTTGACGCTCATCTGGTTGGTGGTCAAGGTTCCGGTCTTGTCAGAGCAAACGACACTGCAGCTGCCCAGGGTCTCAACGGAGGGCAAGCTTCGGACAACGGCATTCTTAGCAGCCATTTTCCTGGTTCCGAGAGCCAAGCAAGTGGTAATGACAACGGCGAGACCTTCAGGGATGGCGGCGACACCGAGAGACACGGCAATCTTGAGATAGTAAATTGCGCCCTTGGCCCAGCTTCCATGGCTGGGATCGTTGAAGTGAGGGATGTTGATGAGCCAGACGAGAATGCAGATGACGGTAATGACCTTGGCCAGTCTGTCGCCAAAGTCGTTGAGCTTCTGCTTCAGGGGAGTGGGCTCCGAGATCTGAGCCGTGATGCTCTCGTGGATGTCACCGATGGCGGTGCTGGAGCCGGTCGAAACGACTACTGCCGTAGCACGACCAGTGACAACACTGGTTCCGGAGAAGAGCATGTTGGTCTGGTCTTGAAGAACAGCTCTCTCATCATCAATAATAGCGTTATGGTCCTTGCCAACACTCTGGCTCTCGCCCGTCAGGATGGCTTGGTCGACGGAAAAGGAGTTGCTCTCGACTGAGATGACCCGGCAGTCGGCAGGAATGCGGTTTCCGACGGCGACAGTGATGATATCGCCAGGAACCAGCTCTTCGGCCTTGATGCGCGATACATGGCCTCCGTTGCGAACGACGTTGGCCTCGTTGGCCGAGTATTCTTGTAGGGCGGCAATGGCCTTTTCGGCGCTGCTCTCCTGGGAGACGCCGACGACACCGTTGAGGATAAGGATGGTAAGAATCTATTAAGAGGACGTAGGGTTAGCCAAGGTTGGCCGAGTGCTCTCTTGAGGCACAACTTACAACTATAGGATCGACAAAGGCGCTCCAGCCCTCCCCGTCTTCAAAGAGAGCGAGGGCAAAGGAAACAGCAGCGGAGCCAAGCAGGATAATGACGAGTTGATCCTTGAACTGCTCGAGGATAAGCTCCCAGAGGGGAGTCGGGGGTTCTTCGGGGATGGCTGGGTCGCAGTTAGAAGGGTGAGGATGACGATGAGGATGAGGATGATGACAAGGACGGACGTACCGTTTCGGCCATGCTTGTCACGCAGGCTGGCGACTTGAGCGTCGGTCAAACCGGCATTGGCGCTGACATTGAAAGCGGCCAGGACCTGGTCGGCCGGGCGAGTGAAGGCGTTCTCCATGGAGGCGGCGTGTGCGCAAAGGGCGCGAGGGCGCAAGGTGGAAGCGTGTGAGGCTGACTTTTTGGTTGCAGCCGTGCGCGCGAACTAGCAGAAGGGGACAAAAGGAATGTAGATGAGGGAGAGATGTGAATCAGTTGCTCTTCATGACAGAAGAGAAGAGAAGAGAACAAGACCAAACTGCGGCCAAGCTGACAAATGAGGCGTCCGAGTGGTGGAGAGAAGGGATGACAAGGAGAGAAGCAATGAGTGTATCCGTAGAAGGCGTACGTGTTAAGTTACAGCAGCTAGTCTGCCTCTACGGAGTAGGTACGTCTGGAAAGCAATCGAGGCACGTGGCTTGACGAATCGACGCCGACGATAACGGGCCTAGCAAGGTAGGTAGGTACCTTGGCTGGGGACTGGACAAGCTTGACAAGTAGTATTGATATTGGTACTCTTCCGTACCTAGGTAGGTACCTAATTACCGTATGAGTGACTACACTACTACTCTGAACTCCGTATCATATCATATCGTATCGCATCGCATCGCATCGCATCGCATCGCATCGCATCGCATCGTGTCAGCAAGCAACTGTTCCAACGTGTTCGCTTCTCTCTCCCTCTTTTTTTTTTCCGGGGCCGATGAACGGGGGGGCAATGCCAAATGGCCCCTGGGCCCTAGCTCGATTTGCCGCGCCCCCGGCTTAGCTCCCCACAAGCGGCCGCCAAGTTCCAACCAACAAGGCCGAGTGGCCGGTTAATGTGCCGGCTGCCAGGGGGCCCACCAGCACTGAATCAGGCACGTCTACTCCGGACGAATATCGACCTTCAAGGCGAGCTTGCTACCTGGTGTCTACAGGTGTACACGAAACCTCACGTTCCAAGCACGCCGTCTTGGTCCTTTTCGGGATGTGAATAATGTATGGCATCTTCACTCTCCCCTGACAAACGCCATTTGCCAACACTAATGCCACTTCCGCCGTGGCTCAGAGGCTCAGACTTTGATCAGACTGCTACCCGCTGCTCTCCGCAAGCCTTCGCCCTGGCGAGGCCCGTCCTTTGCAGCAAGATAACCCTCAACCACAGCCAGCACATATAAACCTACTCCTCTTTCTCCATCTCTCTCCTCGTCCACGACTTTGCCCTTCTTCCATTCCCATGTGACTGCTTCTCAAGATGACTTATCGAGCAAGGACCAGGGATAAAAAGTAGATATAGTTCTACAGCTGTCCATAGTATTCAGGGTATGCCTCCTATCTTTATTATACTCTCCCTCGTTTCTTTACTGTTTGTCCCTTCCATCTTGACTGCGCAAAGACCATAGGAGGATGCCCTACTTACAGGCCCATGATCATGTCTCTGTGCTTCATATGACTACGTCCTGCTCGATTCTCGTCTCGTCTCGTCCTTTACGCTCTCGACTTCCTTCTTGAAGGCGTGTCTCCACATACGTCCAATTCCCCTCTTGCGGTAGAGATAGGTAAACCTGAAAAGGCTTGCCTACCTATACTTAAACGCTGTACTCGTCGCTGGTGTCGAGACTTCTCGGCTACGAGAATACAGAAGCCTTTACCCTCACAACCGGGCCACATTGGCACGAGTACCTACCTTGAAAGCCACGAGCCTTGTGGATGGCCCTGCTCAAGAAACACATAACGCAAGCAGCTCTTACTCTTCCAGCACCTCTGGGCAGGCACCTTCCCACCCATACGCTTCCTCCTCGCCCATCGTCTCTCATATTGGTGTCAGATATCCTTCCACTCCATCATCCAGCACATCCGCCATGTGTTGAGTGATCACTCGCAGGCCAACTCCAATTTCTTTTGGTTGCTCTTTTTTTGGTGTCTTGAAACCAATTTTGCACTACATCTTCTTTCTCTTTCTCTTCCTCAATCTCGTCCCACCTCTAGTATGATTCTCGCCCATCAGACACTCTCGGCCGCATGCCCTCGATCTGCTTCTATCCATAGCTCCCAAGACATCGACCACGAACCCTTCCATGGACCAGAAGCAACCTTGGGACCGGGAATGCAAGCTTCTAACGCACAGGCTTCTCACGATGACTTAAGTTCAGAACTAGAGAATCTGAAGATTGGGGATGCCGACCCTTCTGCGCTGTCAACATCTGACTGTGCTGAAGGAGTTGGACTGTCCGAGTTGACTACCTCTCGAGACACAGCCCGTCAGCCTCCATCGGAGCCATTTGTCTACAGCTTCGAGATTGATCAGGCAACCGAGCCAGATTCGCACATGGAATCGAAGATACCTTTTAGGAAATGGATGAAGTCTTTACATCGACGAGCAGTTCATCGGTCGACCGCTTGGGTACCAGACGGCACAGGTCTTCCATGGCCACGTCTTGGGCCTCATGATGCCGGGCTAACAGCAACATCACGAAAAGTTCGCCATTTGAAGTCATATTCAGGCTCCTCTTTTGGATTTGTTGCAGCTGTTCAGAGTGCCAGTGTCAGTCTCGCTAGTGCCAGTGCTCACGCCCGATCCCACAAGTGCACCACACATTCCCAAAACCAGTCACGAACGAACCGAAGTAGTCGAGCTTCCCTTTCTGGTCTCAGACTTTCAGAAGACGGTTTCGCCTTGGAGAGACTGCCACCGGCTGATGCCATGGCAACTCAGCGCTCCCTGCAGCGCCGCCGTATTCTGGAAGAACTCGTCAACACAGAAGAAGGCTACATCGGTGACGTTCGCTTTTTGATGAACGTAAGTTGTACTTTTCCTCAACATTACCTATGAATCGTTTAGTCTCTGAGTTGTCGTTAGGTCTACGTTACCATCCTGGCGTCGCTTCCGACCCTACCCATGACATTGCGGTCATCAATCAACCGCAACTTGACCGAGGTTGTCGAGCTTCATGAGGAAATTCTAGGAGACTTGCACCGAATTGTTCCTCACTCGGAATACACACAGTTGGAGCTTCCTTCGCGGCCGATAAAACCAGCAACTGGTCGGAACGGTCATCGCCGCTGGTGGAGCTTCGACGCTGTGCCAGAATACCAAGACGAAGTGGCTTGCCTTCAGAAAGTTCCTGGCATGGTCTCGGATCCTCAGGTTGCAGCAGAGGTTGCTAAAATCTTCAGAAAGAAGGCAAACTAGCACATTCCAAGCATGGGAATACACATACTAATATATTCTAGATGCACCGATTCTTCATATACAGAGAATATGGAGCTAAATACGAGCTGATGATAAAGGACGTGTCTTCAGCTTATCGCACTATGCCTCAGTGGGAGACTTACCAGAAGGGCCTCGAAGCACTGGCATCTAGCCTGGGGTCTGTCAGAAGCAATCGCGACAAATCCAAGAAATCACTGACGCTCGCCGACTTGCTGGTCAAGGTTAGTGAAATAAACCCTAGCGCACTGGATTGGCTTATGCTCAGATTTGAAAGCCTATTCAACGCATTTGCAAGTATCCTCTTCTCTTTTCAGAGCTCCTCAAGTGTACAACAGAAGCGGATTGTCCCAATTCGCACATGGAAGTCGAAACAACACTCACACGGCTAAGAGAAGCCACTGCAGAGATCAATCGCGCAACAAGTGACGATCACATGAAGGCTACATTGGAGAAGACATGGTTACTCCAAGACAGATTGGTATTTTCCGAGCGGGTGCGTTGTACGTCATGCTAGTTGCGCTACATTTGACCTGACATGACTACTCCCAGCGACTTGATGCAGCTTCCAAAAACCAAATTCGATCCTTTGGTTACATCGAACTGTGTGGAGCTCTTCACATTTGCTGGCAGACAAGGGATGGTGTTGAAGGCCACTACATGATATGTCTCTTGTACAAAGAGGTTCTTTGCCTGGCCTCGGCCAGCAAAGCTGACCTAATCTACACAATACAGGCCTGCATATACCTCAACGAGACTAGAGTTGAAGAAATCGACAACGGGCGAGGTAAGCCGGTGATTATGCTGGAGACGGTCGAAAAATCTAACTGGTTAAATAGGATTGCAATGCCATACAGCTCCATACTCTTGGAAGCTAGTGTTCGAAAGCGATCATCAACTCTACGAGTTGATCATGACTGCTTGCACCTCAAAGGAAGAAGAGGAATGGAAGTCTCGATTAAACAAGCAGGCCCATGTGGACTCGGGTAAGGGAGAGCCTCGGCTTTATAGCTCCCTTGCGTTGGATATAAAGAGTTTGGGCACGGTTTTTGGAGGACCAGGTAAGGATCAGAGTCGTCTGGAAAAGACTCCTTGCTGATACCTGATGAGGCACCATTGCTCGGAAGATATCCATACACAGAGCAACAACTGTCGGACCAAAGTCACCACTTTGCCAGGTCATCTTGAAAAATACGAGCTTCGCCCGCGAGGGCACAAATAGCACGTCTTCGCCAATGAACATCAACCGCTCACAGTCACTTTTAACAATCAACTCGCGAGTACCGATCCTGGCTCCAGCTCGGAGCGAAAGAGCAAGGTTAGAGACCCTGCTGGCCGACGTATGGAGTCGGGACATCTTGCCTTTTCCTGGCACATTATCGAGGACACGTAGCGAACATCTGGTCCGAAATTCGGCGACTACCATGATGAGAAAGATTAGCGTCGCCAGCATCACCAGTTCGTTCAGCAAAAGGTCTGGGAGCACATCGCAGAAAATCCGCGGCAATGAAGAGCCAGTTACAGCAGAGACTACAGTTGGCACTGGAAAAGCAGGCGATGACGGCGCCAACTGCGCAACAAGCACGGAACCAGAGCCAACGAGGCTTCGCAAGCGGCCAAGAATCCAAGAGACACCGCCGAGTGAAGCCTGTAGGAGCGAGAAAACCACCACTGCTCGGCAGCTGGACATGGCTCAGAGGGTCTCCGCTTTCGACAGAGTGGAAGAAGAGGAAAGCAGTGTTGCTGATACGCTTCTGTTGCAGACACGCGTCGTAACGAGTGGCACGGAGACGAGTGGTATTTACACAACTAGCAAGATCAGTCCATGTGCCCTCGACAGGGTCAGTGTCCATAGACCAAAAGCGGCCCGGCAGAGTTGTGGCCGTCGGTTGGTGAGAGTTGGTGCTGGGAGATCTCGTCGCGAAGGGCATGGATTTCGGAGCTTCTTTCGCTAGTTGACATGCGATCGAGGTTGGCAGTAGGTATACACGGGGGCTATTATTCGTGAATTGAGGGCATGGAGTTTGGTGGGTAAGGCGTAGAGGAATGGCGCGTGTGCTTTGGTGAGGCGGGGTGGGAAGCCGCTAGATAGTCTTCTGGTTATTAGATATTGCCTTGGTTTGAATTTGAATTCGAATTCGACTTCAACTTTGAGACTTGGGTGCATGGAACACGCTCAACTTTGCGTATATCCCGAATATTACTTGTACCGGCTCCAACAAACTTCAACACTCGATGCGTTGTGAAAAGCACGTGGTGGAGGCGTACATCATAACACCTGGACGCCATGTCATGATACGCATGCTCTTGCGGTACCTACCTACCTACCTCAGGTAAGTAGGTACGTAAGCGGGGGCAGCAGTCACGCAGCGCGGCCATAATTAGGCATAGCCAGGGACGCAAACAAGCACGCCTTGGAAGGGGTGGGGAAGGCGTGACGGAGGGCCCAAGAGAAAGACATAGAAAGTGCAGGAAATTAGGGGAAATGGCAGGTCAGAATGGCATACGCGGACCTTGGCACGCGACTGATGATCAGAGATGAAAACCGAGTGACGTATTTGAGTGCCCATTGAATGCAGGAACCTGAGGTACTGCGGGGCGTTTCGGGGGCTGGGCACTCTGGGCAGCTAAGGCGTCTGCTGTTAGCGGCCGTCGGCAGCTGTCGGAGAGCTGCTTTGAATCGTGTACAGTGGAGTAGCTGCCCCACGAGGGGCGGCGATGACGTAGCTCCAGGTCCTGCAAGTAGCATCATGAGGGGGAGCTCTCCCAGTCGAGCTGAGCTGGGCAAGCTTCTTTTTAAGCCTTGGATTTCCACTCATCTCCTTCTTCTTTCCCCTCTTCCTCTCTTCCATTAACTTACCAAATCTCTCTCTTCCAAACACCAAAACAACAAATCTCATACACCACCACCACTCCGAATCACAATAGCAAACATGGCTCGCGGCGAGACTACCCAGACCAAGGTCCACCACAAGGGCAAGGAGGACGACTTCCTCATCTTCATTGACGACGTCGAGACTTACGAGAAGTGGCGCACCGACAAGAGCATCCCGTTGGCTCACTTCATCTCCTCTTTCAAGATCTTCGTAACGCACAAGTAAGCCGTTGTTTCTCAGCTTCCGACAGAGGGCCGCGACTAATGCATTCAACAGCCAAGGCAACCAGGGCACCTACGACGCCGCCTCCAAGGGCTTGCTCGAGAACGAGTTTGGCACCTCAAACGAGGACGACGTCATCAAGTCCATGTTGGAGACTGGCAACCTTCAGCACTCTGAGGTAAGACCAATGCAATACTTGTCAGATTTCGAGTCCGTGGCTAAGCAGTCTGATGATTAGATGCCCGAGCGCCAGGGTTCCAAGAACGATTCCAAGGGCGGCATGGTTGCTCACTAAAGAACTATAGCGGGCGTTTTGTGATGAGCATCTGGCATTTGGGAATTAGGATTGATATAATGATTATGAATGACTGCGGGGGCCACTTCTAGTTTACATCCATCCGTTTGCCCCATCTGGGTACGGCTGGAGAGACACCAAGCCACGGAAACCAGCACACGCCTGGTGGTTATGTCTCTAGAGTATGGTCAATTGAATCATCACATCCCGCCAAACCTCTTTGCATTGATGCGTGAGATGCTAGAGCTACCTCGGTACCTGCATGCTTTGTCGGATATTTTTACATCGTGACGTGGATTCACTCACTGGTCTGTTTGGGTATCCATCTCCCGTTGCGGGGTTCCCCATGCTTTTCGGGTGCGGATCGGTTTCAGGCGTGCAAAGCCCAATCTTCAATGTTGCATTGCGTACCGAAGTATGTACTTCTGCAGTCTTGAGGCGACCTCTTTTCCTTTTCTCTATTCCCATCATTCAGCTCCTTTCTGTTTGCTTTGTCGCAAAATTAGGCGCCCATGTTACCCACACGAATATGTGTACTTGTGCAACGTACATGGATCTGGAGGCGCCCTGACTACCCGCATCTCCCACGTTGGATGGATAATGACAGGCGCCGGGGAAGCTGAGGCCAACAGTTGCACGTCTCTCGCCGCCCGTAGTCTGTTCCGGGAATCATGCCCAAGATGAATCGTGGATTGCAACGAGATTGGTGACATTGACGACAGGGTCTTCGACTGAAGATGCTGACATTGTGTGTTCATTAAGTGCCCAAAAAGTATCGGGTCTTGTAAATGAAGTTGCTATATACAGCTAGATCTATTATATACGCGAGGTAAATCGGAACAAAGGGCGCTGTGCCTCTGTGGCAGTCAATATTCCTTGTGTGCACCCTCGTCTTGTCCCCTGCCTAGGGAGTGCTGTGCCACCTCCACTTCCTCTGCCTTCTGGCTTGACCTCCAAGCCTGATTTTTTCACACAAACAATGTGATCTCAAGGAAACATGGTATCCCCGCTCAACTCCCATATATGTGTTGCCGTAGAACGCCGGGAGCCGCTGGGGCCTGTCCATAAGGGTACCCATGAAAAGAAAAGAATAACGCCGGTGCTTGCTCCATGCCATGTGCGCGTGATGGAAGCCATGTGGTATCTGAACATAAAAAGAAAAGAGAAAGAAAGGTACGTGTGCGCGTAAGGGTATAGCTGGTCGTGGTAGGTGGTGGTCGTAACGATGTGTTCGAGGGGAGACCATCTGTGTCTGAGTTGGATCCCCTTGATTCGGTGTTGGAATTGGTTGCCTCCTTGGCTGCCTTATAAAACAATTGCGAATGGGTGTAGGTCGAGAAGAGGAAGGCAGAAAAGGCAGGCTTTTATGCGTGGGTACCGCCACCACTCCGCCCTCGGTGAGGCAATGTCCATGGTTTTGCACATATAATCTTGAGAGCTGCGTTAGCAAAACATCTTCATGTAGCAGGTAGCAAAGAAGGGGGGAAGCTTGCCTCGCCCTCACTGTAAGCCCAGAAATACACTATCATGCCAATCAGGTAGTAGATGGCGGCGTTGGTGCCCTGGTAAATGAGCGCGGCGGACAGGGCCGTAAGCGGCAAGATGGCGAGGCGGAACTCGAGGGAGCGGTGGATGGTTGAGCCAGCAATGAAGACGAGTGGCCATTCCAAGGCGAACATGCTTAAGCCGAAGACGAGGTTTATGATCTGGAGTATGGGTATCGGCCGCACACTGTCGTCGAAGTTTTTCGTCAGAAAGTCCCAGAAGAATTTGGGCCAGATGAAGCTCTCAATAGCAGCGGCAACCTGGTCTGTTTGAGGCGGGTCAGCACGGTCTCGAGGCGCAGGAAGATTCTGACTTTGACTTACAGGCCGAGGCGCTGAGGATGATGAGCCGTGCCCAGTGGTTTTTGATGAGTCTGCCCATGGCGGTATATGTTTCTTCTTCTCAAGGCCAGACCAGCAGGTCGATGAGAGGGATGGCGGTTGGGCTCAAGGTAGGGCAACTCCCCGAAGGGTAGAGGCCGCACCGGGCAACAATGACGAGTCAGGCGCGTTGGCCGGAAGAGAGTCGGTTTATGTGGAAAGTTGATGGAGTGTCGCCGGAAATGTGAGTTGAGAGGATGGACTATAAGGGATCCTGGCATCCAAGCAACACAGGCATCGTCTTCGAGTCCGAGATGGGTGTCTATGGCGAGGGTCGAGTAGAGAGTGGAGAGTCGAATCAAACAAGTCGAGTCGGTTGACAAAGTTGAATAGGTAGTTACTGCGTTGTCGAGAGTTGGCAGTGGGGTCTGTCTGTCTGTCTGCATGTAGGTTGCTTCGGGGAGGGGACAACGGGAGCGGAGGCCCAGAGCAGCGGTACCACGAGTTTTAGATATGAAAAGAGACGCCGGGTCGCCAAGGATACACGAGGCCCGCCGTGGCCCAAGACATGGCCGTGGCCCCATGCCTTGAAGCGCCCAGGCGCATATCCCATGGACGGATGGATGCAGAAGCGGGACGGTGAGCACCGGCGGCGGGATGCTACAGTGCACGTCTCTCGCATGTAGAGTTGTAGACTCGTCACGGGCACCATCATTCGCCCACCGCTACTGGCTGTCAGCCATCTCTAGCGGCCCTCGGGCCCTGTTGCGGGGGGTTCCACAGCAGATCACCGCGGTGCTATGGCTGGTGATTGGACCCTGCTCGGCGGTTAGAATCCAAGACAGATCCAATGAGAATGCCTGGGAACCCTTGCCGCCTTTTCCATGGGCATATCCCGCATCGACAAGACAGGGATCGGCGTCGGTCTCGCAGGTCTCGGTCTCGGCCATCATCTGCACCCATGGACGGTTTCCGGGGCGAACATATCGCCCGGCCTCACCGTTTGCTACCTAGTCTTGCTAGTACCTGCGTAGCCATGTCCGCTGAGCTGGCCCCCTCGTTATCCTCTGTCCAATCTCGAGTCTGGCTGGCTCGCACGCTCACTTCATCGGCTGATTACCCATAGTGGTGTCGTCGTAGACGCCTCATCTTGGCACCGCCTTCTGCCTCGGTTGGTCTCGAGCCATGCTGTATCATTTGGAAACGACTGGGCCCTGGAAATAGCCACCTCTGTGAGCCGGGTACTTCTCAGGCATAGCACGGCCTCAACCACCATTCTGAGGCACAGTCTGTTTTGGGCAGGCGCATGTCGTTGGGTTCTATCGACGCTGAGAAGAAGACATGCGAGTTGAGAGCCGGGAAGTTCCTGGTCACTCTGCATCCGGGTCTTTTTATAGCGCCTTCTTCAGTCGCTGCCGAGTAATGTTTCGTTCTTTTGGTACGAAAGAAGTAAGACAATGGTTCGTCGGCGGTGGCCCGAGATTGAAGCATTCAATCACGGTCGAGATGAGTCGTCATTCGACTTTAGATGACTATGGCCTCCTAGGTCGGAATGTGACCAGCTCTTCATCGTATACCGTTTTAAGAGTGCAACTCGTTCGACCCTATATCTGGGCAGCAATATTGGCCGTGGCCAGGCCGTGGATGGGCTGAGCAGCATGTATGAAATCGCTAGCGCAGACCGCACAGAGCAACGAGTACGACACGCGCGTGCGTCGCAGGTACCTTGGAATCGGAAGTCGCGATAATCCTAGAACCTGCACTGGAAAACCGCCTCGCATGGCCGGCGGCTCGACAGTGTTGTTGATTGGCGTGATCGTTAGTGACACGACCAGCCCCCTCTATGGCGGGTCAGCGCTTGAGTTGTCACGCCGCAAGGAGACCCATGCTACATTGTCCTCGTGGGATTCCCGGCCGGCAATGTCATGATTCCAGCCCTGGTCCAAAGTCAGCCATCTTGCAGCTACCAGTAACCTTACTTTGAGAGCCACCAGGGGTCCTTTGCGAAACTCTCTACATCATTGGTCCATGGTCAGCGAGGTTGGGACTCGGGTTCGACATGCATGTTGATCGGGTTCGCGTATGCTTTCTAGATCATTTCATGCGAATCACTCCATCGCTTAAATCATCTGATCCCTCCGGTATCTGTCTTGGGTTACCGTTGCCTTTTTCTGCTCATGAAAATAATCGTCCACCAGTCAACTCCATGTCATCCATCTTCCAGCTTGTTGTTTGTTTGCGCTCGTAATAAGTCGCATTCCGACTAGTCGAGGAAGACGGGGTCTTGAGTAAAGAAGGCAATCACCCTTTCAGCATCAGTGTCTCCCAAGTGATTCCTTAGGACGGATTGACTCTCTGGCTGAGAAGTCATGTATGCCAGATCGCGAAACCCGGTTGCAAGGCTAGTCAACATGTTGGTTTGATTTTTCGACAACGGAGTTCCGTAAACGCATCGATGAACGGATTCATGAGCTCCTTTTTTTTCTCCAAACGTATCGCAGTTGACTTTTGTGCTATACTGCTTGGCAAATGCTTCGAGGCAGCCGGGGAGGTCCCCAGGAGTCGATATCGGCACAACCTGCAAGGGGTCACTCTTGAGAACCCTGTTGAAGTGTTAGCACAGTGGTTACAGACTTCCCTTTCTATGGTGGTCGGATCATACTCGGTCTGAATCTGGGCCAACGAGGCGACTGCATTTTCGCCACTCATCAAGAAGATGATGGCCACACCCGTTCCTCCGGTCAACAGCGATAGCCTTTCGATTCTGTCCTTTGCTTGGCCAGTCTCCAGATCCCTTGTCGACAGGAGACTTATCCTGAGGATAGTATGCACTCCAGTACAGTTTGTTACAGGAAAGGCAACATCGTGTCCGTCCAGCTTGGTTTCTACGATCCCGCGCCCTCGTCAGTCCTTGCGAAGCACACGTTGACTGAACGAGGAATGGAGAGCCAACCTTTCCAGTAGGGCAAACCTGATTTTAGGAGGACTGGAACAATAGAAGACCAGTCCTGTCGTCGTCTTAGAGACGAACAAAACATGGCCATTTCGTGCAAGAATCCCCTTGATATATCGATGAAGCGTTGATCGCTACGAAGGGTGCTATAGGGGATTTCTGAGGGTGGGGGAAGAAGGTTATGCTGTGAGTGAAGAGGAAACAAACCATCTGCTACTTGCTACATAATGAGCGGCAGGAACAACCGGACGCGTCGCTCCTACCGTGAGACGGCAACGGTATATCGGGGAACAAGAGATATGGGCATTAATATACAAAACCAAGCGCCATTGGGCCCAAACAGCACTAAATCTATCGGAGTTGGAGAGGAAGACGCAATGACATGCCTGCAAGTCCACTCATTGTGCCACGTACTGTACAATTGGACATTCCTCACTTGGCAGGCGTCCTTCAATACAATCTTGACTGGACCCTCCCCAGGTCAATTGCTGACCGCGGGCGCCAAGCTCATGAGTGCTGTAGGCTCGGAAGAAGCGGCTTGTTGGTTTTGGGATCTTTGAGTGTCCGCAGGGCCTCTTCCAAATTCCGAACTTGCTGTTGTTGTCGCCTTTCCGTGGCCTCGAGCTCCTCCTCCTTCTTCTTCAGCTCCTCAAACTTACGGTCAAGTTCTTCGAGGCGCTCCTTGTTTTGGTCGGGCTTCTGGGACGACTTCCAGTACTCGTACACGATCAAGATTACGGCAACGCCCAGGATAAAGGTATCACCAATCACATCGGCAAAAAGGTCAACAGCCTTGGCCTCGGGCAGTGCGCGGAACTTTCGCGTCCACACGCTCTGAAACAACAGGCCTTTTCTGCTCGACTCGGCGCCGCGTTTCGCTTTCTGCTCCTCTTCGCGCTTGATCTGCTCCTCCGTCTTGACCGTGGGTGCTTCTGCCCGTTCCTTTGCCCGCCGCTCTGCCTCGGGGTTCCGTAATAGGGCAACCGATAGCCTCATGTTTAATTGGTGTATTGACTGGCCGTATCGAGCAGCGAACGCGCGAAATTTGGGATGGTCATGGGCCTGGGCCTTTATCTGGTTCTGCCGGGATGTCAGCAACGGGCGAGGGCGGCGATGGAGGAATTGAGTCATACAGCGCCATATTTGGAGACGTGTCGCACAAAAAGCGCTGCGAGCTTGAAAAGTGGCAGAGGAACCATCGTAGCTGGGAGGTTGTCAACAAGCTATGATTTGAATATTGGCCGAAGTTGAAAAGTGTCCGTGATGATGTCGGACGCCTTGCTAGTAGTGGGGCTAGCTGCTGACGACGAGCAATGAATTGAGTAGGGGCGGGAAGGACATGGGAAAGCGATCAGGGCTATTGATCAAACTAGTGTGACGCAGCTGGATTGAGCCATGGATCGATCAAAAAGGGTTTTGCTGAGGCTCCAAAAGGCATCCTAAACCTCAAAAGTCCAGTTGGGCATCTTCTGCCGTCATCCAGGGAGATACGCAAGTAGGTACGTACCCCCGTCAAGCTCTGGGTCGTCGCGCCGCCGGTCGGCTTGGCCACGGGCGACAAGCCACTAGCTCGAAAAGTCGAGCACCAGCCACATCCAGCGTGATGTGCCCCACCCGTTGCTAGAGGCAACGGCCAACTCGGGAAAGTACACAAACCACTTGCAACCGCGACGGGGCTTCGATTGCAAAGTCCCTTTTGATCTTGACTCGCATCGACCTCACCTCCTCCCACGCCACGAGGCTCGCCGATAAAACTACTAACCGCGTCTTTGGGCGTCCCAGCGTCACCCAGCATTGCTTAATGCCCGCTCGCGTATCCCCGACGCATCAACAATCGAACCCCGTTTAGCTTGCATGTCGTTTTGGTACGTTTTGTTGTCGCCGTTTCTTGCGATTGTCCGCCTTGCTTTTTGACCTTGAAGACCGACCGCGAGGCCTCGGACCCTTTGCTAACCGGCTCACTACAGGCCGCCTTGTAACACTCCCTGCGACAGCTGTCACCTGGCCTAACACTTCGCACTCTTGTCCTCACCGCTGTGAAAAACTCACCGATAAACCCCCTTTGCGACTACCCCATTGAGAATGGCCCATAGGCTGGTGCCCAGAGGCGGCATCGACATGGAGGCCTTGTCCCCTAGAGATGCCAACGCCCAGAGAGCGCCCAAAGCCACCGACATCAAGGCGAGAACAGCCGCCCAACTCAAGGCTGCCAAGGAGAAAGACCATCCTCCCCCGCCACCAGCCGAGGTGATTGAACCGTCAAGCGCCGATCGCCCGGATGGAGCCACGTACCAAGTTGGAAAACTCTTGGGCAAGGGCGGATTCGCGGTTTGCTACAGCGGTCAAATGCTGCCCTTGAAACAGAGATTCGCGCTCAAGATTGTCAAGAGCACCATGCCTCCCAAGATGGAGCAAAAGGTGAGATGACACATCTCTCTGTCGCAAGTAGTCAGCACTGACTAGATTCTAGTTCCAAACCGAACTTCAAATCCACTCCAAAATGAAGCAGAAGAATATTGTCCAGTTTTTCAGAGCCTTCTCTTTCGACAGATGCACGTATCTCGTCCTCGAGCTCTGCCCCAACGGTTCCCTGATGGACATGGTGAAGCGAAGAAAAGGCTTAACGGAGCCTGAGGTACGCTTCTACTCGGTTCAGATTGCGGGTGCTATCAAGTACATGCACAACAAGGGCATTATTCATCGAGATCTCAAAATGGGCAACATTTTCCTCGATTCGCGCATGAATGCCAAGATTGGTGATTTCGGTCTTGCTGCATTGTTGGTTACTGGTAGGGAAATGCAGACTATCCGTCGAACTACCCTCTGTGGAACACCAAACTACATCGCGCCCGAGATTCTCCAAAAGGGGAAGAAGGGGCATGACCACATGGTCGATATCTGGAGTCTGGGTATCATCATGTAAGACCAGAGTTGACCGCATTACAGAACCCTCTTGCTGACCATTTCTACAGGTTTGCCATGTTCACTTCGAAGCCTCCTTTCCAGTCTTCCACCACCGACGAAATCTATCGCAGGGCGAGAGAGAGAGATTACGAATGGCCGGTCTCGGAGACATCGCAGAGATACATCAGCCAAGAAGCTAAGGACCTCGTTGCGACGATGCTTCAGGATGCCGATCGTCGTCCGGACCCGGATGTCATCCTTGAACATTCATTCTTTACGTCGGGCTACATGCCAGTTGAGGCTGAAATGAGCTCTCGATTACGCGAAATTCCTCCCGAACGCCAGGAGTTTTATGCCACCCGGATGAGCAGTTCCATGCAAGCACAGTCGCTCAGAAATTTGAAGGACATGTGCCGGGAATGTGGCGTTGGGCCGTGGAGCCAGGTTCAGACGATACATACCCAGACTTGGAAGGAAATGGCAGCAGAGGAAAAGGCCGGCCTTACCCCTCTGATCCCACTCGAGGAGAATGTCGTCTACCGACCCTTTGAGGACTGGTTGAAGGAACAGCAGCTTCTCAGGGAGCAGCAACAACAGCTCAAGGCTAGATATGCCTCGTCCATCTCTTCGCAATCACTCGCCGCTACCGAGGACGAGATTTCGTCGAGTCAAAGAGCCCCCACAGGGTTACTTCGACAGCCCCCTCAGAGCTTTGCTGCCCAACAACGAGCCCAGAACAGACCGGCAAGTATGGTCATACCCTCTAGACCTAAGCCTGCTCCGGAAGTTGGTATCTCGGCCTCCCGGAGTGTGAGGACGAAGATCCGAGGCGAGGTATTGCGAGAGCCAGTACAGAAGGACACAGTCGAGGGGAGGTACAAGAGTATGCGAAGTTCAAGCCGGACAAACTTGCCAGCTGCCAAACCCTCAAAGCCTCTTGAGCCTGAACAGCCGGTGACTGTTGCCCCAGCACCAGCAGCGCCGCCAAAGAGGCCACACGCGGATTCTGCGCAGCCTGCCACGCTCTTTGGTTCGTATGAGCGACAGGAAGAGATCTCGGAGACAAAGCCAGACGTCATCCTGGATAGGCTCCGTCAACTGCAGGCAGAACTGGAGAGGGCTCTCAACTCGAGGACAATGGCCATCATCTCTTCCAAAACTGTCACGCCGCCCCACCCCCACGTTGTTGTCAAATGGGTCGATTATACAAACAAGTTTGGTCTTGGGTACATTCTCAACGACGGCAGTGTTGGGTGCATTCTACGTGATATCCCAACGTCGGAGGGCAACAAGACGGCCCTCCTCCCGCCGGCAGGTGTGTTCATTCGAGGTGCAGAGAGACATATCCTGCGCCGAGAGGATGAAAACTACGCGGAGAGGAATCAGCCGCTTCCGATGACGGAGCCAATCAAGTTCTTTGAGAACAATGGCGAAGAGGGTCTCTCAGAGGTCATGGTTTCTCCTGAGCACTTTAGGGTGTCTGTAAACAATGACGGCACCGCCGGCAAAATGCAGCCTGGAAAGGACATATTTCAACACCGAAAGCGAGAAAGAATTATTCTATGGAAGAAATTCGCCAACTACATGATTGCCTATGGCAGGGACGATGCTGTCCCTATCGATGAGTCTGAGGCGGCCTGTACCATGTCTCCGGGACAAAAGGGCACGAGAGCGGAGCTTGTCACATTTTATCAGCGTTTCGGCGACGTCGGATGCTGGGTCTTTGGCGATGGACACCTCCAGGTAAGCTGACTGTCTTCCTTCACCCCTTTGATGCAATCAAGCCTAACAATATCACAGTTCAACTTTCCGGACCATACCAAGATTGTGCTCGACGCAACGGGCACATGGTGCCACTTCTGGCACCTCCCGCAGGAGGCTGCTGAGAGGCTCGCCAGTACGGGCACTATCGGCGCAGCAGCATTGGATGATCGCGCAATGCTTTCATACCCTCTCCAGACATTGTTGAACTTCCAGGCCAAGCCCTCTGCGGCCCGCACTAGCCGAACAACAACCACGCGTCGACGGCCAGAAATCGATCCCGAGCTTCAGGGTATTCCCGCATCAAACGATTTCCGGCGGAAAATCTCATTCGTCAAGGATATTGTGAAGGAGTGGGTGGTTAACGGAGGCTTGGGCAACAGCCAGATGAGCCGAGAAGGACGGTTGCGATGGACTGGCTTCCGGGAGACGATTAGCGCCAGCGCGCCTCAGAAGCACGTCTGGGTCACGGTAGGAGCTCGATGGGGTGATCAGCGGCTTTCAACCTATGTTGACCCTCAGAAGCCGTGGGAGCTAGGGGAAGATGTCGAGGGTGCCCGGAGATGAATGTGCATAAGACGAGGCGTTGGACATTTGGTTTCTTCCGTGTCATTTTTTCCATGACACACCCTCATGAGCAACGATGGACGTCAATGTACTGACAGCTTACTTGGCTTTTTGCTTCTTGTTTGGTCACCGTTCAGTTGGCAGCAACGCAGCGGCGTCAGGAGTATATGTTAGATTCGTCTGGGTCTCTTGGGACTGTAATGCCTACTATGATATTTATTCCAGCACGTGGTTTGCTTGACCATGGTATTCATCGTGAAGAGGGAGTTTCAGCTTGAATCGAAAGGTTACTCAACGTCGTGTACAGAAGTTTGTAAGCTACCTAGTTCGATACCGCAGAATAGAAGGGGTTTCGACTCATGACACACAATATCGATTACCTCTTCGGGCGTCGAAGCATGAATCCTATATTCCCTATGGCTAGTTAATAGCCGGCATAGCAAAAGGCAAGGTCATCTCGAAGCTGCAGATGTCAAGTAAAGTACCTAGCTGTGATATTAGAGGCGTTTCCCCGGCAACCCTACTAATCCTGACAATGCGACCTGGATTGCACGGTAAAGTGCAGGTACTTGGCAGCGGCCCTTGATAGAGCAAATTGACTTTGTGTCATTCAACAACAAGCGGGTTCCGCATCCAGCGAATCATCGGCCTTGAAATTCAAGGTGGCTTGCTAGCAAGCATCAATAAGCGTCTATGGTGTAGTGGTTAGCATTATTGCCTTCCACATTGGTAGATAGCAATAGAGTCGGGTTCGATTCCCGATGGACGCAATCTCTTTTTTGGTCGTGTAGGACCAGAGGCAGAATGAGGTCATTCTTTTTTTATTTGGTTGATCCGCATGGCGTGGCGCCTCCCGTCACTTTTGTTTTTGCATACGGTATGCTTTTCTGTCTTCCTCCAGCTCGTAGAGCAGTTGTTGCGTCAGTCTGTTTCCTTGTCTCTATATGCTTAGGTACCTAGGTACCTAGGTAGGCATGTGTCCTTGTGGAGTAGCAGTTGTATCGCACTTTTATACTCTTGCTCTCTGTGTCGTCGCATCTACCTGGGTGCTCGTTGGAAGAGAAGTCGTCGCCTCTCTGTCTATCTTTCCACCGTATGTACCTAGTTTGTACCGGGTTTGATACATCTTCCTCTCGGACATCTTCAGGATAGAACAAGTACAGTAAATGGTCAGAAAGAATCAGACTTGTCGTGAATTCAGCTCAGAGGGCACCCGGGTAGTAGATACTCTCGAATACGCTCATTAAAATTATGTACGAGACCCGTCAATAACTGGCGCACACTAATGCTCCTCTCCAGCGAGTAGCCACCTCTATACAGCAAGAGACAAGTGAGCGAGTCCAGCCCAGAAAAAGTACGCTCAAACCCTTGCTGAAGATGAAAAGGAAAAAGACACAAACCGGATCCCACCCAAGCGCTGCCACACGTGGCGTATATGTCGTGTGTTTGTGTGTGCGGGATGCAAGACCTTATTCAACAATTCCCATCCAGTTGCACCCTCCTGTTTCAAAACCGTGACACCAAGACACCCATCATTCAAGCATCCGAAAAGTACTCGTCATTATACTGGTGGCCCGGCGGACCCGTCCAGCTGCCTCCACCTCCAACAACATTCTCCCGGGAGCCCCAGTAACCGCTCTTGGTTCGCTTGTCGCGCTCAAATTCGGCCCATCGCTTCATGGTGATCTTGCTGCTGTCGAATTCGCCCTCGGCCTCGTGGCCAGACCCCTTGGTTTCGCCCGCCGTCTTCCGAGTTTCACCCCATGAAAAGTCGTCAAACTTCCAAAAGGCATACGTTGGCAGGACAAAGTTCCAGACCGGTAGCGCGATCAGATAGATTAGCATCCAGACAATGTAGGTGGGCGAGTGGGCCGTAATGATGACGAGAAGACCAGGGAGACCCAGAATGAGGGCCAGCAGAACCAGCGGGATCACCTGGACTGGCCGATTGATAATTGAAGAGATGACTACGTCCCAGTTAGTGACCTGCCAGTAAGAAAACACGGCACGGTTCGCTCATGAGCGTTACTTACCGACGTAAAAGGTAAAGGCGATTGCAGCAGGCAGAACCAGAGTACCGACCAGTTCGACAAAGATGACGAACTGCATACTGAAGCAAAAGGTACCGCAAAGATCCCGGACCAGAACCAGTTCCATCAAATTGTGGATTGTCGAGTTGATCCAGCGACGTCGCTGAGACAGGAGAACCATGAACTCGTCCGGCACCGTCGTCTTGCACACGGCCTGGGGGATGAACACCTGCTTTCGCTTGGGAAAAGTCCGCAGCATAAGGGTCGTCAGGAAACGATCCTCACCAAGCAGATAAAGATTCTTCTCGTGCAGCGTTTCAACCACATTCTCCGAATAATGCTCGACAATATCGGGATTCGCTAGAATGGGTACCCAGTAGTTCTGCGCTCCCTTGGGGGCCTTGATTCGGTACATGCAGAAACAGCCGGGCAAGCAGGTGACACCACCAAAGACGGATTCAAACGACTTGGCAAGGTGATGGGAGACAAAGTACTCAAAGACCTGGATGGCCGTCACCCAGCTATCGCGCTTGTTGGCAATCTTGGTCTCGCCGCAGAGCCCCATGATTTCGGGATCAGTGACCATGGCCGACACCATGTGTGTCAAGCTGTCGGGGAACACCTTGGTGTCGGCATCAACCATGAGGATGATCTCGTAATAGTCGGGCGAAATACCCGTCACCTTCCAGAGTCCATTGAACATTTCGTACTCGAGCTCCGTCATTCGCTCATCAAACATGACCTTTTGGAGGAACGACATGAGGATAATCTGACTGTCTCGCTTGCCTCGGTTGCCGGGCTTGGACTTGGTGGCTTCATCAGGCGTTCCGCACTTGACTACAACCATCATTGGTACTCGCTGCTGTCGGTCCGCAGGGATCTGAGAATTGGTTCCGTAGTCGTAGAAGCCGCAATAGATTTTGGCCATGTTGTGACGCTTGGAGCCGCTCGCGACGGCGACGTACGAAAAAGGTTCCACCATGCCGGGGGGCGTCGAGTGGTCCTTGAGCATTCCCAGGCAGACATCAGGGGTTGAGACCTTTTCTCCGTGACCCTTGATGATACCGTCGCAGATAACAACGATGACCTTGTGGCTGTTGGGATAGTCGGTCGTGGCAATGGAATTCAACGTGGTTCGAATACCCTCCTCTCCCTCGGAGTATGCCGTTACCAGGCACATCGTATGAGCCAATGGGAAACCAAAGGGCATCCAGTCTGAGGGGGGTTGAGGAACAACTGCATCGTGTATGAAGCCAGCGGGGCCGGGGCCGTCCGTTGGGCTCGCGCCGCTAGCGTAGGGGTCCGACCGGAGGAAGCTCGCCCGGCTATCGTTGCCTTGCTTGTAGATGGAGCCCCGAAGTAGCTGGCTCGAGTTCCCCTGGCTGGACATGGTGGTGGGCATACGTCGCTGGTTCTGAACCCGATCGGCTCCGGCGACAGTCGAGAATCGAGACGTTGTGGGGAGGAATGATGCGCGCTTGTTCATGCGCTCCGACCCAACCACGGTGCTACCAATGTCGCCAGGCAGTCTGGCCGGCGCTCGGTAAATGTCTTCGGACCAATCCTCAATCTGGCGGTTACGCTTCCTCCTATCCGAACTCTGCGACGTCTTGGCTGCGGCATACTTCCGACAGAGGAACCATTGAAAGATGATGGCCAAGGCGAATCTAGCTCCAACAACGGATAGAATCAGGACGAGGGCGCAGTACAAAACGACCTTGGAAGCAATGCAACCAATCGTCTCTGTATCGATGGAGCCGACCTTGATAATCTCCTCAAAGCACTGCGCGTACTTCTTGTCGATCGAGGACTGGAACATGCGAGTAACGTCGCGGCCACGGACAACCTTGTTCATGGCCGACTTTGTATCTCTAAGTTCCTTGAATCGCTTGGGAATCGCGACTTGGGATTCGTTGAACCAGTTCAAAAGGTTGAGGTCTAGTACCTGGCCCGAGTAAACCATCAGGTTGCGTGAGCTGTTCCTGATGTCGTCCCAGGTAAAGTACACATCGGCCGAGTCGCTCAGGCCAGAGTAAAAGGCGTCTCGAGACTTTCCAGTAGTGTGGCAGGCATAGCCCAGGTAAAACGGAACCGTGTAGTTTGGCTTGCTGGAGCCATCCTGGTTAAAGGTTGTGCAAGGGAAATACCACGCAAGCTCGTCGCCTTTATCGTTGGTTGGAACGTCGGAACCCTTGGCTGGGGTAATCAGTCCCTTGCAATGACCATTGACGTTTTGGAAGAGAAAGCTCCCATCCTCCCCGCTATGCTTCTCTGGCAGGTCAAAGAGCACATTGGCACCAAGTTTATCCTGTCGCAAGGGGATGCCCTCGGCGACCGGGTGGTGCGAGTTTGACAAATCGTATGCGACACCGTGGAAGACCATGTAGCCACCACCAACCTTGTTGGCACGCAGCCTCTCGGGAGGGTCTCCGCAGACGGTCGCGGTAAATCCGAATGTAAGAAATCCAACAACAGCCATGATGGATAGAATGATGCTAATCAGGCCCATCTTCTCGCGCCAAGCTCTCTGCTGCGCCCTAGCGGGCATGCCGCAGCACTTCAGCATGAAGCCGGGACACCAAAAGGTCACAATGTGACAGTAGACGTTCCAGGGGCTAGGGGGGCGGAGTTGTTCCTCTACCCCCTTTGGCTTGAGCTTGCTGTTGCGTTTCGCATTCTTGGTGACCTTGCCCGAGGCGGAACGACCCCGACGAGGGCGCACATTTGCCTGCGCAGTCTTCTTCTCGTTTTCTGCGCCTCTTCCCTGCTGTCGCGACCCACGCGGTGAGGAGTCAGAAATAGTATCATTCATCTGAGAGCCGCCTGAACGGTCAGTCAAGGCCTCAATGTCCTCCACAATGGCATCATTCCCGGTCGAGGAAGGAAGCACATTCATGTGGGCGGCATGCTTGTGGTAATGGTAGTTGCGGTGGTCCTTGTCGATTCGATTCCTCTCGGGACGAATCAAGCTTCTCTTTCGAGAGACGCCTTGGCCACCGCTGCCACGTCTGGGGCGTCCTCCGGGACTTGTGGGCGACAGAGGCGCACTCTCTGTATTGGAGTTAGGGCCGATGGTATCAGCGAAGGAAGAGGCGGATATCCCACGTTGATGTTCCCTTGGCCCCGACAAGGGACGATAACCAGATTCAATATCAGCAGGGCGCGATCGACGAGAGGGTGAATTCCTGTAGCTACTCCGTTGCTCGTACGGCGAGCCCGCGCCCGGCCGTTGGGGAAGAGACATGGCCCTGTGTGATTTTGATGGTCAGCGATTGCTATCGCATGCGAGCCGCGAGCAAGCGAGTAAAAGTGAGGAGCGGAAAGGTGAGGAGAGAATAACCCTTGGGTCGATGCAATGGAGAAGCCCGATATGGACCGGGATTGGCCAGCGCAAGGGAAGGCAGGGGGAGAAAAGGTGATTCAGATCGGCAACCAAAGGGGCGACACAGGCGACACGAACGGGCTAGGCCAGCAAATGTTGAATGGAAGGCGAAGATGAGGCAGAGGGGAGAGGAGCCGCGTAGATGGGTAGCAGAGAACAACACTCACGAGGCTTTGTTATGGCAGGCTGATCAGCCGCCCAAAACAAGTATCTGTCGAGGCAGGAAGATCCCTGTGGACCCAAGGTGTTTCTCGAGGGACGAGACGGCGACTGTGTGGAGTGTATGGAGTACACAAAGGCTGGAGCGACGGCAATTCAGACGACAAGTGACATGGACAGGCAGGCAGAGCAGAGCCTGACGCCGGTGTTTGAGATGGACAGCGGATGGAGTCGATGGAATGGGAATGGGAGCCGAGCGAGAGACGGAGGAGGCTTCTTGTTTTCCCGGTCGCACAAGGTGCCGGGGACGGGACGTCAGATGGACTGGACTGGACTGGACTGGACACGGGCCGTACGGCTGTAGGTGTGTCTGGAGAGTCGCAGTGGAGATTCAAAGTGGAGGACGAAGAAGCGAGGGACGATTGCAGAGAGCGAGCGACTGAACGAGAGTTCTGCCCTGGGGCGGCGAAGAAGCGCGTATTCCGACGATTGCACCGGCGGCTAGGACGTTGGAAAGAAGGCTTGCGGCAATGGTCGGTCTGTGGATGTTGGGCTGGCTGAAGGGGAAAGGAGAAGGGCGACGATGCGCCGTGCCGCCTGGAGCGGCGCGCACTGTAACTTGTACTGTGTCCTGCTGGACCGCCCCAGGACGTGCACTAGCCGAATGAGATCAGCCAACACTTGCCAGGGGGTGGTGATCCGCATATTTGGCCCTTCCAGGGATGGCTCGGGGACTCGTGGCGGGCTCGTTGCCCCGTAACTGATAGAAGGCCAGAAGGCTAAATTAGAATGGGGACGGTGCCAGTGGGCATCCTTGCACGGCCTTTTCGCACATCATCCATGATCCATCATCCATCGCATCCGTCCGGGGTTGGTTGCCCTTCCCCAGCCGATGGTGGCGTTTTGTACTTGCACTTGTTCTTGTTCTGCCAAAAGACTCGACCATCATGTCGGCCAGCCCTCGAACGGACAGAACAAGCCAGAACATGCGTCTAGACAATGCTGCCGAAGCCATCTTCTGCCCCCGCGACGTTGTACGGTCACCGCTAGCGTGAGGGAGAATATCTGATCACGCATTCAACAAAGTCAATTGCTAGCCCAGTAACCACCAAGTGCCAATGCAGCCAAGCCGTGCTGAGCCGCCAGCCTCGCAGCGCCCTTGCCGGGGGTGATTATGGCTTATGCTTGATTGCCATGATTTGCATGGCTTGGTATTGTGTCTTTAGTGCCGTGGCGGCTTGGAAGACATACGTACTCGAGTCTCTCGCTCAGTTGTACCCTCGCTGTCCGGTTTCCGCTGTTCGTGGTCTCGGTGCCCGTATCCACGTGGCTCTGAACGCTGTCGCTTCCCGCGGCCTGGCAGCCATGTTGAGCCTCTTCTTCTCGTTGCATCACCTGGCTCATATATATCCAGCCCGTGGTGATGCCAGCCTGCCGCCGTGATCCACAAAGCCGGGCGTATAGGAGTGTTGGCTTTCACCCAACCCTGGGGTAACGTATTACCCTGGGGAAGGTTGACTTGCACCAACTTCGGCTTCCGACCTAGGTGATTGTTTCACCCTGCGCACAGAAAGGATCAAGTTGTGCCACAGAGTACCTATGGAAGGGTTGACCTCCCCCGTAAATACCTACCTAGGTACGCACTCGGTCTCAAAAGGAAGGAAAAAATCCAAGTGTAGGGTAGCTGGGGTTCGGTGCCGCGTGCTCGGGGGCGGAGTTTACAGCGGCAACCGTTTTGCCCAATACACCGACATTACCGCGACACCGGATGCAATGCAATCCGGGTCTTTACTCTTCCCAAAACCTTCTTAGCACGGCAGGCGGCTGAGAGTGGAACACTTGGTAAAAGCGTTGCGCCAGTTGTAAATGGCTAGCTTTATTCTCTGGCGCTAACATGCCACATCGCATGAGCATCCACGCATCCAAGTAGTATCTGAAATTCGCGCCTGCGCGCATTTCGATGGTGGAGTTCTTTTTTCTTCATTCGCTGCTACGCAGAATGCACTGTCTCGGTCTCGGCCGGGATTCGATAACTTAGAGGTCGGAAGGACATCAACCCCATCCAAGCAAAAGAACTAGTCGATGGCCCATTGGGCTTCACCCTCAACCATGAGCAGTGAAAGACCATGGCTCGACGGAGTACTTGGCAACAGATCGGTACAGAACGCAACAGGCGCCAGAACCTGACCGACCGCATGGGGGCGGATACTTCCGTAGAAGAAACCCACTCGGGGTCTAGAAGGACTCCAAGCGTAGAAAGAGGGCCCTCCGCCATCCGATGTGGCGGATGTCGTCGGAGACATACCAGTGTTGTTTGAAAGATTCCAGACCCTGAGAAAAGCAGTAGCAGCATAAGCTCGTGCTTATTGACTCATTTTTGGCAGCTACTCGTTGTAGAGTCTAGCAAAGTTCGTCATCCAAGTACCCAACAATTGAAGAGCGGAGCCTGTGGCATCTGTAGCTCTAGAATACTTGCCTCCTAGGTCGGTAGCTGCGCGGATCGAATCACGGAGACGACTTGCACGAGTCCTGTCGCGTTTCCGTCTTCCATTTTCCAACACACTGCTTCTTCTTATAGTGGTTCTATGCCGTGTAAGTGCAGCTGGCCAACTAGCAAAGTTGAACTGGATGGATGGGTTTACATAGTTACAGTCCGGGCCTACCAAGCAAGCTAAGCCAGGGTGGTTCCCCGACTACGCCGTCGATCGGCGTACCTAGGGATGTACACTGCCTACGGCTGAGATGAGAGGAGATGAACGAGGACAAAGGGAATAGTCATTCGCCTTGGCCACCTACCCATGTATGTGCCTAGGGCTTGTCGCAGATCGGGGTTACGGTGGCTCGCAAGGAAGACACCAAGGAATGCAGTTCCCGGGTGCATGAGTGCGTACTTAGGTATCTTGGCCATCATGTTCCGTCTGCTTGGTTGGGTGAGCAGATGACCGGTGGGTGTATCCGCAAGGCGGGTTGCACATAAGCACATTGACTCCGTACAAGTCTCTGCGAGGGATCAAGATCTCACGCTCAATTAAACAGGGACATTTGAAGCACGGGGGGAACCGTGACAAGGCTGATCTGATTTGAATCTAGGGCAGTGATTTGCAATTTGCAAATCTTACGCGCCGTAGTCTGCAGTCAAGTTAGCTAAATAGGTACCGTAGCGCAGGAGCCATGCCAAAACGAGGCACCGCCAAACTGGGGTTGGCATCGTCGACGTTGCGGTTGGCTACGCTACCTACCTGCTTAAGGTTGCCAACGCCTTTTGCTCAGGCACGCAGGTAATAAGGTAGTTCAAGGTTTCTGTACTTACCGAGAAGTGGTGCAGCTGCATGCAGCAAGCTGGAATCAGAGCCAGCCCTGTTAGCTCAACGCCATGTCACTGCAATGCCCTTGGCCTCGAGAAGAAACGGAGAGGACGCAACTGAATGGCCTGAAACCCGACTTGCTCGGCAACTTCGGCAACGAGTACATTGTGTGTGTGTGCTGGACTGGTCTCTGCTGTAAAATGAAACAGACCTTGGCGCCTGTAATGTGCGGTTGCTAGGCAGTCTGAGGCTGTTGGTGGCCCCCCTGGGTATGGATTCAATTCAACATACCTACCAACTAGGGCTGCGACATGGTCCGCTGCACCCGCCAGCTGTGTTTGTTTGTTTGACGATGATTCTCTTGCTGGTAGTCGCGTCCTTGTCTTCTTCCATGTCCATATCCACGGCTGTGAAGAGAGACGCGCGTGTTGTGTTGATGCCAAGGTACCCCGACAGCCAGATAGGTGTCTATGGCATGGCATGAGGCCAAGCATCGCTGAGTGTCTCACGCGAAGGCATCTCGCATCCCCCCTATGTCGACGTCATTGGCCAATCAGGCCAGAAACCATGTATACCATGTCCATCCACCTTGGTCTTGGGTATGCGGTACCTGTCAGAGTGCCATTTACCAGCTCTTGGCCAAACATCAGTTTCCGAGTTGTCAGAATGCTAGAACCAGCCCCCCTTCTTGGCAGGCATTTGAGTCCCTGCCGCAGGCTAGGTAGCACTATGTACATAGCACCAGCAGCACCAGCATCTCGCTGCTACGGCGTAGCAAGGTGGTCCAGAATAGGGGGGGTCCGTAGAGCAGCGTGTGTACATGGGTAGGTAGGTAGGTAGGTACGGAGTAGTGCCGTGTATAGCTACCTTACCTACCCTCTGCCTCGTGAGGATGTCCGTGGAATACGGGATAATAGTGGTCATTCGGAGCTCAAATACGAAAGCGATGTGACTGTCGCGTGTGGCGATTGGTCATGGCCCAGTCCAGCCGCGGTCTGACCTCGAGTCAATCGCACCCGCCTACACCTAGGTACCTACGTACGTACGTGCCTTGACGTTAGTAGACCCGACAAGAACAGCCAGCAAATCCGTCATTGTCTCGCTGACCACGGGCGGTGTCTGAAGCTGAGGACGGCATCCGTAACTGAATCCCTGGCTCTCGCTTACTAGTACGTACTCCGTATTTACTTGAGCCTGTTCAGCTCCTCGCCCGTGCGCTAGAGGCAGCGGATGTGATGTGCGCGCAGATCCGTCTCCAGCTGCTGACGCTGACGGGTCCATACGGAGCACGGAGTACCTACGGGTAGTGCACCTCACCTGGGCTTGCTCACCTACGTACCTAGAGCCCGGGCGTAAAGTCGGCCGCTGCAACCGCCAAGCGGCAACCTTCTGCACCCGCTATAAATGCCCACTGTAAAGTCCCTGTAGAGCTGGAGGCCCTAGAGCCCGGGCAGTACCTAAGGACAGGCTACAGCGCACCCGCATTGCGCCTCCTCCACACAACAGCACCTCACTCGCACTCCACTTGCACTCCACTCCCCTCCACTGCCTGTCCACTCCACTCCATCCCATCCCATCCCATCCCATCCCTCTACCCACTACAACGGCCCTCCCAAATATCCCGTCTTTTATCGTCCATGGGATTTTCCCTCCTCAGTGCTCGTCTAACTGCATCACCGTTATTCACAGACTCACTCCCTTCCATTCCATATCCGCGCCCATCCTCCTAGTCTCGCCCCGTCTCCGTGTCGCTCGTTTTCCTCCTACGCTCTTCGGACTCGCCGCCGAATAACCGCATCTAACGCAACAACCGCATCGACCGCATCGACCCCCAACCTCCTCCTCCTCCTCCTCCTCCTCCTCGGCCGCGTCCCCAGCCCGTTTTCGGCCTCGTGCCCGCGCATACGAATACCAAGACTCCGACGACATTGCTTTGGCCGTCACTCCTGGCACTGCCTTGCCCATCTTCTTGCTCTGTCTTTCCCAGTTACGGATGTTAAGCCTCTTGCGATAACACGGGTCAATCGCACCATCCACGGCCCTCTCCTTGACGACAGACGTCGTCCAGCCGACCCACAACCCCAACTTGGCCGCCCCGTCGCCGCCTGCTGTGACGACGGAGATATGGCTGCAGTCAGCACCTCGCCGCCTCCGACCACAGCTTCTCCCGGTCACAACGCCTCTCTCTCGAGCCTCCCTTCAAGACCCAACGAGCATGATCATGATTTTTGGGGCCCTTCTGGTGTCCCCGATATGCCATTGAACGATCCCGCGCGGTTGCGTGATGCTCCCTCGTCCCCCGTTCGAGTCAATTTTCAACAAGACAACTGGGCACCACACCATGCCGCCCACTTTGAACTCACGGATCGCACACGCTATGATCAGGTGCCCGCAGCTCCTGATACAGCTCCTCCTCCTCCGCCGCCGCCGCAGCACATGTCTGCTCACGCCTCGCTCAGCCCCCAAGAAGGCGATTATGCCTACACGACTGATACCCATGGCAACCAGAGCCTACCGAGCCTGACAAGATTAGCCAAGGGGCCCCAGGCAGGCACCGAGTCTCCTCTGTCACCAGCCTCGACCGCTATGCCCGACCGCCGAGACGCGACTAACACTATGAGCCCAAAGGAACGAGTGCGTAATCAAGAAACGTACCGCACAAGCCGCGAATCAGACGATACGACAAGTACAAACCAACATCTCGTGTCTGCCGAGTCCTCTGCCACCACTAGCGCAAGCTCGCTGTCTGGCATCAACGAAAATGCCGACTGCCAGAATATTCCTGATTCTTCCGGAAGCTCCATCATCGAGACCAACATGGCCGGTAACATGTCTGTTCCGCAATTCCAATATCATCACCAGCAACAGCACGCGGAACCCGGGCCGAGCGCCAACGCAAATTCCGGGGCAGTATCAACCCCAGATCTGGTCGAGAACGCGGCAAATATCAGGCGGCATCTGACGCCGAATTCTGCCTACTTTAGGCGAAGCTCCCTGCCTAGACCTCAGTCGGCCTATTCAGTGCTGTCCGACTTTGGGTCTCGTGGTCGGTCGCCCGGCCTCATGCCCGGCGGCTCCCATATGCGAACACCCTCGCAGACGCGAAGGTCTCCAGATGTGCGGCCTGCGTCGTATGCAGAGCTTCTCAACGTTCCATACCCGCAACAGGCTCCTGCGCCCCTCAATTTGGACAACTCTAATCTGCGGACGGTGGTGGGCAACAATGCGTCTCTCCTTAGTACGCAGAAGACCCTAGACATGTATCGACAAAATGTCAAGAAGACCAACGATCTCTCTATTCAGTACTCATTCGCAGTATTCCTCATCTCCTCCGCGCAGGAACAGGGACTCGACCTGTCCGACCCCAAGGCAGGAAAGGCCAGTCCCAAGCCTCCAAAGGGTCGCGACAGCCCGGCCACTGAGGGCACCCCCTCTACCCCCCACGAATTGGTCCGGGAAGCTCGCCAGATTCTCCAACGCCTCGCTAGTGCTGGGTATCCTTTTGCGCAGTATTACCTTGCCGATGGCTATGCTTCGGGTCTCTTCAGTAAAGGAAAGGAGGACTACAACTCGGCATTCCCCCTCTTTGTTCTGGCAGCGAAACACGGCCACGCGGAATCAGCGTACCGGACGGGTCTCTGCTATGAGTTTGGCTGGGGTTGCCGCAAGGATGCCGCCAAGGCTGTGCAGTTCTTGCGGACGGCGGCGTCAAAGCGACACCCAGGTGCCATGACCCGCCTGGGCAAGGCTTGCTTGTCAGGGGACTTGGGGGAGAAGCGATACCGAGAAGGCATCAAGTGGCTGAAGCTTGCAGCCGAGGCTTCTGATGCCCAATACAACTCAGCTCCGTATCAGCTTGGATGTCTGTATGAGACTGGATATGGCGATGATATCTTTGAGGACACCAGCTACGCTGCAGAGTTGTTCACGCAAGCCGCGGACCTCGGCCACCCCGAGGCCAACTTCCGTCTCGGCGACGCCTACGAGCACGGTCGACTGGGTTGTCCGCGCGACCCTGCCCTCAGCGTTCACTTCTATACCGGAGCCGCAGAGCAGGGACATGCTGGTGCCATGATGGGATTATGCGCCTGGTACATGGTTGGAGCCCCGCCGATTCTTGAAAAGGATGAGGAGGAAGCTTACGAATGGGCACGTCGTTCGGCTGAGCTGGGTATGTCGTCACTATCTGCCAACCCCTTTGTTTCCTGTTACTAACAGCGTACGTTTAGGCTTTGTCAAGGCCCAATATGCCGTAGGCTACTTTACCGAAATGGGCATTGGATGCCGCCGCGACATCCTCGAAGCGAATGTCTGGTATGTCAAGGCTGCTGATGTCGGAGACGAACGGGCCAAGCAGCGCCTGGCCATCATTCAAGCTGCCGTCAGCGGAGAGGGCACTCCTATGGATGTAGCGCCCCCTCGCAACAGCAAGATCCAGAAGGGATCCAAAGACGACAAGGACTGCATCGTCATGTGAGATTGGACTGTCGCGAGACGACTTTAATGACTGAGAAACGGAGACGACTATTCTTTGCGATCAATTCTTCGGGCACATGGCTCCTCTATCGGGGCAGGGCAGGCTTCCACTAGCCAGTCCTCCATTTGGATAAAGGCGCGCCCACTGGCCATTTGACCATTCAATCATCTTTACATTTTATTATTCTTTGGCATATTTGCGTGGCATTCCGGGAGCTTCTTTCTGCCCATGGACTGGGTTGGGGGAGTTGTGCTTGTTTTCGTTTTCCCGACGCAAGAAGCTTGCCTGATTCTAGCCGCTCAGAACCCTCGTTGGCATGCATTTTGGAAAAGGAACTTTAGACGATAATGGGGAGGGACCTTGAGGGTTGTTGGGGTGTTGTGAAATGACAAGATGTCCTTGAAGGACGGATGAGCGTTTTGAGATTTCCATGGACAGAAGCGGCGAGAGCACTTTGGCCAATATAAATTTACCGTTGTGGTTTTTCCTTTCCTCCCTTGAAAGATTCTGTTCATCGCTGGGCTGCTACTGCGAGGGTAGAAGTAGAGATGGAGATGCAATGTCTTGGGCGAAGACGTTCCACAAGGCGTGTCTATCTTACGCCTTGGGAGGCAGACAGACGATGGGGACGGCTGTCCAGCTCTGTCTCTGGCGCTGTGAAGAAGTACCACGCAATAGATTGGCGCTGTTGCGCACAGGAGATGATGCTGCTTGCCACCAACGAATGCGGGTTCCATTGTGTGTACTGGAGGGTGACAGCTGAGGCGTGATTGTACGTGTGTCTCAGAGTCTATCTAGATGCGCTTGGCCGCTTTGACCTGTTTGATGAGGGCATCACGGGGCACCCTACCAAGCAGCTAGCCGATGCATGTGCACCGTGTTGTAGGTAGGTAGGTAGGTAGGTAGGTACCCATCTATCGGATGTAGATATTCAAGCTTGGAGCGCAGGTCTAGGTAGCTCCAGAACCATGCATGTGAGTGCATCGGGAGCTGGAGGTAGTAGCCGGGTGGAAGCCCCCCCCCCGGGACCGCTTCTCGGGAGGTCAAAGTTGACCCTTGGCCGCAGGGCGCGAGCCGTTGTCATGATCCGTTGGCCGGCGGGGGTCTCGTGTACAGTTACAGTAGACTACGTGAGCGAGGGCGAGGGCGAGGGCGAGAGCTCAAGGAAAAGAGGAGGGAGGGAGACAAGAGGTCCGAGGGGCGTGGAAACTGTGTAAAGCCAGGGACGAGTGTATGAGCCGAGTAGGTAGCGTACTTTGTACCATGTCTGGTAATTACATTGTAGGTTGGGATGGACCACGAGGTGGCGGAGGGGTAGCGAGCGAGAAACGGTCGTCCCTCGAGATGCTCACTAGGCGAGTGGGAAAGACAGGGCAACCGTTTGGAGGAGTGGGCCAGCCACCATCCGCCTTGAGGGTGCAGCAACCATTTGCCATATGTCTCAAGGCCGTATCTGGCCAACACGCGTGGAGTCGTGGAGTCGTGGAGTCGTGGAGTCGTGGAGTCGTGGAGTCGTGGAGTCATTACCAAATGGGGCCGTGGTGGGTTGCGCCAGAAAATGACGCACAGACCAAGGTAGTAAAGTGCGTGCAGAAGGGGGCCCCACCCGTATGCAGGACCGTTTCCATTGGCCAATGCGCGTGGTAGGGGCGGACGCTAATTAAAGTGCAACGCGTCTAGACGCGCTCGATACGTGGCGTAGACGCGTCTCTCGCGACGACATCGCATCCATCTGGTGTCGACCGGCGGTGCAAATTGGTGCCAACCAGCCTCCGCTCCCCACTCTCGCACAGCGCGTTACCTCCTACAATATGATAAGATTACCCAGAGGTTGCAGACTAGATCATCGGGCCCTTTCACAATAGCTCCATCGAGGGAGAGAGCATCACGTGGAGGCAACATCGTACACGGTTGGATAAGTAAAGGGCAAGTAAAGGGCAAGTTCGTCTGGGGGCGCCTCAAAGGCCATCTGCGGATATCTCGCTCGCAGAAAAACGGCGGATCGTGACCATGGCTTGCAGGATGCCGCTGCAATGCGCTGGCCATGAGGGGACATGAAGATATCCACCCATGGTGCATAGCAGATGGATCTGCGGATACTCTGTAAAAGACTAAACCAAGTGTATCCGCATGTGCACGTACTCCGTACATGGATTCCCATGATTTCACAGCAGTTGCAATGATATCATGGCGGCATCTGACATCATTGCCCGACCGGGCATCTCCCCAGTCGACAAGTGTCTGCCTGCTAGACCGCTGTATACAGGAACAGCAAGCTATAATCGTGTCCATGGTTGGGCTTTCAAGTCAAGTCGCCCTGCAGCCTGGAGATGGCAAGGGAACAAAGAGGCATCTCGCCATGCATCGGACCACTGCCAATAGACGGACAAAAGCCCCCATCGGGACACCAATTAGACAGGGCCAAGGCTGGGGATGGGCATCTACAGCCCCTCAATCAAGAGGGAGACGAGCGAGTGAGTAGATGGCCTTGTGTGCTTGAGGAGCTTGAGGAGCGAATGACTTTCTCCCCGCTTTTCCAGACAATCGATGAGGGAAGGAAGCGTTGAGACAGGTCCAGATAATACAAGACATGAACAGCCAGATCTAGAGCGGTGCAACAGAGGCACTAGCGCACTGTCGGGCTATGTGCATCCATGGTATCTCGCTGTGACGCCGGTGCCGTCGGCTGTTGAGTTGGCTGCTGCGCAAGTCAGGGAAGACACGCCCGACAACGTGGGACCAAACCGACAGGCCTCATCCCTGCAAGCCTGCTCTGCTCGCCCGTAGCGTATAAGGCAGGTGATGCTGTCAGTGAGGCAAGCTCAGGTAGACAGACGACTGTGCGTTTTTGACTTGTGTCTGTTTAGGACCTCTCTTTGTCCCATGGCTGCCACCGTGACAAGGCACCGACACACTTGGTCCAGGAATAGAATCTGGTGCATGTCTAGAACCAACTCTGGCAGACTAATATCGTGTAGGGATAGCAAAGATAGGCGGATGGCACACACACAGTATGAGGTCGTCACGAGTCGAACGATCGATTGGTCAGGGTCAGACGACGCTAATTCTGGCTGGAGGTGGGAGGACGACAGTAGGGAGGCATCGAGTAAGGGCAGCGAGAGAGTAGTGATGCTACTATCTAGATAGTGACAGTTCAGGGCAGAAAGGATAACGGAATATGTCCATGGTGTTCGGCGACTTGGGCACCGCGCAGTTGTTGATGCGAATCAAGTTATTTCCCACATTAGACCAGCAACATCAGGAACAACAGCAGCAATGAGGACAAACAAACGGATGTGACGGAAAGATACAGCGTCTAATCAACGTCCATGATTGTCTGAACTGGCCCAGCCTGCGCAAGTCTCCCATCAGCTGGACAAGCCCAACTGGGCAACCTGCTGGATCTGCAACCTGGCGCAAACTAGGTCCGGCCATTGTCGAACGCGACGAAACGAGACAAGGGCACGAACAATGAAGATGAAGTGAGTCTGGGGCCAGAGACAAATGTCAAATGTCAAATGCATGTCTCGTCTGGGTTGCACAGAGCAGCCCCCGGACACAGTGAGGGCGACAGTACTTACAGTGTGCTCCCTTGGAGCCAGACCCGCTGAGGCCGCTAACACAGAGAGAGAGAGAGAGAGAGAGAGAGCCCTGAGTTACAGCATCCGTCAGGAGTACAGTAGGGGGAGGACAGGTACGTACTTGCCGCTTGCGCTGGGCTGCCCGGGATGATCCAGCTTAACGCAAGCGCAAAGTGGAAGCTGCGCCCGGAAGCGGGTACGTACCGTGAGGTGCCTTCCCCACTGGCAGCGCCACCCATCAAGCCCAAGCAGGAGCAAGGCAAGAGCAAGACCAAGAAGAGCAAGACCAAGACCAGGACCAAGAGCAGGTGGCAGGCACCCGGCGGCGCTGGCCCTCCCTCCTTCCCGCTGGCCGCCCCCCAAGCTCAGCCGTCGCCTGTCGGCTGTTGCCCGCTGTCACTCATATTAGAGGCCCCTTGGTCCCCTGCTCCCTCCAAACTTGTTGCTCCTACCTACTTACACACTCGCATACAAACACGCAGACAATAACTTAGCTCCCTCTGCGTCTCCCTCTCTCCCTCTACTCTCTCACTCTCCCGCTCAGATTTCGATATTCAACCTGCAGACTATTGTCTACATCCCATTGCCAAAGGGCTTGCTTGCTATTGTCAATTCATCGCTACCTACCCAGGTATCTATTGACAGACCTTGTTGTTTGTTTGCAACAACCAGCCCCCCCACTTGTCGCATTCTCGTCGCATCGCAACAAGTCGCAATCGCCCTACAAAGAATCCTATCGCGACCGCCTCAGCACATTTACAACGCCTCGCGACAGCATCCGACACTGCATTCCAGAACATCAAGCCGCCCTTTAAGATGCTTCTACCTTCAGCATTCGCCTGCGACGCCTCGCAACCATCCTATACCATGCGCCATCAACATCACCAGGCCTCTTCTGCCGCTGCCGCCTACTCTCATTTCGTCTCCCCTCCTGCGAGTCCTCCGACTCTTTCCTCGCCAAATGCCTTTGCCAACATCATGACTACCTGCCGCTCGTTGCAGTCGCTTCTTGCCAGTCCTGCCCCTGCGCCCTTGCCCATCACCGAAGTTCCCGAGCCACTCCTCCCCTTCTCTACCTTGGCACAACTCCCGACACCTCCATTGGCGCATGCACCGCCGCCACTTAGACTGCGTCTACGAACACGTCCTGAGCACAACATCCTGCAACATGGCTTCAAGGATGAGCAGCCCCGAAAAGTCGTCAAGCACGCTCCTGCTCGCAATGCCAATAAGCGGCGCCGCGCCGCTGACGATGCGATGAGTCGTCACGAGGCTGAACAGCAGCAACTGCAGCAAGAATCATATCAACAAGGAAGCCACAATGATACCTCTCGATTTGTGCGGCACTCGACCCCCGAGAGCACTGAATCTTCGGCGCCATCAACTCCCAAACGGTCGCGCATCGCCCCAGAACAGCTTCCTCTTGGCCTTGACCGCTCAGACTTCCACGATATCCACATGCAGAATCATGGCAACGGTGTCGCCGACTCTCGGAGCAGCCTGGACGATGAGTCTGGGACGGACCTCGAAGACGGCGAGGCTTGGAGTATCGAAGATGATCGCATCCTAGTCGAGCTGATTCTGGAGAAGCTCAAGCTATCCAAGACGGAGTGGCAGGACTGCGCACGCAATCTCGGACGCGACCGCCAGGCCATCAGCCGCCGGTGGAAGAGTCTCATGCTCAACGGCGACGTCGGACTCAAGGCGCGCAGCAGTAGTGGGCGCCGGGCCAATCTACACTCAATATGGCGATGAGGGCCATCGCGTCTCTCGGCATTTGTGTTTACTTCTTCTCATGTACTTTATTTCTACTCATGTTTGCTTCTTGCCCATTGCGACAACAAACATTGCACAACGTGGTTTATCGTTGATGGTACCAAATAGGCTTTTGGGAAACGGGGCGTTGGGGAAACGGAAAGGGGCTTGGTTTAGACCTTCCAGCAGAAGGGGACACAGGCTTTCATGACACTTTGTTTTGATTTCTCTACACTTTTGTTTGTTTCGCGATCAGACGGGCCTTTTTTGCAGGGTCCCGCTTGTAGTCATAGTGATATCCTTGCGCAGAGAAAGCGCGCAGTTTCACGAGTCAGGGATGGGATGGCCTGCGCTCGTCAAGACGTAGAAAGAAGCTTAGTGTGCTCGGTAACTACGGAACACATCCATTTTGATCCCCAGATTGATCTGAAGGTGCAGCAATGTCTCACCGATGACCTGCAGTGCGCATGTGGCCCAGCATTCTATCTCCACTGAGCTTTCACGAACCATATCTTGGTGGCTATAGAGCGTGCAGGTTACAGCGTATGCCAGTCCTCATTGTTTACCTCGCCTACCTACCTACCTGGCGGGATATACAAGTCACACCTCGAGCGCCTTTTTCAACTAGGGCACCCGTAACCTTGTTTTGTCTTCCACGACTTGTTCCTCGTCTCCCGCCCCCTTTACCGTCCTTCTCCCGCCGCCACCACCCACCGGCGACAAGAGGCCCATGCCGTCCCCGCCAGCCACATCCCATCCCAATCGTTGTCAGCTCACCGCACGCTAAGTGGCAATAGTGCCTTGGCCGGACCCTCGACCGACGCTGTTTAGCGCAGCCGTCCCCGGGCGATCGCTGCGCCTAGGGTCTCGTCTGTCTTTTTTTTTTCTTCTCCTCCCTCTTCCTTTGCACGGTCCGTGGGTTCGTGAAGATGTGGCTGGAAAGGCGCTACATGGCTCGCCAGCCCCTTTGGAGAAGTGTCGCTACATGACGCGTAACTCCGTACTTAGCTACCGAGTTAGAAGTAAACAGTTGAGGGTAGGTATTCATTTCAGTCAATTGTAGTATGTGTACGTGTATGTAAGTACCTATGCGATGCTCTATCGACCCTTGAGCCGCTGCTCAGAGAGCCTTGGAATGCAAATGTAATGTAGTAGTTCTTCCGTCCCTTCTAAACCCGCTCTATCCTTGATGCAATGGATTCATAGTGACCGATTGACGTGTCGCCTGCTGTAGGCACACGTCTCCTCGTCTAAGAAGAACTCGCGTCTTGTAGACGGTCGGTCGTTGGTCGTAAGCCTCGTTCTCGAGGCAACCTTTTTGTTAAAACAGAGGTTTGAAAAATTGGCTCGCACAATGTCGGTTTGCAAGCGCATGTCATTCTGACACAAAAAGCAGCTCTAGTCATCGTTGCCTCTTCTCGTTTTCGTAGTCGCTCATCATCTCCGTCCCTCACATCCCTCGTCTTCTTTTCAAAAAGGAGCGAGGTTGCCTTCCTATGGCGGCGTCATTTGTTCATTCAGCAACATCTTGCGCACCTCCTGTTCCATGTTTCTCTCGGCCTCGGCCGCGTCTTCCTCAATGGCGCCCGTCACCTTGTTCGCCAGTTCAATCTTCTTCTGGCACGCTCTGTAAATCAGCTCCTCGATGCTGTGCGACGCGATCAGTCGTATAATCTCCACCTCCCGCGTCTGACCCAGTCGATGGGCTCGGTTCTCGGCTTGAATATCATCCTGTGGATTGTCCGACTGATCGAAAATGATGACCTTGTTCGCTGCGGTCAGGTTGATTCCCGTGCCGCCTGCCCCCGTGGTCAGGAGGAACACCGGTATGTCGGGATCCTCGTTAAACTCATCAATGAGCGTTTGACGCTCCGACACGTTGGTGTTGCCCATCAAGATTCGGTGCTGGACATTTTGGAGACTGAGAACTTCCTGGAGTATCTCAATCACGCGCGAAAATTTGCTGAATACCAGGACTCGATCCCCATTCTCCTGGTACTGGCGAACAAGCTCCAACAGCTTCTGGACCTTGCCGCTGTCCAACTCTGTGGCCGAAGGAACATCATACTGCCCCAGAAGCCGCGGATAATCTCGACACCAAAGGTGAAGCTCAAAGTCGGAGGCATTCTTGAGTTCCTGAACCAAGTGCTTAATGTCGGGCTGATGAAGTTCAGCCTGCGAAATATTGTCCATCAGGATGTGTGCCATCTTCTCAACCTTTTTGTCGTCAAAATGACGCCGGAAAAGAAGTGGGTGTATGGCAGCTTTGCGGAGCTGCATCCAGCAATTGTTCTGATCGTTTTGGCGCCCGCGGCCGCGGCCAGCACGCTGCGACGGCTCCATCTTGAACAGCTCCTCGTACTCGGCGTACACGACCTGCTGCAATTCGGTCATTGCGCATTTGACGACATTGCACGTCTTGGCAGGCATATCAGACAGTACTTGGTCCTTGCGACGCTGGAGGATGAACGGCTCGAGAATGGTCCGGGCACGGCTCACACGCTCGCTGTACAGGAAGGCCCCGTTTGTAACGTCCCGAATCGTCACCTTCTGGCTGAAGACAAATCTTATATGTTCCATGTATCCATTGAACATTTCGGGGTTGATAAAGTTGAGCAGAGATGTCATCTCCAATAGGTTGTTCTGAACAGGTGTTCCTATCAGGTCTGTTAGCAGTGGTACGCGGCAAGGAAAGCCATGTAGTCATACCTGTGAGCAGCATCTTCCAAGTAGAAGGAATCCTTCGCAAGTCCTTGTACACCTTGGTTTCTGGGTTCTTCATCTTATGGCCCTCGTCAAAGATGGCAGCATTCAGATTGAAGGATTGCATAGCTTCAATATCGGCCGCCGAGTTGATCTGTGAATAGGTCGCCAAGACGACGTGATAGGCCTCTGGCTGCTGCTCGACTTGATAGGCAATATCGGCCCGCTCCGCTTGCGAGCCTCGGTATCCGACCACGGAGAGTCCAGGTGCAAACTTTTCAAACTCGCCTAGCCAGTTGTTGTACGTACTAGGGGGCACGACGATGAGGTTGGGCCACGGCTGTTCTGACTTGCCCTGCTTCTCGAAATCCTCCACGAGATGGCAGATGAAGGAAATGACTTGACAAGTCTTGCCCAGACCCATCTCATCGGCCAAGATGCAGCCAATGTTGAACTTGTAGAGAAGCGACATCCAGTTGAGCCCAAAGAGCTGGAACGGCTTCATTTCACAGTGGCCGTCCATGAGCGCCGGCTGTTTTGGAATAGGGGGTCGAGTGTATTTGGCACCACTCAGACTGGTTGGCGTGGGTGGCAATTCGTCTTCCAGCGTGTCAGATCGACCTGGTTTGTCATGGCCAAAGGCATCAACATCCCACTTCTCCATCTGTGACTTGACTGCCTTGGCATCTCTCTCACATTTGGCCACAACCTCGTCAATGGCCGAGACTGCATTAAGGAAAACCTCGATGGCGTCCACGACAGTCTCGCCAATACAAACTCTGGCCGCTTTTCGAGCGCCCGGCTTCTTGGCGACCGCGACCCGCTTCGCCTTTGCAAGGTCGCCAAACGGTCGTTTCTCAACCATGACTTCCAACTGAGCTTCTTTCATGCCCGTCATTGCGGCCAATTCTTGGACGGTACTGGAATTGATACAATTCAATACTCGATCATCTTCGTCCTCGGTTGGCGAGGGAGAAAGCTCCGCTTGATACGCATCCTCCTTGTCATCATCGGCGAGGTTGATGATTAGTGGATCGTCACTCGAAGGCAGCTTTGACGAAAGTTCTTGAGATGAGGGACCGGCGGTCTGCCGCAGGCCCTGCACTAGACGACGCTTCGGTTTCTTCTGAGGACTGGGTGAGACGGTCCTAGAGGTGGCCCGACTTGAAGGGCCGTCAGACTGTAGAGATGCCTTGCTGATCAACCGGCGACCAGGTTTCGGTTTGGCAGCCGGCTGTGAGTCCACGGCCGTTGCTGCAAGTTTATCCTGGAGCCAGATGACTGCATCGTCCAAGTCGTTCTTACATGCCCGGAGTGCTTCACGAGCCTCGGTAGGTGACACGTCGTTGTGAAAGACCTCCCATATCTGTCGTAGTTTGACCCGAATTTGTTGGGCCTCGTCTACTTCGGGGTTGTATGCGAAAGCCGAAACCTGTGCCTTAAACGTCGTCGGTCGAATATCCCCCCGCGGAGGTGTCAGATCGTCCTCGTCGTCAGAGATGAGGCTGATGGGCTCAGCCGCCGGCCTCTTGTTTGTCGACGATTGTGGACGTATGGGCGGTCGGAACATGGTCCCCGCAGGGGCGAGGCGAGATCCCAGGGACGTGTTCTTCTTGGATGATTGGAAAGGGGATGAAGCAGGTACTTCAATAACGCTGCTGGCGGGCGACGAAGACATCGGAGCGAGCATCGGCTGGCGAAGGATCTGGGTTGGCTGGGTGACGTTGGATTCGCGATCACGAAGGAAAGCAGAAGGAGAGCAAGGGATTGTGTCTCCGTCCAATTCGTCCAAGTCGTCGTCAATGGTTATCGAAGCGCGGGCCACCGACGGAGTTCGAGGGAGAGCGTTGGAGTGCCGCATTGGTAGCGGCGAGGAACTCCTTGCCATGGTGAAGAAGGGAACAGCAGGAGCAGCAGTAGAGGAGGAAGAGGAGTGGCTGAGGAGAAGCGGGAGTGGGAAGCTGGGGCTTTCGAGTGAAAATCACGGGATTGTCACCCGAAGCTGAGAGAATGGTAAATGTCGAGCGAGGGCATTGGCGAGCAACTCCAAAACCAGACGGTCAGGTGGCGTTTGCTGTTGGCGGGTTGCAGTTTTTCGAGGCGGGCGCCCGAGACCGCGCTTCAGCCAACACGTCGGGCCGCCGTCGCGAAGTCACGTGGAAGCGTAAATGGGATGCACCTGCGCCACGAGCACGCAACTTTGATGCAGGCTGGATAATTCGACGATGGATCGTGGGAGACAAGAAGTGAAGATGAACCTGATGGAGAATCAATCAATGTATGGGAACGGTTTTTGCCTTGAACACCAAAGAAGGAGTTTGAAGACCTTGAGTACCTAATGCAGTAGGGCGTGCACCTACGCCAAAGGAAATCGTCTAGTTAGACGACGCGCCATTCACTGGCCGTCCCGCACGTGCCGGTGGGTCGTGAGCTCAGGTACATGTCTCTTCTTCGTCCATATGCCCATGGAAGAGGCTTCCATTAGTTTTCATCTCATCAACAGTCGCCGCCACGCAACAGCAGAAATCATGGCGACCCGTCGAATCGTTGCCTCGGACAAGACCATTCTCGACAAGGACGACCATGCCCAGGAAAAGTCCAACATCAGCCCGGCTGTGCCCCAGTGAGTCTGCCATCTATGCCGTCATGACGCCCTCAACGCTGACCACGTATCGGATCCCAGGGATGTCATCTTCAAGCTCCTGGCTTTCACCATGGCCATGATTGTCGTCCCGATTGGATCCTACTTTCTCACTGTCCACACAGTCTTCAAAGGCACGTACTTTACAACACTCTTCTCTCGCCGTTCCCCTAGCCGCCCTCCTCAGTCGTTCATCTTCATCCCCAATACGCCGTTTCACTGACTCGCTTTACTTAGGAAATTCGTCTTACGCTGGCGGACTGGCTGCATTGATGGCCAATGTTGTTCTTGTCTTCTACATCATCGTTGCTATGCGGGAAGACCAATCTGATACGCTCGACAAGGCAAAATCGGAAAGCAAAAAGGATCTATAATCATCTCGACTTCGTTCAGTTGATGGCATCAATAAACATCTTGCTCGTCCTGGACACTTGGAGTGGCATTTCTCACTCGCGATACTATCATGCCAAGTTGCTTCAGGGCTCATCAGGTATAATCAAAAGACCCAAAGACCAAAGGAAACCCTACGGCCGCGTGTATATGCTATATAAAGGTGTCAAAGTAGAGCGATAAGGAGATATTAATGTGTGTTTGCGGCCAGGAGATGTCTGTCATCCCTCCAAATCCTCCCTTGGGGTACCTCCAACTGGTAGAATTGCTCAGGTAAAAGTGAAACCGTCAACGCCCAATACAAACTTATGTATGTGTGTGTGTATACATACTCGCTGGTCACCATATTGCGCCTCTGCATTTTTCAAGCAGAAATCGTCCAAGCCGCCGCCCACTCAACGCTCAAACAAACGAAACCAACGACAGGTGTGCATTCCAAACCCTGTCCACGAATACAAAGAAAAAGGGTAGTTGGTAAACTCGTGTCATTCATTTTCTCCGGAAAATCGGGCCTGTGGCGTACAGCATGGTACTCCATCGCTGATAATCGTCAAACCCACTCGGGCAGATGGGTCGTTGGCTTAGTTCTTTTTGCTGAACCGACGAGCAAGCCAGCTCTTCCGCTTGTCGGCCACTGCCTCCTGCTTTTGCACTGGCGGCGGTCCGTTACTGGGCTGCCTTCTTAGAAGAGTATGCTTCTGTCGCTGAGCCTGGGGACCTTGGTGTGTCGCAGCAGGCACTTGGTGTGCATTAGGCGGTGCCTGGGATAATGTGGGAGCTGGTGCTTGCGCTGACAGTTGCTTCTCCGCGTGAGCATCATACTGAGGCTGGCTAAACGCGATGCCGTAGTCGTTAACAGGTTCGGCGCGCTTCGGTTGCGTTGATCGATCGATAGAGCTGTTGTCGCTGCTTGTGGGATCGGTCTGGTAGCCAATTTGCTCAGAGTGGCCGCTGCCGGCCGCAGACGCCACGGTCTCGTAGGATCGGTCTTTGCGAGGTGCGGGATAAGCGTTCTGTTCGCGCCCATAGACTTGATATTGTGGTTCGGTGTTGATTCGGGATATTCTTTGCCTGTTGGAACCGGGACCGGGACCGGGACCCGGGCCATAGGCGTTGTTGTGGGCATACCCATCCATGTGGGTGCTTCTTCTCTGGCCATGATCAAACTGGCCTTTGTCAGGTCTACCTGATGGGGGCCGGCTGTTGTAATAGCTATCGCGAGGGAATCGCGGCTGGGGCGCTGGAGGAGTGGTTAGCCGGGGGGCTGGATGAGGTAAGAATTTTGAGAAGGTGACCAACCAGCATAGTAACTGCTTCTTCGGTTCCATTGAGCTGCCGAATCTGTCTCTGAGGGCGGGTCAGTGTCAATTCCGCTTAGTCGTGGCCATGTCGGCGCATGGGGCGTAGAATTACCTGTGCGGTAAATGGACTTGCGCGAGTAGCCTCCGTCAATTGCTGCTTCAAAACTCCGAATCGTGTCGAGCGGCCTCTCCCACCTGCTCCTGGTGGGGTTTGACTTGTCTGGGTCGGCTGAGAGAGACTGTTAGATGTGATGATGAGGATGACCAGGTCGGGAAACTAACCAATGGCGAGTCCGTTAAAATCCTTGTGCTGCATGGATCGTAGGGGCGGAATAGAAGACTCCGACTTCATGGCCGCGACCTCGGCTGTGTTCTTCAGTCAGCGGGCTGTCTTTCTCCAGGTATGGCGCCTCACTAGATTTAGCAGGAGTAGATGTAACGTACAGGGTTCCGCTTCACTCATGGCCGAATTTGGATCGGCTTTGGTGTGAAGACGCTTCGATTCCTTCTCAGCCGACGATTCGTGTAGGTCCTTACTACCGGAGCTCTTGTGCGATTTTTGGGAGTGGAAACTGAAGGTTCGAGGCCTATGTCCAAGGTGCTGAGACGTAGGGCGGTTCTGAGACGACGGGGGAGGGTAGTGGATGTGCTGCTGCTGCTGATACTGCGGTAGAGGCGGCGACTGCGGGAGGTTGTGTTGTCGCTGCTGCTGCTGGTACGACTGCGCCGGGTGAGGAGGAGGCGGCAGCGAGTTTTGACGATACGGATCGGTGGAGGCAGCCATGGCTGGGAGCGGGAGCAGTTTTATTATCGTGACGGATCTTCAAACCCCTGATCGACCGGGATGTCCAAGTGGAGAAAGGTCGAGGCAATCGACCGATGAATGGGAATTGGTCGCGACGGTGCAAAATCAACGGAGACTGCAACTGGGGAAGGGGCCCAAACGGTTGCTAGCAAGGAAGAGTCTGGGATTGCGATATTGTAGTGGAGATTTGGGTGGAGGAGAGGTTGAGAGCAGGCCAACAAAGTCTGGGCTGCTTCCGGCGTATGGCTATCAAGAGGTGGAGCCTGTTGCGGCGGGCAGTCGGCGTCTATATCTGCCAGGTGCTGCTGCAGCTGCGGGCAGTTGGCTACTGGGGGGGGGGGGGGGCTGATGGCGCTGCTGCTGCTGCTGAGCCTGCTGGGCGCGTAGTCGCACGCTAGAAGGACTGCAGTGGGTGGGATTAGCGGCCTGCCAAGAGCAGCGCGACGCCGGGGCAACCGAGCGCGGCCAGTGGATGAGTGCTAAAGTGAGGAAATCTCACCTTATCTCGGCCGTAAAATGCCCCGCTAGCCTGGCTAACTCCTGCCGGTCTTTATTTTCGTCTTTCCGGGATAAGAGCTCCTTGAAATGTTTATTAGTCGTTTCGCGGGCGTGCTGCTTTGGTAGCTGCTGCTGCCCCTGGGTATTTTGCTGGCAAATGGTTCCTCTTCTTTGGCGTCTTCGTGTTTGAATCGCTGCTCCTGACGAGTTTCAAAGCTTGGAGCTGGCTCGGGCCCCTGGTCTCAGGGCTGGGCTACCTGGCTCGTTGACGTCACGACCGTCTGGTGCTAGCGGCTGGTGCTGATACGATGCTGCTGGTCCGGAGCGTCTTCGCTCTTCAGTGGCTGGTCTATTTAGTGGAGCGCGGGCTCGCTTGGAGCTGGTGCCAAGCTTTGGTCTTCCTCGTGGTGATACCAGACGAGTTTTGATAAAGTGCCTGGGTTTGTCTGACGCTGAGACGCGACCAAGCCGTTGCTCGCTCAGATAATACCACGTTTGCGACGGTTCCCTGACTCCAATCCTCCAAACAAGGGTGGATCGGGGGCTCGGACGTGTCACGACGTGTTCCGATGTGCAAGGCGCGTTTTCGGAATGAATTGCTTGTTGGCTTGCTGTCTCTGATGGGTGGTCTGATGGCCTGGTGTAAGTAGGCACTACCTTGAGCGCGTGCCGCTGACGAGAAATGCCAAAGTAATGACTGACGGCCAGAGATGAAACAGGATATCCTCAAAAGGAACATGCGACGTGCGAGGCGGGAAGCTGGGAGGTCTTATGCAAACAACTTTCCACTCGCTGCTAGCCACTGTCTCTCCCGCCATTTGCTTGCAGTCGGTCGGGTAGAGGCCGCGAGTCCCTGGATCGAGAGGCGTCGAGACCGTCTGATCATGACGCGTCCGCTATGCTGCTGTAACGGATGCCAACGAATACGGGCGGCGCTGTCACACCCACCGAGGTGCCGACGTGCAGGCTGGCAAGCTGGGCTGCTTACAAGTACCAATAGTATCCCGCGATGCCGTGGTCAAAACCCTATCCAGGCCTGGTCGTGAAGTCAATGGCCCCGGCCGCGACGGCCAGCAAGTTGAGCAACACAATCGCCTTGCTTGGGGCCGCGCTTGGGCAGCGCACCACGTCGTTGTTGGCAAACTGCGCACCCTCATCCACCAAGTGAGCCTAGTCTTACACAGCAGCGTCCTTTTTACGAGCCAAAAGCCGCACTGGTTCCTGTTTCTGAGCGCTGCGTACCTGTCCAAGATACCTAGTGCCGCGCGCCATGGAGCCGTGCAACTTTGCTGCGGCCAAGCAGTGCTTGATACTCTGTATTTGTACAGCCAAAGCCATATTGACCGTGTCGATCGATGGTGGCTCCCCAGACCTAGCAGCCTGGCCCTCGCTCGTGTCCGGTGGCTCCCACACACCCTCCTCTGCCTGTCCTGGAAGCCTGGGATTGGGCCAGCGTGGCGGCCTCAGCCACTGCAATGGAAATCTCCATTTTTCCTCACCCATCGGCCCTTTGCCCCATCTTCCGCTTGATGCGGATGTGACGAATTCTGACCTGCACCGCCGCAAGGATCGCCCGCCGCATGCCTCAAAACATGGTTAACGCAGTGCCCATTCACCACTGTCACTCAGGGTCTTGTCGGTACTCGCATGGCATGGCCGGGAGATGCCACTATCACTATACAACCCAAGGCCCCGGGGCCCGAGACCCAGTGGCGCCTAGCTGTCCCGTTCTCGTCTCACCGCGACACCTTGTCTTTGGCCGGTTTTCTTCGCGGCGGCCGCATGCACCATTGACTGGTATCTGATGGCGCGTTCTGTTCCTAGTCGCCTGCGGAAGCCTTCCAAGGTCTACCCCCACCCGCCGAGAATTCAAATTGCGTGCGCGCGCCTCTCTTTGCCGTCCGCAACATCAAGTGCCCTTCTGCATGCTAACAAGCCGCCACCTCGCAACTGTAGCAAGCCCTTGGGAGAGTCTCTTCTGCCCCTAGCCTGCCTGCCCCCCCCCCCCCCCCCACTGTCGGATGCTAGAACAATGGGGATCTGGGCAGATGCAGACCAAATACGTATACGAGAAGACAGCAATTCATGCGGTACCTGGTACTCCATACCAAGGTACGGATACTAGCAACAATACTCTTCTGCGCGAAACTTCCCAACGTACCTACGCATCCTTGTTCAAGGCAGCTGACCGCAGCCATCCTTGCCATCCCGGCTAGTCTAGTGAGGGAGACAGGCCATGTCATGACAACCTCAGCTGGCATGGTATTCCCTTCTCGCCCCAAGAACCAGCTGTCATGCTGTGGCCCTTCTGCTTGATTCGTCCCACGTACAATGTTTCTGGTCAACACACCGCATACTATCTAGCATACGTGGTGGTACATGTATGTGAAAAGCCACGGAGTATTCCGACCTATGGGGACGCCTTTGGTGATACTAGGAGGTAGTTTCTTCTCTATACGTGTACGAAAGGTACTGCATGTGATATGCTGGGCAGAGAGGTTATCCTATCCATGTCCCAAAGCCGACGACGTACAGTACGCTCCGTGTCTCGAAAGTGAACACCTTGGCCATGTATATCAGCGCAGTACATTCCGGCACCTCACGCTGGAGCAATCAATCGTCATTCCGCCCACTTCCCAGACCGACGGACTCGACCAATCTGACTCACCGCACAATGAATTTAACGATAAACCATTAGCTTGGGCCTGGCCAGTCTGCAAGCCTTGACCGACCGCCATGTGCCTCTGCTAACTTGGCATGGCTTCACAACAGGGAGCGACGTGCCCGGGATGAACCGTCCACTCACGTAGACCGCTGCATGCATGGGTCATGGACGCTCTCATGACGATCCAAGAAGACAATCACTGTTGGGTCGTTTGTCTCCGATTTAGTTGCCTTCTCCACCATGACGGCCTCTACGTCTTTGGCCACGGGATTTGGAGAGTAGCAAACGTCCACCGTGAGACAAGCTGGGCATATGTCAATAGCTGGCTCTCCATATAAACCCAATCACTTACATGGTTGCATCCTAGCCATGATCAAAACCTGATTGCCATACCCTTACCTCTCAAGGGACGGTGGCATGGGAAGGATAAGGGTCCATGTTGTTCCATACCCATTGTCATTGAGCCTCCCTGAACCATCATGATGGCCACCAAAAGGGCACGCACGTTGTCATCACTTTGCGAACTGAGGCTACACTCTCTACTTGGTATTTGGCGGTATCAGGGCGTGGCATCATCTCAATCGAGCTTGTCATTAGCATCCTGTTACGAATCAAGTGAGTGGTTGCGAAATGCCCGGACCGGATATCAAGTATTACTGTAGGCTGGATTATGATATGGCATCCTCGATTGATTCGGTGTCGTGGGTTGAGTCGTCGACCGTCAGATGCTCCGACTGGAAGGTCAAGCTTCCCACGTCTCTGGTCACTGATCCACTTGGGTATTTCATCAATCATTCAGAAGCCATAGTCTGATTTCAAGTTTGCCATCTTGCGGCTCAAACTCTCCCGCACCACTCAAATCACAATCCTCCCCCCGAAGCAGTGGCCCTCGACAGGGCCATACCATGGTCTGAGAATCAAAGAACACCCAAAAAAGCCCGGTAACCACAGTCGTCTTCGTCCTTGATCGCTCGCTCCGTCTCCATCATGGTCACCGTGGACCGGCCCAGTCGTCCTCAGGTTGCCCAAGCGCTGCACAGATTGATGATGTATGGGATCGAAGGGATTAGGTGTCAGAGCCATCGGGTTGTGGGATTTGACGTCTTTTTTTGAATTGAATGCCTCAAAGCAAGACAGTATGCTTTATCCTTGCCTCGAACAATGCAGCCAAATGAGAACCGCCCTCACAACCAACTCCATCCCGAAGCCCTTTTTTTAAATCGACGAGGGGTACAGCATGACACGAACGGAAGCACCGAAAGACTTGGAGGGAAGGGGGGAGGTGAACTTGGCGCGGACGACGCCAGAGTTGCCTAGACGATCGGGTCAGTTCCAAGTGCTTGGCGGATGAGGTAGAGAGGTGTTGGGAATTACCGTGAGGTCGGGTAACCTTGCCCCAGATCACGCGGATCTTGGTTCCGCGGATCTCCTTCTGGCCTCGGTAGACAAAGGCAACCTTCTTGCCGGCGTAGAAGCTGTAGTGGGACGGTTAGCACCTGCGCGTGAAGCCATCCATTGACGAGACCTACTTGGCGGCGCTGGTGTCATCGACACCCTCGATCTTGATCAGGCTGGTGCCGGAGTGGGTGGTGTGACGCGAGCGCTGGTAGCTCAGGTGGCGTCCCCTGGTTCATCATCGTCAGCCTCATGTCCTTCTCTCCATCGGTTTCGTGCCGTAGGCATTTCGTCTAGATTCGGAGTCGAGTCGGGAAGACTGTTTGACGAGTCGAGCGTGACTCTCGAATTTCGCATCGGATGCCAAAGACAGGCTGGGTTCTACTCACTTGACGTATACTATATCGCGAGCGTCAGTAAATGTCGTCTGGAATCAAAAACCCCCCCAATTGCGGATTGGCTCGAAATCGTCCTGGGACGATGGGAAGAAACTTACATCGGTGACCGGCTTCCGTAGGCATCGTGACTGTGGTATGGCTTCCGCCCTCTCAAACAAACCTAGAGGATTAGTGAGAGTCGTAGAAATGTCTTAACGAAAAGACCTTTCCCTTGTTGCTGATGCGCGTCGTTGGTATCTAGATGTCAGGCTGAAGGTAGGTGGATGCGAATGTGGTGTGCGCACCCCCTAGCCCGAAAATTTGTGCCCTCGAATCACGTGGTCCACTTTAGGGTTCCAAACTTCCCCAGCCTTCCGAAAATTGGAATTCACATGCACTGCCACATCTACATCAGCCACTTCCTCGACTACCCCACCATATGTGGCTGACAGTCCGGCCTACAGTAACTCCGGCACTGGCGTGAGTGAGCCCAACCCAACTCCCGAAGTACGGATGCTAGACTCGCTGGACAATTCCGCCAGCGGGTGTGAAGCGGTGGTTGACAGACCCAATGATACAGTGATACCTACAACCTGTAGTTTCCGTCGGTCTGCCGCCCTTTGTTTCTCTGTTTACCCCCGCGAGAGTCGAGAGAGTTGGACTGAAGCTTGACATCCCACGCATAAAGACTTGGTCGCAAACGGTCTTGAGCATCCATAAAGTTCATGGCTGCTTGTTCATGGATTTATAATCAAACAGAAAACGGCCGCGACTCACAGCAACAGTGCTCAACGTGACTTCATTGCTCTGCTCTGCTCCGTAAGCAGCAGACCAGCCTGGAACGACTGTCGGCCGCCCTCAGGTGGAGATGGGGGCCGACGTCTACCTTTGTATTTTCTGTCTCTGTCCCAAGTGAGAGAAAACATAATTCCCGCAGCAAGCACAAGTCCACTGTTTCTAGGTCTGCATAACTCACCTTGGACCTTACTCTGCCGCCCCAATAGCTTCTCTCTGACCGAAACCGGGGTCGGAGCGAGCGGATACCGTCGACGACACAGACCGACCAGGGCTGATGGCACGTTGGATAATAACACCTGCCCGTGTTTGATCAAGTGGACTAACACTCCGTACCTACAGGCAGGTATGTATCTTTGACGTTGAGAGGCTTGGCTGCTGCACAGTGTAGGTAGCACTGAAGATGGGGGTTCGAGATGGCTAGATCTGCGAAACGCTCAGCAGTTGAAGCTCGACTTGCCCATCTTGCCTATCCGTACGGAGTACCAACGAGGACATTCGGTTGGTGCTGTGCCGCGCCTGGATGCTGCCATATGCCGGTGTGGTTGGATAGCGTTGGCTTTCCCCTGGGTCCAGCAGCCGCAGTGGGCCATGGAGAGCACGTCTCCTCGCACCAATGCACTGGTGGACGGTGTATCCTGTTACAGACCGCAGTTGGGCCGCTGAATCGATGGATACCAATGATGTTTTGCGCTGCTAGCTGTGCATGCCGCGCATTTATTCTCGGGGGTACTTGAGCGATAGGCACACAATTACTCAGACGTCTGAATCAGCGGCATAAAGCCCCTCCCCAGTGACAAAGGCCGCCTTGAAGCGACATTTGTGGACCATGATGCTGTTGGGGCCCTGCGGCCTTGGCTGGATGGCGGTCGGCCAGTCGGCCCCTCAGGCTTGAGTGAAACGTCCCAACTCGGTGAGCAGTCCAGGGCCCAGCGGGGGGGAGCTTTGTAAGTACCCTTGGATCTGCAAGCCCATGAAGGTTCATGCAGCTTTAAAGTCGAGGTCGGGTAATGTGAGCGTGGCCAGGGCAACCGTGCCAGCCAGAGTAACACTGCGGCAGGGCCGGGGCATTGGCTGGATTACTTTACTGCCCAGCCGTCGTAACTGTACAGGAGGTGATATAAGCCATCCGACCGCGCAAAGAGAGCCCTGGTTGTGTAAGTAGGCACCCTCAGCTAAGGGTGAGGTGTGGGTGGGTGAAGGTGGATGAGATTTTGGGGATGTTGTAAGAGGTACCGACCTAGCTTGGTGATACCACGTAGACGTACGGAGCCGCCGGAAGAGCATGGCCTATCCTCGACCCCCACTCCAGTTGCAGGAGGTGACTCGGAAGGGGCTCCGGGGTAGCATGAAGGGAATAGGGAGAAGAAGGGAATAGGAAAAGGGACAACTATGTAGCTCTTGAGTTCTGGAGTGAGCTTGGCTGTGAGGATGCAGCGCTCAGTTCAAAGTCTCCGAGCAGGAGGTAAGGTACCTTGAATACGCAGTGCTGCTACGCATAAGCCAGAGGCCAGGCCAGGTGGAGGCAAGCGGGTGGAGAGCGGATGGGTTCTAATGATTGAGATTGGCCTCGGGGGGCTTTGACTGTTCTGTACATAGGTATCCAGTGAGGCAAGGCATGGAAAGGCAAGGCAAGGCAAGGCAAGGCAAGGCTCGCCGCGGGCTGTGATTAATATGTACAGTACCTCCGTAGGTCTGCCTACATCATCCACGGTGCGTGAGGTGGAGCCCATCGTCGGCGCTCGCAGCAGCTAGCTCCTCATCGCTCATCGGCGCATTCGTCATAAAACCTTCTAGGTCCTGCTGCCGCCCTGCCCTGGACCTCGCCGTCATCTCCCCTCCAGACTCAGACTTCTTCCCCCGACCATTCCGTCCCCAAACCTCCTCTCCTCCTGCAAGCTCTCGCCTCTCGACCGATTTGCGATTTGGCGGCCGGTTCTCATATCTCCCAGCTTCAGCTTCCTTCATCCCCAAACAACACCATCATCATGGAACCGTAGGTCCTCCCCCGCCACCCCACTATCCATCCACCACCTCTCGGTCGCCGAGCTCGAGCTCTACCTCAAGCGCCGTCGCGACAACGCAGCTGGCACCTCCATGTGCGAAACGAACCGCTGCTAATATCTGTAATCCGACAGCGTAATGGAGCTCAAGGACAACACCACCATTGTCGTCCTCGGCGCCTCTGGTGACCTGGCTAAGAAGAAGACGGTGCGCACCCACATCTCCCCTCTCAAGCTACTTTTTCCGAACCCCTCGGCGCTAACATGATGCCTACAGTACCCCGCGCTCTTCGGCCTTGTGAGCTTTCCCGCGCATCCAAGCTCATGATCGAGCATAGGTACTGACTGTATTTCTCTCCCTGTGCTAGTACCGAAACCAGTTCCTGCCCAAGGACGTCAAGATTGTTGGCTATGCCCGCACCAAGATGGACCACGAAGAATACCTCCGACGGATCAAGTCGTACATCAAGACGCCCACCAAGGAGACGGAGCAGCAGCTTGAGGAGTTTGCCGGCCTCTGCACCTACATTTCCGGCCAATACGACAAGGACGAGTCCTTCCAGGCTCTCAACAAGCACCTCGAGGAGCTCGAGAAGGGCCGATCCCAGACTCATCGTCTCTTCTACATGGCGCTGCCCCCCAGCGTCTTCACCATTGTCTCGCAGCACCTCAAGAAGTGCTGCTACCCCTCCAACGGCGTCGCCCGTGTCATTGTAAGCGACCCTCTTCGCGCCCCTGTTGCGAAATGAAGCTTGCTTATGCACCCCATCAGGTCGAGAAGCCTTTCGGCAAGGATCTCGCCAGCTCCCGAGAGCTCCAGAAGTCCCTGGAGCCCGACTGGAACGAGCAGGAGCTGTTCCGTATCGACCACTACCTCGGCAAGGAGATGGTCAAGAACATCCTGATTATGCGATTTGGCAACTCTTTCCTCGGTGCTACCTGGAACCGCCACCACATCGACAACGTCCAGATCTCCTTCAAGGAGCCCTTTGGCACCGAAGGCCGAGGCGGTTACTTTGACGAGTTTGGCATCATCCGAGACGTCATGCAGAACCATTTGCTGCAGGTCCTGACCCTGCTTGCCATGGAGCGACCCATCTCCTTCAACGCCGAGGACATTCGCGACGAGAAGGTCCGAGTCCTCCGAGCCATTTCCGCCATCGAGCCCAAGAACGTCATCATCGGCCAGTACGGCAAGTCCCTCGACGGCAGCAAGCCTGCCTACAAGGAGGACGACACCGTTCCCCAGGATTCGCGATGCCCCACCTTCTGCGCCCTGGTTGCCTACATTAAGAACGAGCGTTGGGACGGTGTTCCCTTCATCATGAAGGCTGGCAAGGCCCTCAACGAGCAGAAGACGGAAATTCGAATCCAGTTCAAGGACGTTACGTCGGGCATCTTTAAGGACATCCCCCGCAACGAGCTTGTCATGCGCATCCAGCCCAACGAGAGTGTATACATCAAGATGAACTCGAAGCTGCCCGGTCTGAGCATGCAGACCGTCGTCACCGAGCTTGATCTGACCTACCGCCGACGATTCTCCGACCTCAAGATCCCCGAGGCCTACGAGAGTCTGGTTCTCGACTGCCTCAAGGGCGACCAGTCCAACTTCGTCCGTGACGATGAGCTTGATGCTAGCTGGAGAATCTTTACTCCTCTGCTGCACTACCTGGACGACAACAAGGAGATTATCCCCATGGAGTACCCTTACGGTATGAAACTCGATGCGATGCGATGCTATGCGACGGAGCACCATGCTAACATAGACCCTTACTAGGATCCCGTGGCCCTGCCGTCCTTGATGACTTTACGGCCTCGTACGGTTACAAGTTTAGCGACGCTGCTGGCTACCAGTGGCCGACGACCTCGGCTACTCCCCCCAACAAGTTGTAAGTACTGCCTGCAGCCGGCTGCTGCGAGGGCGCGGTCGACCGAGGAATCTGGCACGCCGGAGGATCAGTTTGAGTAACAGGACTTTCCAGTTAAATCGACAAATCTTACGACCAGCAAATTCATCTCACTCCGGCAAATAATATGCGGGCTCTTTGGCTGCAAGATTAGCGAGGCACGACCTACGAATGAAAGAAGTATGATAGGGTTTTTGGGCAGGATATGAGCAAGCTAGGTATTTTGGGGGATAGGATGCACGCACCCTCGCTTCCGCTCTGCTCCGGGCTTGCAAGATGGAGAAGTAAAGGCAAAAGTTTCATACGTACAGGCCAATGGGGCTTGCTTGGAATCAATGGCACATTACCGACTTTTGAAGACTGAGTTTTGCAACACCATCCACAAAGCATACTGGTGACGCTTGTGATCCAGAGACAAAGACATAATGGTGGCCTTCTAAGCAGGTACCTAGGTAGGTATTGATATGAGGGCGAGGCATGTGCTCCCCTCTAGATTCCATCGGAAACGATTTTGAACAGGACACAAGGCAAGACGTATGTAGATGGGGGTTTGTTGTGAAATAGCAACGCCTATCAAGTTATTACACATTATCATACTGTTCAAGGTTTTATGTGAAGATATGCCAAGACGCACGCCAGCAGGGTGCAGGTACCGTGAGAGGTACTTAAGTACATGTGCTGACATAAGCGATTGCTGCATACGGCTTCTCACATGACCTGGCTGTTTCCAGGCGTTGCATCCCGTCTCTTGCCTCCGATACTAAGAAAATCGAACCAACTGGCTGCTCTGCGCATCAGAACAAGCCGCAACATCCTCCCTTTTATCGATTTGCGCCATCGCGTCGCCAGGGCTCATTTGTTCTCTAACACATTTGCTGGTCCCGATCGCACAGTATCTACTTATCCGAATCTTCCAATAACGACCAGCGCGCCACGCCCTCTGCGGCATCACCCTCGTTTGTCGACGCCCACCTCAACAGAACCTCGAGCGCGAAACTGACCTCGCCAAACGTTGTTGTTGTTGTTGTTGTTATTGACGGAAATACGGCGCCTTCCAAGGACACGATTTCTCTCCAGACATTGACACGATTCCCTTTCTGCGCCATACCTTGATTGCTTGGCGCAGACGATCTCGACGGTGATGCAGCGCCAAGCTCGTCCCTGACGACACCCGCTTGACCCTCCCATGACGCACAAAAGCGGCTGAATAGCACGACGAGCTGCGTCTGATACTCTCAGAGGGAACGCAGAGGCCCGAAAGGACTGTTTCTAGAAGCATCCCCCTGGGCCACGGAAGGCATCGTTGATGCCGGGTGTTGTCAACATGGAAAATGGCGGCCAGAATGGCGTGCGCACCAACCACGAAAGAGACGGAAAGCTCAACGGTGTGAACGGTGCGGAAGCCCAAGGCCATCCGAATGCCTCTGGTAGAGACAAGGTGGAAGGCGCTGCTGATGTGCCCGGCAGTGCCGTCAATGGTGACCATGTCGACGGCTCAGGTTCAAACGGACCCCGAAAACCACCAAGGCTAGGAGAGCAACAGTCACTCGAGATGCGTACGCGGATGAACGACCTACCCGACGAGATTGTTCACATTACCCAAGGCTTTATTCCACTGTCAGCTCTCCTCACGCGTCTTGCCCAGACGACGCATAATGCACTCCAGGACAAAATTGCAGAGCTGGCAAAGATGCCACTCCCGGCAAACGCTGTCAATGGAAACTCTGCTCTTCCCAACAGTTCCGCGGACGACTCTTCGAACGAGAACCTCCGGAAGAAGGCTTCACTCCTCAACTTTGCTCAAGATCAACACGCAAAATGGGTCAAGGCGCTTGTCATTACAGAATGGAGCAGAAAATCACAGGATGTCAGCAAGCTCATCGATCTCAAATTCCACATCGATCAGCAGCGAATACTCTACGACGCAGCGTTGGATAACATGGTCAACGTCAAAAGGGATCTGACATTTGCGCGGATGCCGAGCCCCGATCTCAAGACGGCCCTCCAAGTGCTATCAACAGGAACGGCCGCTTGGATGCCCGATCTCCAGTACATTGAGCCGCCCGCATTATCGCCAGACGAACAGGTCGAGTGGATTAATGATCTCAATACATTGCTATCATTGAGGTTGAACCTGGAAGATTTCGACAAGATCCCATACCACTTTCGCGATTACGAAATCGATTCCGGTCGAGTTACCTTCAAGGTTGCTGGTGAATTTGAAGTTGATCTCACAATCGCCGACGAGGATTTCGAAAAACAGTTTTGGTTCATTGATTTCCGCTTCTCCTTTAGCCCGTCTCCTTCGGTCCTTCCCGAATCACTTAAGAATTACCTCGAGGCCTATGTCAACGATGTGCTTAGCAAGGATGGACTTGCTGGGTGCTATCAGTTTTTACACGAGTTTGTTTTGACGCATAAGCTCAATGAGCTGAGACGACAGGCGTCGCAACTCAGCAAGACGTCGTGGACTGGCACCTTGATGGTTGAGCCATTGAACCGGGCTTTTGCGATCCAGTACTGGACTTCTCGTACCCCTCCCACTAGCCCGAAGAGTTGGATCTTGATTGCGGTCAACAGTGGGAAAAAGGAGAATGATCTGACGAATAGAAAGCTCTCCAGCTCTCTTACAGCCAAGTGGTACCGGGACAACAAGGAAGTCAAGGATGTCGAAATCCCACTTGATACCGAGATCTTGTCTTCGGAGGTTTTGTTGAAGACAGTCGTCGGTCTTCACACTGACTTCATTCTTGAAAACATTTACGATAAGCTTCAAGCAGCTCCACGTTTCCAAAAACGCGAAGCAGCCATGGTTCTACGAGTGTCACAATCCGACCCTGCAACCTCGTCTTTGAGCATGCATGTTGGGCACAACGACACTATATCGTTGCTGATGGAGCCGACGACGGGCCTCTTCGCTGTCAAGCCGCACTCAAAATTCACCATTCAATACGAACATCAGCTCAATAACGGGAGGAACGCCACGCAAGATGGCGTTTCATGCCTAGAGAATATACGCTGCGCATTTATGGAAGATGAACTCAATAGATACGCAAGCTGCATGGGTTGGAACACCAAGAAGTGTCCACTGAACAACGAGGAGCTGCGGAACGTCACCAAACAGCGTGAATGGACGAGGACAATATGCCTTCACCGAGAGGGATGGGATGAGAGCTGGTTCGTCATGGTTATGCTCAGCCTAGCCGGCGACGAATGGTGGCTTCTTGAGCTGTAAGAACAACAGGCGTGTCCTTTCTACCAGAGACGGTGTGCTAACCTGATTATAGAAACACTCCTGGGACGGGCCCATCTCTCCGTTCGCAAACCAAACTACCCCTTAATAAGGGACAGCCCGATCTATCGGATGGCTTCTGGAACAACCTGACGTTATTTGCCACCGGTATGATTGCGCAGTCGGTAGATTTGCGCGAACTTCATCGCCATCATATCAAGAGCAGGCCAACTGAAAGTAGGAACTGGTCCCTGCCTCAGCAAATCCAACTCCCCTCGATTGAGGTTGCCCTGTCCGGCGTTTTCCCGTCAATGGTGTCCGACCGTGGGGACTCGTCTAAAAGCTCGAGTGGTTCAGGCGGCGTGCTAGGTGATGATACTGAGCTTGTGTCAATGGTGCGACCACATATTGGACTAGGTCTCCCCGCGAAGCAGCCATGGGCACACGACATTGTTGCGATCCGGTTTAAAGAGGTCCAGTCACCAAACGCGGTCCCGGCAGAAGAAGGTGTTGTCTCGAACAAACCCTTGACCTGCGTCTCTGACGCAATCCTCAAGGTCAGGAAGCCAACAAAATTTGCCTCGTTGAGTGGTATGGTCGACCGGGACGTATCATACAACCCCCAAAAGGGCGAGTTTTGCCTGCGCATCCGACACAGCGTAGGGCAGCCGATTCTAGCTACATTGAGGTCTCGAGTCAAGGCCGTCGACCGGTTTGTCAACTTTCTTGAGTCGATGGAAAAGGCTAAGGGCACTATCCAATGCGAGTCGGTTACACTGAGGAAGATTGTATTCTCCTACAGCGAGGACAGACCGGATCCGTCTGAGGCAGCCGGGCAACCACCGCCGCGTCGCTGGCGTGTCGTGTTGGATCTGTCCAAAGACGACATTGACATAAAACTAGAGAAGGATAATCCCCATCTCAGGGTGGTCGACTTGATGCAGGGTCTGGCCAACAGTGAGGGTGGTATCGAGGCCATGATGGTGTGGCTGCCTACCTCGCTTCCAGCGTTGGGCGCCATTGAGAAGATGGAGTCAGCATGGGCGGGTATTCAAGCTCAAAAGCAGGGACTGGTTGAATTCCAGATGAAGACGATTGACTGGATGAGCATTTGTTACACGCTGGCCAGGCCTGGTGGTACGCTTGAGCAGCTGACCAGACAGGTACGGCTCGAGGCAAAGATTAGAACACGCAGAGGCGACCCTTGGTGGCATGTGTGGCACGCCAAGGAAGACGCAGACACGACGTCGGATGATGAATTCACCCAGGCCTTGAAGACGGTCTGGAATGGCAAGGGCAAGGATTGGCACGGCCTCTTGACGAGCGCCGCGGGTCGACCAAAGACGGGCATTGTGGGGTTGCTGACTGCCGCCGACGAAGCCATCCGGGCGCAGGTAGGAACTCAGTCCGCTCCAGCTCAGCGGGCTCCAGACGGCTCGCAGATAGTAGTGTTGGAGTAAAGGCGGAAGCGGACGGGGAAGCCGGGGCCAGCCTGGTGGTTGAGTTGTGGGCGCGAAAAGGGGTCCAGCGTGGGCGGGTGGTGTTTTTTGTGTAGTTTCATGATACCTCCAAATGAATTCCCGGGAAGAGAACCCAAAGCAGTAGACGTACGTTCCCTGCAGCGAGCTGGTGATGTGTGCAGCATAGATGTAATGTGTCTTGCAATGTCTGTTTTACAGAATTAATACAGCTCAGTATCGAGGTAGAAGGGTTTCCACCGCTGAGCCTCTCTAGCCATCATATCCCTCCGTGTACATGTCGACGCGTGAGCCGAGGGTGGTGAATATAGTACATGTAATGAAGCAGCCAAGATGAAATGAATAAGTGATTCTTTTGGTTGCCCCCTGCCCTTTTCCTTGTCCCTCCATGCTCTGCTTTCCCCCCCCCCCTCTTAGCGAACGGGGATATCGTCAATGTGGACGCCAGCAAAGACACCAATGTTGTCGGTAAACTCGAGGCCCGTAGCGGCGTCGAGGCCAGATTTGGTAGTGACGGTGGCGATCTCGTAGGCGGCGCGCAGGGCGGCAATGGCGCCGATGCGGCCGTAGGAGCCGCCGGCGACGGCGAGGCGGCCGGCAAAGGCGTCGCGGAGCTCGGTGTGGGCGGCCTGCATGCGGGCGGTGTGACCGACGGTGTGCTGGGGGATGCAATCACGGGCGAGGCGAGCCATGGCGTGGCAGGGAGCGTCGCGGGGGATGCCAAGCTGGCGCTCGAGCAGCGTCTTTGCCTGCTGGATGGCCTCCTCCTCGGAGGGCGGCGTGCGGCCATCGTAGTGGTGGCCGCCCATAAGGACGAAGAGCTTGGTGCCGGCGGGCTCATCGGGCCCGCGGGTCAGCGTGTCCGAGTCGAAAAAGACGCCGAGGGCGTGTTCCGGGTTCTGCTCGGGGGGCACCGTGCGCGGGATCAGGTAGCCGAAGCCTGGAGGCTTGAGGTTCTCGCGCGGATACCATAGGTTGACCGTCATAATGGACACGGAGTACTCGTTGGCGAGGCTGGGCAGGGCGCCGCCGGTCATGCCGGCTAGGTGCTGGGCCGAGAGCGTCGAGATGACCTTGTCGAACTGGACAGGGGTTTCGCTAGACTGAGAGCTGGAGATCTAGGTGGGTGGCAATGTTACTATCGTTACCGGCACAGACTGAAACTCTGCTTGTAACTTACCTTGACCGTCTTGCTTTTCCCATCGTAAGCCAGGCTGCTGATGGGGTGATTACGCTTGATGGTGACATTCGGCTGGTCCTCGAGCGCCGTGGCTATCGCCTTGGGCAGCGCCTCCAAGCCGGCAGCGCCGAAGTGGAGGAGGGCACCCTTGGGCTCTCGGGCCAGCTTCTGGATTTGCTTGTCCTGGCCGAGAGTCTGCAGGATCTCGCTCTCGGGGACGGGCATGGCGCGGACGCCCGGGGGCGAGTCGGGCATGTACCAGCCCCAGTAAGGACGGTCGAGGACGCTCCGGGCACTGAGCTTCTCAATGTCGCCGCCGTAGATGCCGTGGATCATGGCGGAGGCAAAGGTGCCCATGGCTCTGCGACTCATGGTGACGCTGTGCAGCCAGTCGGCGATGGACGGATCGCCTTCAGTGATTTCTTTCCGGCGGGTGGCTGCCTTCCAGAGCAGGCCGAGGCCGGCGCCGATGGCCTCGGTGAAAAGGGGCTCGCGCGGCATGTCGAGGAGGCTGATGGAGGGCGGCATTGGAACGAGGTGGTCAGGGTAGTAGATGTACCGCGGCAGATTGGGAGGTGATACGGTTTGGAGGCCCAGATCGAGTGCCTGTGTAGCTAGTCAGCTCGGTCGTGAAGGGGTTTCCATAGGTACGTAGGTAGAGGCTAGGACGCACGATATCATAAAGCACGAGGTCGTCGAAGCGCCAGGTGTTCTTGGCCAGTGAGGTGAGGGTTCGCGGGCCGCGCTCAAAGCTCACGACACCCTTTTTTCCCTCGAGGTCGACGGGGATCTTGTCGGTCCAGATCCAGCCGCCCAGTCGACTGCTGGACTCGTAGAGGGTGATTTGGGCCGTCGACGGCAGCTGCTTGGCGAGGTAGTATGCGGTGGTGAGGCCGGTCAAGCCGCCGCCGATGACGGCGTATTTGGCGTCTCCGACGTTTGTTGCATAGCCTCGCCGGCGGAGGCTACTGGCGAGAGCTCTCTGGTCACGCGAGAAGGATGAGGACGAGGCGAGGGTGAGGGCGCTGAGGCAGCGGCGGGAGGGCAGACGACGGCCATTGAGAGTGCGCAAGGACGCGGCGGGCGCCAAGAGGGCGGTGGCCGCGGAAGGTGGTCGCCTGAGGCTCATACTGGACATCAATTGACCATGGCTAGGCCTTTGCTAGATTGAGGTTGAGGTTGAGGTCAAGGTCAAGGTCGAGGTTGAGGTGATGGTGGGACGAGATGAGCCTACCATCTCCATCGTTTCCTGATTAGGCATCTTGCTCGTCTGCCCATGACGCCGGCGGCAGCGACGGCCCGGAGCCGGGGTTCCTGCGCCTCCGTCCGCTAGCGCCCACTTACAATATCATAAGTTGACACCGCCACAGCAGACGCAGCAACTAACATCACCAGTTCACCACTAAGAGCAAAGACGCATGGGAACCGAGTAGGTATGAACCATGTTGCATAACAACGAGCGACGGGACATTTGCATTCTTTCCCTCATCGCACACGCGACTGCCTCGTAGCTACGGGCTAGCCACCTCATAGTTACAATATATGGCCTGCGACCTAGGTAGGTATCTGGACCAACACAGGCATGCCTCGTCCCGTCACTCCAAAACGCCCCGTCATGCTCTGCCTCCCCAGCCAAAGGACATTAACAATCCGATCATAGTAGTACATAAATCCTCGTTACGAGTACGTCCTGCTCTATACCCTGCCTGCCCCGTCTGTTCGAATCGGGGTCCTCAGTTGACGCTTTGCGCGGCACTGCCGCTTCTGCTTCCACTTTTAACCAATCACTTCGGTATCCTGCGCCGCTTCCTGTTTGATTCCCTCCTCCTCCTCGCCCTTGATCAGCTCCTCGCCGGCCTTGTCGTCCACAAACTTCCTCTGGCTCACGTGCTCGTCCTCCTCCCCGCCCTCGGCCTTCCAGACCTTGTCCTTGAAGCCCCCTTGCTGGCCATCCTCGTGGGCAAAGGCGCAGTTGGGGTTCAGGCACGGGTTAAACCTGCACTTGGTCTTGACGTGCGTAAACTTGCAGTTTGCTGTCGTGCAGTCCGCCCCATTTCGGCAGAGGGGCATTGACGGGTGTCTAAACGGACAGCGCGGGTTCTGGCAGTTGGGGAAGAACTTGCAGTCCTGCTCGCTCTGGTGCGCAAGCCTTTGCGCTGGTGAAGGGTGGCGGGCCACGCACTTGCGGTTCTTGCAGGCAGCGCCAAAGGTGCAGTTGTCGGTGGTATCCACCGATGTGCCGGGAGGTGCCGCGGGTGACTGATGCGCAAACTTGCACTCCCTGTTGGTGCAGCTCAGATTGTACTTGCAGACGCTGTCGTCGGGGTTCAGCGGCTCGCGTTTAGCTCCTGACATGTCCACATCCTCGCCCTCGGCTCCAGGCTCGCCGCTGCCGCCGTCTTGCCTGTGGTGGTTCTGGCCTCTGCGGAAGTTGTTGTTCTTGTTGGGGTCTTGGACTCGGTCAAAGAGTGACTTTCCGCGACGTGGCTGTCCGAAACCACCATTGTTCATGGCGGGGGCGCCACCGCCGCCCGTCATGAGTTGTTGCGATAGCTGGAACATCATCTGGTTTTGCTGCTCCAGCATGGCGACTAGCTCCATCTGACTGGGCTGTCCACCCTGCATCATCCACTGTTGAGCCTGGGGTCCGCCCGCGGCCATGCCAGCCAGACCAGCCTGGATGTTGTTGGCGCGGTGGTTGTTGTTTCGAGGAAGACGGCCTTGACCTGTTCGGGGACCGGTCGGGGGGGCGCGCCCATGGGTATTGATTCGCTCGTTGCCTGTCTGGCCGCGCACTCGATGCAAGGCACCGTCGCTAGTCCTGTCCATGGCTTTGTGCATCTGGCCAAACATACGCTTGTCTCGGCCGCGACCGTTTGGTCCGTTTCGCATAGAACGAGGGCCGGTAGGGCTGTGGCAGACATTGTTAGCAAAAGATACTGGGTTTCACGAGGGTGTTTGAAATAGCATACGCATTCAGCTCAGAGACATCGCCTGACATGTCAGTGTCCATTTCACCCATCATCTCACCACCCTGGGCCATGTCCGTCATTGAATCAGCGGCAGGGGCGGGGCCACCATTGAGCTGTAGGTTGAGGTAGTCGATCTGGTCAAACAACCATTTTGAGAAGTCGTGTGCGCCAGGGTCATCGGGACCGAGATTTAGAAGCTCGCCTGAGAGTTCTGCGGCGATCTGATCTTGCGTCTTGCCGTTGACGAGCATGAGGATGATGTACTCGGCGAGGGCAGAGTCATCCGCGCCTCCAGAGCCCCAGCCAACCTCGACGAGCTTGGGCAGAATGGCCGTGTTGAGGGCCTCCGCCAGGGGCGTGTTGAGAGAAACCTCGACGGGCATTGTCAAGGTGCTGAGAGGGGTTGGCGTGAAGAGTGGTGGGTTCGGGGTGGCGGGTGTTATCGCCACGAGCCTCCGCCTCGACGTTCAGTCAAGTCTTTTGGTGGCACGCGTTGAGGCTGACAATTCGCGTCGCAAGAGGGAATTTCGGGGTCGCAAGATCGCAAGTATATGAGCACGGCGGCGCGAAAACTGCAGGAAAATGCAGATGAGGTCCTTGTCGCGATGTGATGTGATGGGAGGAGCAAGGCTTGGATGTGGTTGAGTTGGTAAAGCTCTGCCTATGTGACGGAGATGGGCCAAAAGAATGGGCTGCGAGTGTCACGTGATGATCCCAGCCATTGTTCAACAGCGCTTATTCACGTAGACGACCCCCCGCCGCTTGCTTTGTTCTATGTATAACTCGCTGGGCTGGCAGCTATTCGGTGTCACAAAGACACCGTTTTGCTCTTTGTTTGAATGCCGACTGCTAGGAGTAAGCCGAGAATCTTGTCGGCGATGAGGGAATCTCGTTGCAGCGGCATTACGTAGGACACAGATGTTGCGCGTGCTCTCCAGCCAGTAACGGAAGATGTGGCTGTGCATTTGTCAGCGCCACCCAGCCCCTTTGATAAGCCACAGCCGCCGCCACCACCACCACGAACGGGTGGATTTGATAGAGATCCATTTGTCTTCTTTATCTTTCGACTCCCACATCGAGACCCCTGCCCTGGCCTGGCCTCAACGGCGGCTCCGCTTATGCCTACCCCATACTTGCACACATGTGAGTACAGCGAGGCTTGACTCCAGAGGACAAGAGGAACCCGTCTGTGCTTCTGTCGGCAGAAGTTCATGCATGGTACTTGGCCGCAAGCCTCTTTGTATGCCCTCTCTTTCCCTGTTCCTTGATCCTCGTCTGAAACGGCGAGGGCACCATGCCCTTTTGACTGTTGATTCGTTCCTTTGTGGATCGATTCAGTCTCAAAGATACCGGCATTTGCCGACCTGAGTCTTCTTTGAACCTTAATCGGGATGCCTAGCGACGAAGAGGCCACTACATGGCGTGTGCCCTCGAGGTATCCTAATTACCTCCTGGTTGGTAAGTAGAGTATCCATGTACCGTCCAGGAGGCACGAGGTTTCTCTTCTCTGCAACTTCGTGCATGGTTACACCAAGCTGTTGGTTGGCCGCCACTCCCCCTTCACGCGACCAATTCATGCCTACCTACCTACTATGTACGCATTGGTAGAAGCCTACGTTGCCTTGTGCGCAAGGGCAGACGAGGAAAAGCCCCTCGCGCTGGGACTTGGACACTCCCCCAGGCCTTTTGAGACGTTGAGACGTTGAGACATGGCCACGCTCTAGTATTGATCCCTCGAAACTGGGGTAGCGGCAGTTGAGGGATCGGATGGCGAGCATGCAGCGATTGGCCTGTGAGATTGCAGGGCCGCCTCACCTGATGATCTTAGACTCAGAGGCAGGCTTATACGCATGTATGCAACATCCCATCATCCTCATTTCCCCTCATCCGTCCAGCCGTCCCAGGCGGAGCAGCCATCTTTATACTTTGCTAGCTCGGCATTCTCCAACTCTGGAGCTGGCAAACAGACCAACAATCGATCAACGCACAGAGCCAGCAACACACGTGGCGACTGGCGAAGCCAAGTACCAGGCGTGCCGTCTCTGTTTCAACGTCGGATCAACCAGACCCCAGGTTGTCCAGGGACCCATCTGATCCCTGGCTGTTTCTCTCCTGGTCTCCTTTATTTGCATCGTCCATCACAATCACAACCCCGGGATGAAACCCACAAGGACTTGCATCCAGTAGGAATCGCCGTCTGTTTACCTGCTACCCGCGGCATCGCATCCACGCTACGCCGACGTAGCAGCGCCAAAGACGAAGCTCTTTGGCTTCTCCTTCGTCTTCCTTGGCCTCTTCCCTATCTCTTCTGATGTCACTGCGGCACGGGACAGTGCGGTACACATCTACATACTCCTCTTTGGCGTGTAACGTAACGTTGCGCCTCTCTGTCCCGCATCGTCACCTCCCTTGCAACGGTTGATTCGGCGTGGGGCCATCGTCCATGGTCAAGCTCAACCTGGGCCTTTACCAAAGCGAAACCCCTGCACCCGGCACGATTGTCTGCAGGGCTACCCCGAGCCAGAGCTACAGCTTAATTGCCCGCGCGCGCGACTATTAATATCCCCAGTTGCACGCGTTCCGAGCAGCATCTCAACGGCTCGACCGGCTTCTACTAGCACCAGAGTTGCGAGACATTGCAGACGCCCCCTCGGCTCAAACACATCCACATCCACAGCATAGGCATATATACCTATTCATGTATATATAGTCCCTTACTGCTATCCTCTCTACTCAACTGCTTCCTCGACGTCTGCATACCATCCAGTCTTCCCTCCACTCCTTTCGACTCCGCCTCATCATATCCATCCTCGATCCAGAGTGACCATCACTACCATGTGGTCCAAGTCACTACTGGTCGTGGCGGCTCTCGCCCTCGGCCCCGTCAACGCCGTCTGGCCCATCCCTCGAGAGATATCCACCGGCGACAAGGCGCTCTTCATTGACCAGACCGTCAAGGTCACCTATAATGGAAAATCTGTACGCTGGAATTCTCTCGATGCCGCTCATGGCCCTGGCCAAAGAAATTGTGACACTTGTCTGTGGCAGAATACTGAGTTTATGTTTGATTTACAGATGCCCTACACCTACAACTACTCCCCGGCGGCTGGTCACAAGTTCAACAGCAAAGACATTGTCCAGGCCGGTGTGTCTCGTGCCTTCCAGGCCATCTTCACGGACAACTTTGTGCCATGGAAGCTCCATAAGCGCAACTCGGACTTTGAGCCAGGACTAAATGACAAGACGTGGATCAAATCGGTCAAGATTACTCAGACGGAAAAGGATGACAAGAGCACCTTTAGACCTCTCGCTGGAGAGGTAGACGAGTCATACTCCCTCAGCATTTCGAAAAAGGGTGAAGCCAAGATTGAGGCCAAGTCCTCCATTGGTATCCTCCACGGTCTGGAGTCCTTCCTGCAGTTGTTCTTCAAGCACAGCTCCGGCACCTCATGGTACACATCGCTCGCTCCCATCAGCATCAAGGATAAGCCCAAGTTCCCTCATCGCGGCGTTATGCTGGACGTTGCTCGGAACTGGTACGAAGTCGACCATATCAAGCGGACCATTGATGCTATTGCCTGGAACAAGATGAACCGTCTCCACCTACATATCACTGACTCGCAGTCGTGGCCCCTCGAGATTCCGGCTCTCCCCAAGCTGGCAGAGGAGGGCGCGTACCACAAGGGCCTATCGTACTCTCCCAAGGACATTGCGGATATTTACGAGTACGGTATCCACCGTGGTGTCGAGGTGATTATGGAGATTGACATGCCCGGCCACATTGGTGTTGTCGACCTCGCCTACGAGGACCTGATTGTGGCCTACAACCAGAAGCCTTACCAGTGGTACTGCGCCCAGCCCCCATGCGGCGCGTTTCGCATGAACAACACCGACGTCTACGACTTCCTCGACACGTTGTTTGAGGACCTTCTCCCTCGCGTCGCGCCGTACGCGGCCTACTTCCACACGGGAGGCGACGAGCTCAACAAGAACGATTCGATGCTGGACCCGGATATTCGATCCAACAAGACCGAGGTGCTGGCGCCGTTGCTGCAAAAGTTCCTCGACTACGTACACGGCAAGGTTCGTGCCGCCAAGCTTACTCCATTTGTGTGGGAGGAAATGGTGACGGATTGGAACATGACGCTTGGCGACGATGTTGTCCTCCAGTCATGGCTCGGCGGCAGCGCTGTCAAGGACCTCGCCGAGGCGGGCCACAAGGTGATTGACAGCAACAACAACTTCTGGGTGAGTACCTGATGATCCATGCCCATGAGAATATGTCGAACAAATGCTGACGGCTTCACTTGTAGTATCTTGACTGCGGTCGTGGCCAATGGCTCAACTTTGATAACGGGGCGGCGTTTAAGCAGTATTTCCCATTCAACGACTGGTGCGGGCCTACAAAGAGCTGGCGGCTCATGTACTCGCACGACCCCACGGCCGGGCTCTCCAAGGAGGCTGCCAAGAACGTGCTCGGCGGCGAAGTGGCCGTGTGGAGCGAGACAATTGACGGCGTCAACCTAGACTCGCTTGTATGGCCGCGGGCGAGCGCGGCAGGTGAAGTGCTGTGGTCGGGTCGGCAGGATGCGGCGGGCCAGAACCGGTCGCAGCACGACGCCGTGGGCCGGCTGGCTGAGTTCCGGGAGCGCATGGTGGCGCGAGGCGTGGGTGCGTCGCCGGTGACGATGACTTTCTGCACGCAAGGTAACGCAACTGAGTGCGAGCAGCTTGTAGTGTAGTGAGGTGGTGGCACCACAGGAGCTCGGTTTTTTCATCTTTCTTGTATATACAATTGCAATTGGCCTCGACCTCGGCCTTTTCCAGGTCTCTTATACCACAATCAACTTATTGTCCGTCTTGTCACTCGCTAGTAGCTCTGTCTGATGTCTTTGACCTAGGTAGGTAGGTATCATCAAGCAGCTTGGTGGGCAATCTAAGACGGGACGGGCCTTTCGGCGCCGAGTGTGGCTCCGGGCCGGAGCGGAGTGCGAGCTAAGCCTAAGGGGCCCTTGGAATTTGGAAGGTGTTGGTGCTTATGTCTGCTCCTGCCTGTCTTTCTTCTTTCATGCCTACATTGGTGAGGTTGGATGCAGCCGTTCCTTCTCAGGTAGGTGGTAAGCAAAAGCAGAAGCACGTGCACGTCAGCTCGTGGAAGAACCGACATAAAAGAATTCTGGCCGATGGCGGTTTCAGACTCAGCTTGCACCAAGCATCAAGCCTGCGTCCGCCGTCTTTTCGGTCGCCAGCATATACGGGTAAGAAGCAGCTGAAACGCCTCAACCGCGTCGAGTTGGTCGACTATGTCGTCTCTGAGAGACACCATGCTTCTACATACCTGCGCAACCAGATATGACGACCGTTGCAATCACGCGATGACGATGATCTCAACGCCCAGCTCGCTTGGATGGCCTTCCCCGCAATTACCCAGCATCGCCTCCTGGGGCCTGGAGGGATGAATACACCGTCTCCCTCCCTGCTTTCGCTCTCCCATCGACCTGGCTACCGAGGCGAGAGGAGACGAGAGAGAGAAAGAGACGATACAAAACTCTTGTTCCCTTATTGGCCCCATCAGATGCGCATCCGCCCGCGCCCACCATACACATGGTTCACAAAGGCTCCGACGACGCCGTTCCCGTTTCAAAATGACCGGCGTTCCGTATTGGGGAATAAGTCGCCGTGGTCCTTCCCCACTCGCCAGATCGGGCAACCGGTTCGTCGCGTCGGAACCATGATGGAGGGATTCGCGGAAGCTCACCCTGGGCGCTCTGCTCTGCTCCGCGGCTTTATCATGCATGACATGTGCGTAGGGCTTTCTTTATAATGCCGTCAAGCTCCCATGCCTCTAGACCTCTGTGAGCTCTTCCTGATTTTACTGTGTTGGTTTGGTTGCAAGAAGCACGTCGTCGATTCATCCTGCCTCGCGCCTTCAATTCCAGTCGCTCCAATTCCGGCATCTCTCCTCCACTTCCGTTTGTTGGCGCTTAAACAAACTCTTTGGACCCCTATCTACATCGGTACCCTTAGCTCTGGGCTCTCCTTGACCATGGGTCTCATTGAGTCATTGCTGGCAACGCTCTCCCTCAAAGCCGTCTTCCTCATTGTCATTGCTTCGTACACTGTCTACCACTGGATCTGCCGCTGGGACGAGCATCGACGCATTCGTCGTCTCGGTAACTATGGCCCATGCATCAAAACATATCTCCCGTTTGGTTCGTCTTCTCTTCCAAAGTTGCTGTCGTACTGTGCCAGGGCTAACGAATCCCCTAGGGCTTGACTTTGTAGGCAGAGCCGTCAAGCACACTGTCAACTACACTAATCTCGAGCACTGGAGGTCCAACTTCTTCGGCTGCTTGGACTCGTGGACCACAGAGGCTCGTGTTCTCAATACGCGTCTCGTCTTTACAGCTGACCCGGTTAATCTAAAGGCCATCCTTGCTACACAATTCTCCGACTTTGGCAAGGGCGAGCCCTTCCACCGCGAATGGAGCGACTTCTTGGGCGATAGCATCTTCACAACTGATGGTGCCCAGTGGCACGCCAGCCGTCAGTTGATCCGGCCTCAGTTCACCAAGGATCGTGTGAGCGACCTCCACTGCTTTGAAGCCCATGTCCAGACCTTGTTTCGTACCATGGCAAACGGTGGTGCCCTGAACGGAGAGGACCAAGCCATTGATATGACTCAAGTCAATGGCAAAGTTATAGACATCAGCGAGCTCTTATTCCGCTACACTCTTGATGTTGCCACTGAGTTTCTCCTCGGGAGCGATGTCAAGTCCATGTCGTAAGTCTTTCTCCTTGCCATTGCCACGAGCCTCTCTCACCGCGCCATCACACAATTCCAGGACCCCCGTACAAGAATTTGCCGAGGCCTTTAACGATGTTCAGCGTGTCCAGAATATCGTCATACGTTTTTCACAGCTTCGTCCACTTGTACCCAAAGCCCGCTTTTGGAGTGGCCTCGAGGTCATTAATAATTTCATCAACTTGTACATCGAACAAGCCCTGCGCTTAAGCCCTGAAGAGCTCAATTCCAAGACCAAGGATGACAAGGGCTACACGTTTCTTCATGCCTTGGCCGGCTTCACACGCGATCGCAAGGTACTGCGCGACCAAATTATTGCCGTGCTCCTCGCTGGCCGTGACACCACCGCTTCATCGCTCTCCTGGGCACTGTACGAGATGAGTCGACATCCAGCGGTGGTACGCAAGCTCCGAAATGAGATTATCGACACAGTCGGCCTGGACCGGATGCCAACGTATGAGGATCTCAAGAACATGAGCTACCTCAAGGCTATCCTCAACGAAACGCTACGTCTCTACCCAGCCGTGCCTTTCAACGTCCGACTGGCCCTCAAGGATACGACGCTACCGCGAGGCGGAGGCCCCGATGGCTCCGAGCCTATGCCCGTTCTCAAGAACACGCCTATTGGCTATTCAACTCTTGTGATGCAGCGCCGGGCGGATCTGTATCCTCCCGTGTCCGAGACATTTGCGGATCCGGCTACTTTCAGCCCAGAGCGATGGGCTCACTGGCACCCAAAGCCGCACGATTATATCCCCTTCAACGCTGGCCCACGTATCTGCATTGGCCAGCAGTTTGCTTTGACAGAAATGAGCTACACCCTGTGCCGCATGTTCCAGCGATTCGAGCGCGTGACGAGCCACGTGGCAGAAATCGACGGTGGAAACCCCTTACTCAAATCAGACATTGTGCTGTCGCCGGGCAATGGCGTGCATGTGGCTTTTTGGGAAGCCAAAAAGGCGTGAATGTTTGGAACTAGGTCAACAACGAATGACACGAATGATACACTTCATGATCAGAATTGCTTAGTTGAACCATTAGCCAGAGTATACCTAGCCGCTCCTTTCAACATAGAAGAACAAAAGCAACAAGTCCGCTACATAAGTCGTCCAGGCTTCCGCCATGTGGTGCATATCGAGTCATAACAATTTCACTGCATACAGAACCTCTTCCCGGCGGACGAGTATCTTTACTCTGTACCAAAACTATCCCTCACTGCTTGGCCAAACCTCCGGATGGCTTCGCTCATGTTCCCCGGGCTCGCAGCAGCGTAGGTTACCCGGAAATACAGCCCCGTGGGCGCCTTGTCCTTTTCCGTCAGAAACCAGGAGCCCCGTGCGACGAGGACGCCACTTTCGATGCACGAGTTGAATATCTCCTCCTCAATGTCCAATATGCTGCGATCGGCGGCTCGTGGATGCTGGGTGTGGTCAACCGTGAGCCACATCTAGAAGTGCGAATTCGGTCAGCGCGAGCACTCACTCATATGTGTGTGCTTGTTTGTTTCGGTTTCTGGGGGTTTAGTTGACTTACAAACATGCCGGCGGTGGGCGGGACCCAGGAGACGAGATGTCGTGGTAAGTGGTCCTCGCAGGCGGCCAGCAGCGCATCGCGCTTCTTGGTATACTCGAGGCGCAGGTTCATCAACCAGCGCAGGTAGCCCTCGTGGCCCCAGGTCTCGTCGAGCAGCTTGTAGAGGATGAGCTGGGAGAAGCCACTGGGGCCCTGGCTGGCCACCTCGGCGTGGCGGACGTAGCGCTCGACAACCTGGGCCGAAGCCGTGATCCAGCCGAGGCGCGAGCCCGGCACGAGGACTTTTGAGAAGGAGTCCATTCGCATCACGCGGCCGTCGACGTCGATGCTGAGCAGCGAGGGGATGAGGCCCGCAATGAAGTCGTCGACGGACGCGGGCGGCGGCACGGCGGGCTCGTCGCGACCGGTGTACGGCTGCATCTGCAGGAAGTAGTAGGGTTCGTCCTCGATGATGAAGAGGTCGTGCTTCTGCGCCACGGCGTAGAGAGCCCGGCGCCGCTCGGTTCCCTGCGTGGCGCCGGTCGGGTTCTGGCCCGAGGGCACCGTGTATAGCAAGTGCGGCTTGCGAGCGCCTCGAGCGGTGGCGTCCCAGCCGGTGAGCAGCTCATCCATGCGCTCGGGGATGAGACCCTGGTCGTCAACGTCGACGCCAAAGGCCTTGACGCCAAGCGGAGCGACTGTCTCGAGGGCGGTGGAGAAGCTAAACGTCTCGGTCAGAATGGCATCGCCGCGGTCCTTGTCGCAGAACATGCGGAGGGCCTCTTCGAGGGCGCCGGTGCTACCGATGGTCTGGCAGACGTGCCAGTCGGCATAGGGCGGGCTGTAGACGATCTCGGTGTGCTCGGTGAGGAAGCGCATCATCTGGGCCGAGCCGGTTGCCTGGCCGTAGTTGAGGGCCGTGGCGAGGTCGTAGGTGCCGTCCCGGTCCCGGATGTCGTACTTACCCACGGTGACCATCTGGCCCGACTCGGCCGTCTCCTTTTCGGAAAAGTGCGGCGCAATGGGCACCTTGAAGGCGAGCTCGGCGATGGGGAATGTCTCGCTCGAAGGCAGACCGCCGCCGAGGGAGATGAGGCCGGGCCTCTTTAGGTGCCGGGCAGCCTGCTTGAGGGTGCAGGGCATCCGGACGAGGCTCTCATGGCTCAGATGGTCTCGTCTCACAAGTCAGCGAGGTAGTACTCTGGGAGGTGAGCGAGGACACAGCTTACTGTCCCATCTCTTGGCTTTGGGCAATCCGGTTGTCTCAGGGCCAAGCGTCAGTTATATAAGGAACCGTGTACACGAAGCTTGGCGACTCACCGGCCCTTTGAACATGTCGCTATCCGAGGCCGCCCCGACTCCAGCCACCAGCTTGCCGGCCTTGATCCTTCTCTGCTTGACTGCATCAATGGCAGCAAGTCCATGGCGCTTCTCGAAGCGAGCTGGCACTGCCGACTCGGCGCTGGATAGGCAACGGGATCTGGTATGGAAGAGCAAGCGTCCTTGCGGGGCCGTGGCCCTGAGCCGGGCTGCGGTGAGAACTGGGCGCATAACTAGAAGTATGTGTGATGCTACCATGTATGTATGAACATGCCCAGCATCCCCAACCGACATGGATCTCGATGAGATGCAGAGACGTTGACTAATACAATCGTGGTGAGCAGGCCGGTATCATTCGCCCGTCCGCCTACTCGGCTCCGTTGCCGGAAGGCGGGGGTGGCTCCGGCCGATCGTAGCCGCCGCTATCCTTGCCGCCCCGACCGATAGCCGACGACCATCAGAGGCGGCTTGCTACATGTCTGTAAGTATATAGAGTCATTGTTGAGGAGATTGCCTTGCTAATGTAATAACTAGGCTGCGCTTTACACGAGTATGCATTCTCGTTGATGACCGGCGTCGGGAGTTGGCCTCGAGATCACAACAGTGGCATGGGCCGCGGTCTACCTACCAGACCTCAACCAAAGCAATAGCAATTACACAACGTGAGATATGCTCGAATATCACACAAACTGGGGGTCGTGGCTAATATCTTGCAATAGTCTATACTTCAAACCATGCTACCAAGTCTGCCCAGGCTGAACAAGGAACCATAGCATTCAACATCAACAAAACTACTCCATATAAAGTGACTCTCCAAATGGAAAAGAGGGGAAAGAAACGAAAAATAGACCGAGCCGTAGTGAACCACCAAGGACATCTTCTTTGCTACCCCCCGAAGCATTCCTTTGGTCCGTCCAAAACGCTGTGGCTTACTGAAGTCGCAAACATGGCCAGGCAAACTGCCTAAGAGACATAGACCATCATGATATAATCGACGCTTGCACCGCGGCACAGTCCCAGAACGACTCCGGCTAACACGAACAGAGTGACAATATACAATTGGCTTCCGTTCTCGATACTGCGTCGACGGAAGAAGGAAACAGCTGACCAGCCAAAGACGATGCTCGCCGCAAGAGCGTGCCACTGCGATGGCCTGGCCGGCTTCTCCGCCTCCAAGGCTAGTTGCTCCCCCTTTAACCTGTTAGTGCCATAGAAGCCAGAGAGGGGCCGACGGAGACTGGCTTTTCTTACGCAGGTAGTGCCAGCAAAACCTTGGGCTGCTTGGAGCTGCCTCATGTAGTTTGTCATGGCCCAGGAACTAAGCCCCGCGGGTGGCAGTCCCAGCAAACCCCAAAGAATTGGCGTAACCGAAACACGCCTGTTATTTTCCCCTTCATTCTCTCGATAGTCGGTGGGCAGTTTGGAGCTAATCGTCATGGGAACTCGATCTTGGTCATGAACTACGGCCCGGCGTCACAGACGCAGGCGTCCAAGTTGCAAGAGGGCTTTGAGAGAGCATCCAGGCCTTGAGTTCCAAGGAAGAGAGAGTTTCGGCTGGAAATCACAGAGGCCCAGAGTTTCTGGTAGATAGGTAGGTAGGTAGAGCATTAGAAGATGGAAGAGAGATAAGATCTGTGTACATCCGCCTTTATACATCAATATCAACATCAGCAGAATAAGGAAAACGGGCCACAGCACATGCACAAAGTACAAGATGCATCATACAATAATAACAACAATCGTGTAGTATCCTTGATCATTGTATTGAAATTGCAGTTACAAAGTACAAGTAATGAAGCTGTACCCCTGCCTTATGTAAGCCGGCATCATTGGGAGCGTCCCGCCAAAAGCCGCCTCTTCCCAAGAGCTCAACTTGCTGAAGCTCCCAAGAACTCTCAACTCTACGCCTTTCGCGCTCTCCAAGCCAATGGCCCCAAATACTTGCGATTGAATGTGCGCACATCGTCATGTTTGAGCCAGTGGCCCGGCGAATCCAACCTCTACAGTCCCAGGGCTGCGCACTCACCGTCCGCTAAGCCATCAGCTCCGCTCCCGCTATGTATTGGCCCGTTGGGACTCCGCGCATCTACGCAACCAGCAGCAGCAACAGCAGCAAGGCTTCGGCCCGCCGCCTCTTCGTCTCTCACGATGGCCTCTCGAATCAATCCCAGTCCAGCCTGACGACGTCTCCGACTGCTTCGGCCCCCCGTGTCCGCGCCCAGATCCGTGACGATGTCGAGATCCAGACCCCTCCCTCACCAGCCACGCTCAACACGACGGCGGTGCACTCGGCTGAAAACGACGAGCAAGATGCCAGCCCGACGTCGTCAGACGGTGCTCGCGAGTCTGGCTTTGCCGACCATCTTCCTCTGAAAGAACCCGTCTTGGCGCTCCGCGTGTCGCGAGCGGGCAACCTCTTTGTCGTCATCACAGCCACGTCGATTACAATCTGGCAGACAAAGGTGGGAATCCGCGGGCCTGCTTGGGAGCTTGGATGCTAATTCCTCTAGCCAACTGTGGTCCTCGCCATTGTTATCCGATCCGACTCCTCCCTCGAGTTCTACGGCAAAAACGTAGACTTGCTATTGCGGCCCGATGCTGCCATCCTCGTCGTCCGCACCGACCTCGGCTACCTCATCACCTACTCCCTCTCGACCGACTCGGACGCGCGTGTATACAAGTCCCACTTCTCCAACCATCACAATGTCCAGCGCAGGAGACAGAGCCTGATTGGCAGCCAGGCAGGGCTGCAACCTGACCAGTTCCTATGGGGGTCGGGAGAAGGGCCCGGCGTCCGCGACGTCAGCGTGCGCTCCAGGATGGTCATCAAGGTCGACGCCGGCATCGAGAGTATACTGGCCCTGGACGATGAGCTGGTAGTGGCGACGCGAAAGCCAGGCGCAGTCCAGTGCATCCGCTGGACTCCGGACAGCACTGGGACCCAGACCCGTACCGAAATCATTAGCCGGATGGAATGGGTCGAGAAGAAGGCGTCCATTGTGGAAATGGCCCACGACCGGCCGATGAATCTGTCCACCTGGATCACGAGCAGCGGGCGAGCATATGCTGTTCAGCGCCTAAGTCCTCGCGCCGAGGGCACACAACCCGACGACCCAGACTCGAAGCGACTTTTCAAGGGCTACTGCTTTCACACTCCAAAGGGCGACGGCGATCATGCTGTCAAAGCCGTCATCAACGCCCGCTTCTCCCTGATTGCCGTCGGCTGCCGCGACGGCACGGTTCAGGTCTATTCAGTCAGAGATTACGCAGGGCACATTCCCCATTCGCACACCCACACGGTACCCGTCTCCGCGGCCGTGTCAGGGGCTTTTACAACTCTCGCCTATTCACCCGATGGGTATTGCTTATTCGCCGGTTTCGAAAATGGCTGGTCCTCCTGGAGCATGTTTGGCAAGTTGGGGAGCAGCAGCTTTGGGGCCGAGCAGACGACGTCGGGTGCCAACGGAGAAGAGTGGCTCTCCGGAGTAGCATCCGCCTCTTGGGTAGGCGGAGGCTCCGAGATTCTCATTACAGGTCGGGAGCACGAGGCAGTCTGGTCTCTGGAAATGGCCAAGAATGCCGTCGCTGGATGCTACAACGAGGCCAACGTCTTTCGGACCATGCTCCAGACCTCGGGGGGTGTCATGATCTACCGAGGCTATGATGTGCCGGACATAACCAGCATCTCGGCGGAGCCCTTTCTCTGGCACAACGCCAAGGTGCCCGCAACATACCTGCTGAATCAGTGGCCCATCCGGCAGGCCGTCATTTCACCCGACGGCCGGTACGTCGCCGTTGCAGGACGTCGCGGGCTTGCTCACTACAGCGTCAATAGCGGACGCTGGAAGACTTTTGCTAATGAAACGATGGAGAATGAGTTTCAGGTGAGGGGAGGCATGTGCTGGCACCGGCACATTCTTATTGCGGCCGTCGAGACGGATAAGAGAGGATACGAGATCCGTCTCTATTCACGAGAAACGGCACTAGAGTCCTCCGAGGTGATTTTCACACAGGAGGTGCCAGCTCCCATAGTCCTAGTGACTACCTCGGGAGAGGACTCCCTCTTGGTGTACACGTACGAGAATCTGCTGTACCATTTCATCCTCACGCCTTGGGGAGGGACAATCCACCTGGTCCAGGTTGGCCAAATTGCGTTCCATGGCATCATCCGTTCTCCAGCTAGAGTCCGAGGGTTCAGCTGGGTACTGCCCGAGTCTCAGATGTTGGATGGCGATCCCTCTCAGGACGTGGCAGTTGCGTCGGTCATCTTCCTCGTCGACGGCAAGCTGGTTCTGCTACAGCCGTCGCGCAACGAAGAGGGTCAACTGAAATATGACATGAAGGTCATTGCGCAGAATGTCGAGTACCACGCGAGCATGCGGGACCAGCCTGTGCTCAACGCCAACCGAAAGACTGAGGAGCCCGCAGAGCGGAGTGGCCCGGCTGCTCTGCAGGATTCGCTCTGGGTATTTGACGGGATGGAACTAAAGGCCTGGGCTAGTATTGGCGAGATATTGGGGGCAGCAGCGTCTGGTGATGGCGCAAAGGAACTGCCAGCGCCAGTCTCTATTCCAGTCGACTTTTACCCCCTATCGGTGATTTTAGGAAAGGGTATCATCTTGGGAGTTGAATCGGAGCTGGTCCAGCGTCGCGATGTCAGCTTCTCTTATTTCCTCTTCTCGATCAGGGTAAGCAATGTGTCCATGTCTTTGCTGCACCTTGGAGGCTAACTGACCTTTTGACAGACTCAACTAGTGCTCCCGGATCTGCTCCGTTTCTATCTACGCCAGACCAAGACGATTGAGGCCGGGAGGTTGGCCCAGCAGTATGAGAAGCTAGAGTACTTTGCGCATGGACTGGAGATTTTACTCCACCGCGTGTTGGATGAAGAGGTCGACACGTCACCGAAACCAGAGGACGCCGTCTTGCCCCGAGTATTGTCCCTGCTTTCGTCCTTTAAGGAATACCTCGACATTGTGCTACAGTGCACCCGCAAGACCGAGGTGCGACAGTGGAAGACACTGTTTGCGTATCTGCCGCCAGCTCAGGAACTCTTTGAGGAGTCACTCCAGAGAGGCTCCCTGAAGACGGCTGGAGGCTATCTAATAGTGCTACATACACTGGACGAGTTGGGTTCGTCGACGGAGCAGTCGGTCCGTCTCCTCTCCCGGGCCATGGGGGAGGGCGATTGGGAGCTGTGCAAAGAGCTAGCACGGTTCCTGGCGGCCATGGACGAGACGGGCGAGACGTTGCAAGAAGCCATGAGGATGGTTGGCGTGGTGCCGAACCAAGCATCAAGTACCAATGTGTCTGGGAACCTGCTGCAGATTCCGTCAAGGGCAGCCGCCAACGGCATGGGCCGCAGAGGCAGCGGGGATGAGGATAGCACCGGATCAGACAGAAGATCGGAGAGCGATGCTGGGAGCATCGCATCAACCATTAGCGCTATACAGGAGCTATAGACCAAACAAGGAACTAGTTGTCGTTGAGCGTTGATTTTGAGACACGACAAATGTGTGCACCCATGTAACGGTAATTGAGATAGGCTCAAATATAAAGTGCCCGATCTAGATGCAGGCAATGCGGGTGATGCCTGTGATGTGCTGAGAATGGAGAATGATGAGCGATGAATGCTGGATGAGGGCACACGTTGGCTTATCTTATCGCTCAAGTCACGTTATGCGGCTGTGGCTGGCTGACTCCCTGCCTGTACGTACCGGACCTGCACTGTACAGTAATAATGGTGAAAACCCAACCCCGCCAATCAACCAATCCCCGACGGCTGTGGCAGTGAGACTGCAACGACACCTCTTCTCCCCTCGACCTTTTCCCACCTTGAGGAGCAAACTCACCCTCACGCGCCACGCTGGGGAAGGGGAAGAAAAATACCAAGAAAATATCCCGGGGAACAATCCAAGCCCATTCCCTCCATCTCCGCGCTGCTGCGCATGGTCGCTCGTCCCTAAGAGCTACCTTGCCAGCTTACACTTTTTTTACCCGCCCGCAATGATGGATGACTATGTCAGTGAGTCCGACAGCGACTACACGAGCTACTGGCGAGACTGGGTAAGTCGAGGCCACATGCCAACTCTACCCTCGATACCCTCCCCTCTCCGACTCGACCGACCCACGGCCCTTGCGAACCCGGTATATCACGGATGGCGGACAGTGTCATGTGAAGATGCAGCCCAAGGGGGAGGGGAAGAGAGGGCGGGGCGGGCTGGGGATGGGGATGAAACGCAGCTGGCTAACCTTTTCTTGTGTGTTGCGGGCAGTTCATCTCGTCACGAGGCAACGAGTACTTTTGCGAAATCGACGAGGACTACCTGACGGACCGGTTCAACCTGACGGGGCTCAACACTGAGGTGCAGTACTACCAGTATGCGCTAGATCTCGTCACCGACGTCTTCGACCTCGACTGCGACGATGAGATGCGAGAGACGATTGAGAAGTCGGCCAGGCACCTCTACGGCCTGGTCCACGCCCGATACATCGTCACCACCCGAGGCCTGACCAAGATGGTACGTCCTCTCTCTCTCTCTCCATCTCCTCTCTCTCCCCTCGCCTGGCTAACATCCCCTCCCCAGCTCGACAAGTACAAAAAGGCCGAGTTTGGCAAATGCCCCCGCGTCATGTGCCACTCGCACCCGCTGCTGCCCATGGGCCTCTCCGACATCCCCAACCTCAAGCCCGTCAAGCTCTACTGCGCGCGCTGCGAGGACACGTACAACCCAAAGTCGTCGCGCCACGCCGCCATCGACGGCGCCTACTTTGGCACCTCGTTCCACAACATCCTCTTCCAGGTCTACCCGGCCCTCATCCCCACAAAGTCGGTCGAGCGCTACGTGCCCCGCGTCTACGGCTTCAAGGTCCACGCCAGCGCCGCCCTCGTCCGCTGGCAAAACGCAAAGCGCGACGACATGCGCCGCCGCCTGCGCAAGCTCGAGATTGACACGGGCTTCCGCGATGAGGCCGGCGAGGACGACGACGACGACGACGACGATGACGATGTCGAGTTTGAGGGCATCGACGGCCAGCCCATGGCCGTCGTCCAGGGCCCGCTCTAAAGGGAGGGGGTGGATGCTCTCTTCCTGGTGGATTTGCAACTGCAAGCAAGTTGGCTCGCAGCAAGTTACTAGTCTTTGGATCACGAGGTGCCGTTGTGCTTCTGTGTGTTTTGACGGGCTATGGATTGGCGTTGTGGCAAGACGGGGGCTTATCTGGTCTATCCAAAGGAAACGAAAAGACCTCTTCTTTCCTTTTACTGTTTTCTTTCTTAGTACGTAGTCGCGGTCTACTCATTCTTAATGCGATGAAAAATGCCCATGACTTGTACAGCCAAGATCACATCACCAGTCACGTCTCATCTCATCTCGTCCTTGGCTTGTCCATCAATTGGTCATGTCATTCCAGTCATGCTAGCAGTACCTATCGGCCTGCCCTGTGTATCCTTGCCAATGCTCCCAAACGCACGCCTCTAAAGATATTTTCCCTTTGCCATATTCCTTAAATTTTGTTCAAACAGACACCGGCCAAGCAGGTGAGAGGAAATAACAGTAAGAGAATAAAAAAAACCAAAATGCACGCGCACGCCGGCTCGCCCAAACACACAACGTCCAACGCTGTCACCGTGAATAAGGAGGTATTAAACCTACACTCGCTCCTCAATACCACCACCTGTTCGGGGATGATGAACGCGCCGCATCTCCAATTCCTCAAAAGGTCCAGAATGGGGCTCCTCGTGAGTAACCCCGGTTCTCTGTGACAGGCCACCCGTCATGGGAGGGTACTCCGTGTCAGTGGATAAGCCAAAGCCTTGCTGGCCATTCTCAGCCAGGCTCTCCTTATCGCCGGCATAGCCAAGGCGACCGACACCGGCCCAGAAAGCTCTCGCTTCACTGCGAGGGCCCCAGGCCCAACCTGCGCCAGCCTGAATGGGCAGGTGATAGTACCGGAAGCTGAAAATGGAGGTGAGGGTGCCCATGAGAAAGCCAAAAAGAATGTCGAAGCCATGGTGACGGTAGTCATACCAACGCGACGCGGCAACGAAGATGGCGACACAGAAAGGCGCAATCGTGAGGACGAGAAGGTAGACGGGAGGGGCAGCGGCCTGGAGACGCAGTGACTGGATCTTGGCATTGTGGTTGACGCTTTGCTGGCCCTCCTTTACGCCATAGGGTGATGAGCCTGATCGGGTAGGCTCGTAGGGATCAACCGAGCGGGGGGCGCGAGACGGGAAGGCGTCGTGGGTTGCGGAAGCGGCGGCGTTGGGGACGACAAAGGGGATGGTGACGGCGAACTTGCTTGCGAGGAAGAGAGACGTATAGATGAGACCGGCGGCGGCAGAAGACGAGTGACCACTGGGATAGCTCCGGAAGCCATCGTTGAGCTTGTGCGAGTCCTTTTGCTGGCAAATGTCTGCCGAGACAAGCTGTCCCGTCAGATTCTCCCATGAAAAGCCACCCACGACATACTTTGCCGCATTCTGGATGTCGGGCATGCAGCGAGAGAGCAGGTCGGGGCGCGGCTTGCCAAAAATGTTCTTCATGCCCTCGGTGAAGGACCAGGCGGAGACAAGGGCAAGGGCAAGGCCAAGCCAGCCAACGTGTAGCTCCCATATCTTTCGCTTCCAGACCAGCATCTTGGGGGTGTCACGCGGAACGGTTGGGCCTGGGACGAAGATGAGGGAAACGATGGCGACGATTATGATGGGGACGACGGCGTTGAGAATGAGGAGGAGGTAGGGCGGGACGAGCTCCTTTTCGGTAAAGGGAAAGCTAGAGCGAGGGTGTACATGTTAGCCGAGTCTGTGTTTGTTGGTGTTGCTGTTGCTGTTGCTGTTGCTGGCAGATATGACGTACGAAATATTGGGGTCCACGAGGGAAAAGGGCCGCTTATGGGGCTCGATCCTACCGAGGGCGGCGGCGATGCCAGCGACGATGATGATGACGAGCCAGTCGAAGGCATAGGAGAAGAGGAGGCGCATGGAGATGCGGCGTCTGCGCAGTTGCGAGGCGAGGCCCGAGTTTGAGTCTGCCATCTTGTGATATCCCAACATGACTGGGCAAGGGAAAGGGAAGCGAAACGAAGTCGGGGGTGGGGAGGCGGCAAAGGTATATGAAGTGTCTGTTGTACGGAGCACGGAGCACAGACATGTGCAGCGATACCAAGACGGGATCTATGCAGCGATATGCAGCGATGTGCAGCAAAGTAAGGAAGGTACGGAGCCGCTGGGGGAAGGAGAGGGCGGGCGCGCGGGTGACGAAATGACCAGGACAAAGGAAGGCCTGCGGCAGGGCAGGCAGGCTTGCAGGGCGCGTCCGTGGGCGGCTCGACGGCAGGTGCGGGCTCCGGCGTTTACGTACTGTGCGGTGACGGTGGTGGATCGGCAGCGGCCAGGACCAAGATCAGGATATGGGATAGGATAATTAATTAGCGTTAGGATTTGGACGACTTGGAGCGCCAAGAAGCCAAGAAGCCAAGGGAGAGAGAGGGACGGGACTGTCTCGGGACGAGCAGAGTCAGCCAGGGGTGATGTCAGAGGAGCCAACAGATGTGTGAGGATGAAAACATCAAACGCTCGGAGATGCCAGGCCTATGTATACCTATGGTTTTGCTTGGGGAACTAAGTTAGGTTTCAGCTGCTGCCCAGACTCGTATCTCCGCTGGCTTTGGTGTGGAGAGCCAGAGAGCCAAGCGCTGGGACAGCCTCGCAGGTCGGCCGCAGCCTACGGTCCTCATTGGGGAACTGCTCGCGTGGGTGGATCAGTACCAGGTACATTGGACAGACTCACGGTCCACGGCCAGCAGCAAGACACCAAGAGGCAATTGAGTCCCTGCTCGGTACCTATCCAGCAAGTTGACTGATTGATCACCATCAGAAATAAGCAGCCTGTCAGGGCGCCACGCCGATCCAACGGCGATTCCTACAAGTCCCCCGTCCGAGTTGCGTCGCAGCCCGGGGCCGTCACCCACCTTAACTTAACCTTAGTGCAACGTCATGAATCGCAAGATGTGAGACAGGGAGTGGCCATTGCTAAATGAGCATGTGCCGTGGCGCAATTAGCGGCATCTCCTGTGCCTGGCTTTCTGTGGCTACCTGACGAACTATGTATTTAATGTAGCTAGAATTAGGGAGGTACGTTATAGGAACCGGAAGGTACTCGGGTAACCCGCTCTAGGATATATATTAGTCGGCTACGATATAGTATTTAGAACCTAGACTTATATATCTATACCTTCTAATATATACTTCTTTCTAGCGATAGAGATAGGGTTCCTTATCCCTAGTCCTATCCTAAGGGAGCCTAATTAAGAAGCCCTCTATTTATAATATAGACCGATACCTAGCGATACCCCCTACGGTATTAATACTAAGGCTATAAACGGGTAGATCCCGACGAGATCGAGGCTAATACAAGCTAGTAGCGCTCGTATAGGCCGATATCTAGGAGAGGGATCCCTAAATAAGTTAGTATAAGTATTCGAAAAGCCCTACTAAAGTAACCCTAGGCTATAAGCCTAGAGATAACTAATACCCTAGATATAACTTATACCCTAGAGAAAGCCTACGAGACCTTATCTCTATCTTCGTTAGATTACCTATTAATAGAGCCCGGAAGTTAGATACTACCTATCCTACTAGTCCTTAATACCTTCCTAAGACCTAGGTAAGACCCTTATTTTAGTACTTACCTTCTAAGAGCCTCTTACTATACTTCCTTCCCCCTTAATCCCCTAATAGTAATCTTATTATTATCTTAAGATATTCTAGTAGTAAGTACCTTTATAGAAAGAGATACTCCTAACTACTTATAACCTATACTAAACCTAAGTATAACTAACTATTCCTATAAGTATCCCCTAAGAGACCTATTAATATAGCTAGCCTATACCTAAAGAGCTCTTATTACCCTTACTATATCGAGTATTATTAATACCCTAGAAGTACTTATTATAGTATTACTAAGCCTTATAGATATTAGCTACTTTAACGGTATATCTTTAGTTAACCGGTAGGTATTTTAGTTAGACTAAGCGTTTAAAGCTAAGACTAGGGCTATACTAACCCCTATCGTTAAGCTCTAGGTTATTAATATACTTCTCGAAGGCTAAGCTATTATATTTATAAATAGTACTTAAAAGCTTTAAGATATAATAGATAAGCTAAATATAGGAGAGGGAGCTATTATTTTATTAGATATATTTACTATAATTATAGCCCTAATCGAGAGGTTCCTAGCTAGAGTTATCGACGAGAACGTTAATCTACTTCCTACCCCCTTAGAATAACGCCCCGAAGAGCCCCTTACTATATATTACTATTAGGCCGTATTAATATTACGTTAAGTTAGCGGTAGAGATATATTAAGTATTACTAGACCGGAACTCTCCTTACTTAAATTATATAACTTTAATAACTTTATAAACTTATTTATCTTAAGCCTTATTAATATAAACCTAAAAGCTAAAGTAATTAATTAAGGTATAGCGATAACCTATAGGCTACGTAATACCTATATCCTAATCTAAAGATCCTAGAGTATCCTAAAGGCTAGGGAGAAGCTCGCCCGAGAAGCTACCGCTAAGGCTAGAACTATACTATTAGAATAACTAATCGAGTAATAGATAGGTATAACTCTAGATTAAGCTATTATATATAACTTCTTTAGATCTAGTATAAGAATATCCTAAGCTCTATCTACTATTAGTACCTAGACCCCTATCCCCTTCCCGTTCCCTACCTACTAGCTAATAGTATACTATAGCGCGGTAAATACTATAAGATAATAGGTTCTATAAGCCTAAATATACTTCTAAAACCGAACCTAAATTATCTTACTCTAAGGATAAAGGTAAAGATAGTTAACTATATACTAAACCCTAGTTAATAATTAAAGCTACCTATCTTAAGGTAGTAATATAGATTAGTATACTAACCTATAGAATAATTATATCTAGTTATAAGTAGGATAGTAATATTAAGGCTACAGTCTACTATACTAATAGCTAGCCCTAAGCTAAGGGCCGATAAGAGGCTATAACTTATTCTAACCCTAAAATAACTAAGCTTACCGTTATAATAACTAGGTAGAACCCGACCCTAGCCTCCTAAGTATCCTTATTAATAAATCTAAGTCCTATAATATATTTATTAATAGTATTAAATAAATCGGGAATAGACTAGTTTACCTAAACTATAATAAGCTTAATTATAAGGCCTTAGAATACTAGTCTAACCTACTCGAACCTTAGGAAAAGGTATACCTTAAGTTAATAGTATACCTAACTAAAAGAACTATAAATATCGAGGGTAAGCTACCTACTAGTACCCTAGATATATAATCCGCTTAGATATATTACTAGAACTCTGACCCTAACGACCCTATACTAGCTAGCGACCTAATAAGACGAAATATAAGTAATTATAATAACCTTTTATATACCCTATAGGATAATAAAGTAGTTAAGATATAATAGGTAGATAGGTTCCTATAACCTAGCTCGATAGAGAACTATATTATAGCTATAGCTATATTAATAAAGTATATACTAGAGGTACTAGTACTACTTAAATAAAGCTATAAGGAAATATAGGCTAAGGCTATACTTACGACCTAAGAGCTACCCGGGGAAGCTATAGAAATTAATATAGGTATAATAGCTATTAAAAATACTATATTAGCGATAGCTAATAGCCGATAAGCTATAGAAAGAGAAACTAAAATATAACTTCCCTTACTCGTCCTCTTAATAGCTACTATAGAGTTAGATAGAGCTACTAAGAAGCGAAAGACCGGGCTAATAATAGCTATCCTAACTATCCTAAACGTAGAAAACTAATAGCTTAACCGAAGAGCTATACCTAGCCCTATACAGTAATATAAGCCCCCTATACTAACTATAAAATCTATCCTTAATAAAGATATTCGGATAGGAACTCCCCTACTGCCTCCTAGATAGGGAAACCTAAGGGTACTACCTCTATTACCTATAGTAAATATATTAGATTATTACTAAAAGTATAGAATAAATAACCTTATAGAGATCTAGGCTAGGTTAGAGCTCGGCCCCCTAAATTAGCTAGATATCGCTAACTATATTTAGGTTCTTATATCCTTAGTAGAATTCTAATAAGTAAGCCCGGAAGGTATTAAATAATTCTAATACCTAAGTACTAAGAAGAATACCTAGAGGAAAAAGAGAAAGGTTACCGTAAACCTAGTATAAGTTACCTAGGAATAACTATAATATATAAATATAATAAGACTAGCTAGATAGGGCTCTAGATATATAAAGGTATTTAGACTAGATATTATTATCTTATATAGCTTAACGTTTAGTAATAAGTTTATATTACCCTTAAGTACTACCTAGGTAGACTAAGGATTAGAGATATATATTATCTTAGATACCCTTATAAAGAAGCTAGGTATCCCTATATCCCTTTTAGTAAGTATAGGATTTAGAGGCCTAGAGATTAAAACCGTTAATAGAGTATAAATACCGGTTACTAACTTTATCTAGATCCGGGTTATATATAAAGCCCTAGAGCGTAAAATCTAGGTATTAGTCCGACCTAGATACTTAATTAAAACCTTATCCCTTAACGATATAATCCTTATATTAAGATTACCGTAGCTTTACGCTATCCGTACTATTTTTAATATATACTAGAACGCTCTAGAGATCGGCGATAAAGCCTATAAAGAGCTAAGAGTATTTATCTAAGGGCTATATATAGCTTCCGAACTATACTAACTTCTACTCCTAGCCTTATTAATAGACGCGGAGAAAGATACTAGTAATAGTAAGTCCTTAACCGATAACTTAACTAAGATATAGACCGATAGTTCTACTAACTCGGAAAACTAAATAAATAGCTATAACCTAAGTATATCGCTAAACGACTTAAGAATAGGACCTATAAGCTAATAGAAGCCCTATTCTCCTAGTTTATATTAGATAATACCTTATAGCTATATAGGTATACCCTTAGGGTTATAAAGATAGTACTTACTAAAGGTTATACCGAGATATATTAGCTTAGCCTCTATTATTTAAGGGCTAAGATTATATCTAAGGACCTAGACTAAGTATAGTTATACCCTAAGAAGATTATTATACCGCTTAACCTTAAGGTAGACTACTACGAGCTATAATAGATACTAGGACTAAAAGAAATACTAGCCTTATTAATATTCTTAGTAAAAAACTAGCTAGGATTATAAGTAGAAGATAATAAGAAAAGTAAGTTCCTTACGCGTAGGAGGATCTAGTACTACGATATAGATATATCGATACCTATATCCTCTATCGAAATATAGTTCGTAACGTATAGGGTATAGCTAGGGCTACTTATACTAGACGACCTCCTAGAGGAGATTAAGCGAACCTTCTAAATATACCGCGACCTTAATACTAGAGTAATTATTAATATACCCCTATATAACCTTTATATCTATACCTTATAGCTATAAGAGGGTATAAAACTATAAAACTAATTACTAAAGAAACGGTAGAACGAGCTATAGAAGTACTAATTATACTTCCTAATTAACTAAGGTATTAAAGGTAGCTAGTTTAAATATATATTTTATATAAACGGAGGCTTCTCCGATTAGTCCGTAGAACCCGTTATAGTCCTAAAGGACGATATAGACCTTTAGGTAAAATAGAGATTAACGTTTAACTACTCCTACGTAGAAGAAGAGATATTAATAATAGTACTACTATCCTTAGCTAAGATCTATAACCGCTTATTAAACCCCTAAATCGGCTCTTTTATATCCCTAGACCTTAAATATATATACTAATCTATCGTTATCGAGCTATCTTTACGATATATATTTATATTCTTAGTTCTAGGATTTACCTAGCTCTAACCTACCTATATACCCTAAGGTACCTAGATAGCTTCCTTTACTATAACTAAAGTTATAAAACTAATATTAAGCCCGATCCTAGGACTATTCCTAGAACCCTCGCTCTTAGTACCCCTCGCTTAAGGTAACCTCTTACCCCTTAATAACTATATTAATAATATCTTCCTCTACTATAAGGACTTCCGATTATAATAGGAATTCCTAAAAGACTATTTAATCCTACGATTCCTATAGTTACTAATAAAGCTAAGTTTTAAGAAGGTTAAGCTAGGTATAGAGAGTATACTAGCTATTAGGTAGATATATTATATAGGTAGTACTATTATTATAAAGCCTGAAAGAGCTAGAAAAATTAAAGAATAGCTAACCCCTAAAGACTAGACTATAGTTAGGGCTTTCGTTAGTATACTTAGACCTTACTAACGATAGATAAAGAACTATATAGAGATAGCTAGACCCTTATACTAGCTAACGGGGGATATTAACTAGAAATAAGGGCTACCCGAAGCCCTTTTATTCTCCCTATTAAGAGATATAATAGCTATTACGGTAGAAATATAAGGCTATAACTACGACGAACTAGTCTAGATATATACTAATACTAGTAGATTTACGGGTAGAGCTATAATACTATAAACCTAGGGTAGCGTTTAGAAACTATTACTCTATAACTCCTTTTTATTTATAAAGACCGAAAAGAATTATAGTACTTATAAAAGAGAGCTATATATAATAATAGGATTCTACTAAATATACTAAGGATACTTTACCTACTAGAAGATATCTATAATCTTTATAGATTATAAGTTATTAACTACCTTTACTATATCTATAAACTATAAGGGGATTTATTCTAAATAGGTAATAGAGCTATATACCCTAAACGTAACTATCGAGTATATCTTAGGATAATAAAATAAGGCCGTAGATATACTATCCTAGACGATCTTCCTATCCTAGGATTATAATAATAGTAGATAGCTAGAGGAGTTTAGGGCTATAGACCTAGCTAGGTCCTAGATATAGAAAGATAGCGTAAGAGGCTACTAAGAGCTTTTTAAGAAACTATTATTAATACTAATAACCCTAAAGGTATTAGAGCCGGTAATTACTATAATCTCTATTATAAAGATAATAATAGAATAGGAAGAGCCTTAATATAATAATAATTAGTACTAGAATATCGTATTATACCTAAAGACTATAATAACTATAAACCTACTCGATAGGTATTAACGATAGTAGATCGCGAGTATAGTAAGAACGTATAAGATCGTAGGTAGCGACCTTTAGAAGAGTATCTTTAATAAATAGAGAAAGTACCTATCTAAAGACTAAGTTATAAAGGTATTAAGACTTATTTATAATAAAATAGACTACTTTAGACCGGAAGCTATATAGTAAAGACTAGCTAAAGTTACCTAATAGCTAATAATAGCTTTAGATATAGTTAACTATATTACGGGATACTAAAGATATACCTACTATATACTAGGAAAGCCTTTTAGTATAGATTCCCTAGTAATAGTTATAGAGCTAATATAGGTAGTTAGGATCGACTATATTAGCCTATTTCTAGTATTAGAGATAGGATATAAATACCTACTAGTTATTATAGATTACTTCTTAAGGTTCTATTAGGTACTATAAGCTAAGGGGACTATAGCTATAGAATTAATAAAGCTAATTAACCTTTAGCTATCGATAACCTCGATACCCTTTACTATACTCTATATAGACCTAGGCTTAGTATTTATATTATCTAAGTTTAAGTATAGGGCTAAACTCTATAGGATTAAGGTAATTACCGCCTTATTAAAGTTATATAGATCTATAGGAATAATCGAGATTATAAATAGAATCCTCTAGACGATCCTAAACTATACTTACCTTAATAGGAAGATATAGGATAAGAAGATACTTACTATCCTATACTCTATAAACGTAAGGCGCTTAATAAATTCTAGATATAGCTTATCTAAGATCCTCTATAAGATCTAACCGAAAGAACTATTAGTAATTAAGTACTAACCTATTATAAATAAAATACTATCGGTAGCCTTAAGATATAGAGACTTAATTACCGATAAGTATACCCTAGACTAATTAATAGGATATATCGCTAAGCGAGAGCGAGTAAGGAATAAGATACTAGAAAAGACTATATTAATATCTACTACCCGTTAGGTATACTATAACTTAAGGGTACTAACTATCTTTACCCCTAGGGACTTAGTAATAATAGTATAGGAGGGAAAGCCTCCGAAACTAGAGCCTAAGTAGAGGGGCCTATTTAAGATCCTATAGAGATCTAGCCGAAAGACCTATAAGTTTATTAACCTAGACGATTTTTATATTATAGCTAGAGACCTTAATTTCTACGAAGACTACCTAAAGATCTTTAAGCTAAGGTAAGGGTACCTATAATTACTATACGACGAGAAAATCCTATTTAACTAGCTTCTAAAGAGGCCTAAGAGAAGGGTCTAGTTAGGCTAAGTACTAACGCTAATTAGTAATAATTAATACTATTATAATTATTACCTACCTCCTATAACTACTTAAAGAAAAGACCCTATCCCTTAGGGACTAGGTTCCCCTCCTTTTATTTATTATTTTTCCTTTCTTATAAAGATACGCTAGGAAATAGCCCGGAAATAACCTTAATTACCTAACTACTAGTAGTAACTAGAGATAGAAGATAAGATAATATTACTTACTTATTTACTCGATTTACTTACTTTAGTATTAAGCTATAAATTAATAAGCTAGAGGCTAAAGGGCTAAATAGAAATTTTTAATTAATTACCTAAAGACCTTTACTCTCTATTTTATATTACTATACCTTACTCTATACTAAAAACCTATTAATAACCGAACCTATAACTTAACTCGACGGGAATAATAGATACTATAGCCTATAGCTATAGGAAGAAAAAAGCTAGATTAACGAACCTTACTAAAGATATAGATAAAGAGGGTAAAGGCGAGATAGAGACTACTTAACCTATTATTAAAGAAATAAATAATACTTAACTTAACCCTAAGGAGGTAGATAATACTTAACCTATCCCTAATAAATCTAAAGCCGAATTAGTCTAGGATAATAAATATACCTAGGACGTAGGAGAGCTAACTATAGAGGATAGATATACCTTAAGCTATTAACCTATAGTAACGATAGGAGATACTAAAGTAGACTAAGGATAGGGCGAAGCTTAAGGCTAGGCGGGATCCCTAGAAAACCCCTTCTACGTAATAGTATAGATAATAATAGGAAATACTAAGTAAGCTAAATATACGTTAATAGCCTATTAGGTTAAGGTTAGGGTAACTAAGATATATAACTATACTATTACTACCCTTACTAATACTCTAGTAATTAAAGGGAACTTTAAGGCGTCTAAGAGGATAGGAATCTACTTCTAAGGGATACTAACTAAGATAAGATTACCCCGCTAGGTATATATCGAAATTATAGCTATAACTATAAAAGATATCTACTTCTTATTAATACTTAATATAAAGTTAAAGACTAAACTAGATAGTACTATAGCTAGAAGATAGGTTATATAATATAAGAAGTATACCGTTCTTATTAATACCGAGAAAATTAAAATAATAATAGTTAGTTATAGTAACTTAATAGATATAGAGAAAAGAGCTCTTATTATAAAGATAAAGCGATAGTATATACTAACCTTAAGAGGTATAGTACTAATACTACCTATTAGTATTAAGCTATTACGAGAAAAGCTAGAACGACTATCGTTAGGAGGACTCTACTATAATAAGGCTAGAGGGGATACCTATTAAGTACTATAATAGCCCCCCCTAGGAGTACTAAATATCCTAGCCGAGTTAATCTATTATATCTAAGCCTTCCTTAATGAAAATCCCTTTAACCTAATACTAATAACGACCGCCCTAGCCGCTATAATTATATATATAGATATTCGAGAAAGAGATAATAATCTAGAGCTATTTATAATAGAAAAAAGCTATTATATATACCTATTACTAACCGTTCCGATAGAAGTCTTCTTAATATACTTCCTATACTAGCTTTAGATAATAGAAGTCTACTAGATAAGTCGATATATCTATCTATCTCGATTCGCCTAGTATAACTACCTAGAAGACTATATAGTAAACGCTAGTAATAGAATCTCTAATACCTTTATTAATATATAATAAGTACTTATATTAATCTAAGGCTTTATAATATACTTAAGCTAGTATACTATAAATACCTACCTCTTACTACTCCTATTCTTAATACTAAAGATATCTATAGTATTTCCCTTAATTACTAGGGATTACCTTAAGTTAATAAAGATATTATATACCCTATATTAATTAAATAATATTAATATCTTAGGACTCTTAAGCTACTACCTATAGAAAAAGACTATATAGCTAGTTAGCGCGCTTATACGTATAGCTATACGGTAGATCCGAACCTAGGAAGAGGTAATAAGATTTATACCTAACCCTAAAGCCTAGTTTTAGATACTAATAGTAAGGCTATTTATAATATCCCTAACTAGTTCGTAATAAAAGCTAGGGCTTATATTCCCGCCTATTAAAGTATTAAAAGATATATTACTAGAGGCCTAAGACTTTAAGCTACTAACTATATTTACTAATTTATATTAGGCGGAATCTTTTATAAGCTAGGTATATTAAAATCGACTAAAGAGATATAATAAAGGTATCTTAAAGGTCGCGATAATCTAAGGCTATATCTACGAGCTAGAATATAATACCTATAAGCTATATTTTAAGTAGGATAGAATAGAAAATAAACTAATAGATATAAATACCCGTAGGGTACTAAAGAGGGTAATAGAGGTACTAGTACTAAAGGAACTAGATACCTAAAAGAGAGCGAAATTAATTAAGGAAGAAACCCTAAGAGAGGAATAGTATAAAGCCTTAGGTAACGAGGAGCTATAACTTAGGGCTAATAACTAACGCTAGATATATAAGGTAATCGGTAAGATTAGCCGAAAGGTAGGGAATTAGGACTATCTAGATATACTCTTAAGTAGCCCTAAACCTACTATAATCTCTATAATACTCGAAGCCCTAAAGGAGATTATAAATAAGCTTATTAACTTACTAAAGGAAGTCTTCGCCCGATACCTAGTACCCGAGACCTTACGAGAGATACCCGAGGAACTACTAAGCCTAGTAATATAAGCTATAAGGGTAGATAATAGTATAGGGATAACTAGACTAAAGATTATAAAGGTATAGCTAGGGACCTTAAAAGAGGTAGTCCGGGAGGCGTACCTTAATATTATTAAAACGTTAGAAGTAGCTTTACGATTATAGACTATAGAGGACTAGCTAATTCTCTAAATAATCGTTAAGCGGATAAGAACTATTTATAAATTACTTATTATTAACTTATAACTAAGTATAGCCTACTAACTAAGAGATATTATTTTAAGGTTAATAATAGTTAACTAACTAAAGGATACTAAGAACGCTAAAAGTAATAAAAGAGAAACCGGAATAATAAATTAGAACTAGCCTATAATCTACGAAGATATTAATATAGGTATTATTACTAACTTTTTACTATAGACTAAGCGAGCGTTACTAAGGCCTTAGGGGCTCTTCTACCTTAGCCTAAGAAAGGTACTATTTTAGTATAGCTATAGATTACTAGAGGATTAATCGTAAGCGATTATCTTTAGGGGGGGATATAATATAGCTAGAATTAGGGAGGTACGTTATAGGAACCGGAAGGTACTCGGGTAACCCGCTCTAGGATATATATTAGTCAGCTACGATATAGTATTTAGAACCTAGACTTATATATCTATACCTTCTAATATATACTTCTTTCTATATTCCATCTTCCTCACTGTAGTACCTACCGTATACTTATTATACTCTGCACAATTAAGCTCTCGTCAGGATTTTAACATGGGGGTTGGAGGCGGGTATCGTAGCATGGCTGTGGAGCGCCTCCCATTTCCCTGTGTTGTGCCGTGGTACATCATGCTCGGCGTTGCCTGCACTCAAAGCCCAGGTACCTGCCCATCGTTGTAGCGCCACGAGGCTTGCTCAGTTACGTGGCTCTCCGAGGCTGTGCACCAACAATCCCAGCACTTGATCTGCCGGCCAGTTGATGAATGACCATGCAAATGCACCATCCATTCATTTTCCTCTCCTTTTTCTCCTTTCGAGCATTGGTAATACTTTGGCGATGCCGCGCGTTCCCCAACCTTCGCATACAGCACAACAGTGGATATGCCCCTTTGCCGGTACTGTACATTGTGCCCTTTCATTTGCCCTCTCGTAACCAATCCAATACAGTGCCCCGCGCCTTGCCGCCTGCACCGGCTTGGTTCTTTACACTACACCATCTTTTTCACTCAATGAATTCACGGCCGTGCAGATCCATCTAGAAATAGCATCTTGACGATGGATCTGCACTCCACACGGGCTTTCGCATCACAACACTGCCCATTGTCTGCCAAAGTATGCTATGGTTATGTACCAACCACTCGCCCATCGCGGGATGATGAACTGTGCACAAAGCTTATTGTCTAGCTGAAGCTCTGCCGCTGTTGGCCGGATCTCTCCAGCCGGCCAACCTACCCTGTACGCGTATATGGCAAGGGGCACCCACGGCAGAGGTGGAGTCACCATCGACTACACATTTGATTCTCTCCGACCTACATCATCCTCATGTGTCGCAGGAGCAGCACCTATGTACCATGCAAGTCGCAATGAACAAATCGATATTCGAGGAGCAACCATTTTTATCTTTCTTTTATTCCCACCTCCCAACACACAACATGTCTTTCCTTGGGTAGGTACTAAGTATAATATCACATATGGTACAAGGCAGCATCATAATGTACAACGCAACTGGTGCACCTCCTGCTCGTGCTCTGTTCTTCTCTCAGACTTGCAAACCCACAGCGTTCCCTCTGAACCGCTCCGACATACCCTCACTACGCTGCCTTGCCGCGGCGCTTGCCATGGTTGCGAGGTCTCGCCACAACAACCCACTTGTTGACGTTGTGCTTGCGCCGGGTCTTGTAGCCACTCTTGGTCTGGAGGGGTTGGTCAGCCTCGTGTACATGCACAGAAGATTGGCTTGACTTACAGGTCTGCCCCAAGGGGTGACGGGGTGTCGGTTACCCTTCGATTTACCTCGACCACCACCGTGAGGGTGATCAACTAGCAGGCCAGTTAGCAAACGGTGATTTCTCTCACGTGTAGCGTTGATGGAAGCGCAACCAACCTTTGTTCATGGCCACACCACGAACCGTAGGGCGGATGTTGAGCCAGCGGCTTCGTCCAGCCTTGCCCAGCTGGCGGTAGTGGTGGTGGATATTGCTCGAAGTTCCAATGGTGGCACAGGCATCCTTGCTGACTCGGCGAACCTCGCCGCTTTGCAGTCGCACCTCGACGTACTTGCCCGTCATGACTCTGGTTCCGTCATCCTTGGTCTCTTCGTTCTTGTTGACAACGACGGCCGAAGTTCCCGCGCTGCGGCAGAAAACGGCGCCGCGCTTGGCCGCCGAACCCACGCAGAAGACGGTCGTTCCGACGGGAACCATGTGCATGGGCAAGCAGTTTCCTCGGAAGGCCGTCTTGGCCGCAAGAATACCAGGATCAATGATACCACCCATGCTGTCGAGAAGGTCCTGGGGAATACCAGCACGGTAGCTCTGGACGACATCGCCGGCTCTCAGGCCTTCGGCAGCAACAATGTACGAGTGGCGGCCGGTGGCTTGCTCCGTGACGAGCGCGATATGGGCGCTTCGTCCGGGATCGTACTCGATTCGCTCCACCAGGTGAGGTCCGGGGCGGTTTCGCACAAAGTCAACCGTTCGTATTCTTCGCTTGGCACCACCTCCACGGTGCCTGACCGTAATCCTGCCGTAGACATTTCGGCCACCCTTGGCGTTACCCTTCTTGGGGTAGGTCAATGGGAGAAACGGCCTGCCCTTCCACAGATGGTCGTTGATGGGTCGCTTCAAATGTCTGACACCCGGCGAGCGAGGCTTGTAGGTCCGGAGGATGGCAGACTGGCCGGTAGGTCTGTCGGCGGCGGCTGCATCCGCATCGCCCGAGTTGGGAGCGGCGGAGATTACCGTGGTGCTTGGGGCCGTTGAGATTATCGTGGAGTAGGGTCGCGCGGCGGGACGAGCGAGGGCAAATCGCAAGACACTGCTGCGTGCCGCAGCGAGTCGCAGCCGTGGCTGGAGCATTGCGAGTTTTGCTTTGATTTAGGAGAAACCAAAGAAAACTCGAGAGGTCAAGTTCGGACTATGCTCTCTATCGCATCGAGCTCGGTCGTGTGAGAGGGAGATCGAAATTCGCGTTGGCGGATTAAAAGGAGCAGAGTGGACAATTGATGGAGCTCGTTTCAATAACGACTAGGAGGCATTGACTGGAGAGGTGGACTCCAGAGCAACAAGGTGCCTCTAACGATGGCAGAAGAAGAGTGACCGCACTCACAATGGTCGAGGGCGCAAATTGACGTCGTCGCTCACCAGCTGTAGTGGTTGATGTCGGCTGATGGCTTCACCATCGAAATTTCCGTCGGGGCTTGATTAACCTTTTGCCGACTCACCAGCGAGGAGCAGCAGCTTTAGCTGGGGTGGGGCGGTGCAGACTCACCAGCCACGCCTCTCTGCCTCGCTTCTTGTGAGCTGTCGTGAGCGCGACGAGCCACATGGCCCGTGCATGGCGCGCAATAAGCCACCCGCCTGTTGAGCCAATGGTATCGCCGTTACTCCGCGGTTGCCAATGTTGATTCCCAAGGGATGGAGCCGGTACGTACCCATAGGCTGTTTTTGCACTGGCGTGCTCCGGGTTCACGGTGCTGCTCGCGTTTTGAGTCGCCAGCGCACATTCGCTTCACGCAGCCGCCCCTCCACCACGCACCACATCGTCCCAGACCTAGACGCCTACTAATTAGGTACCTCGGTAGCTATTTGTGCCATCATTTCCGACCTCACAAGCCCTCCCTTTTTGGTAGGTACCGTTTGCAGTCTACCAACGACTTGGGCATTCATTGTTGATCGTTGCAGCTCCAATTCCAGCTCCAGCTCCGGCTCCTGATCGCGTTGTGCCTCGATACTTGCAAAGGCACTTGGCATTCACCCTCGCCTCAGTCACCGTCACAGTCACAATCCCTCGAGCGACCTGTGCACATTCATTTTCTTTGTGTCCAGCTCGCGTCTCGTCTCTTCACGTCAAGCCCCAGCCTTGTCACGTCTCCCTTGGCCCCTGTCCAATCCGGAGCCCTCGTCAGCGCCAGTGTGGGACGGCACGCCTCGAAATCCTGACGTAGCAACCGTCTTTCGCGAGCCGCCGCGCGACGCCAGCAGGTACGTACCCAGCCGCGCCTGGTCCACTCCACTCCACGTCTCTTCCCTGCTCCGCTTCCCTCAAAACACTTCCGTCGCCCTCAAGACCACAACCCTTTCCACATAAACACCTCGCCTATCTGCTGTTGTCTCTTGGTCTCGCCCTCCACTTCCTTGTCACTTATCGCAACAACCCTCTGCCGGAACCAGACACGCATTCTCTAACCCAGCTCCCCACCAGCTGTCGGACACATAATTCTCCCTGCCTAGTCATTCCATCACGGTCCTGTGTCGGCCCTTCATCTGTCCTGACCCAGAGGCAAGTTACCCGAATTCCTGATTGCTTGCACCTGTCTCAGTGGGTTGTCGACTGGCTACTCTGTCGTTTCTCGACTTCCTTTCTACTTTTCCCTCAACAACCAGAGATTCTAGACGCGTCAAACTAACCGTGTTTGTCCTGTCCACAGCCCGGCCTCTGGTTATATTCGACCTAGTCAACAACGTCACATACTTTCAAAATGCCCCCAGTAAGCTGTTCCTGACGCGATCCGAGGACGCGGCAACCCCCTCCGGTCTGCTTTATCTAACGCAGCACCTAGGGCCGGCCTGCTCGCACACGTCTCGTCTCCAACGAGAACGACGAGAACAGTGCGACGACGCGTATGACCCGAGCCAAGGCTGCCTCGCTCAGCGTTGACGAGCTCGCGATGCCCTCCAAGGGTGCTCTCCAGACCAAGAAGTCGGCGACCAACACGACAGCCGCCGCTGCCCAACGAAAACGCGCTGCCCTGGGCGATGTGAGCAACGTGGGAAAGACTGATGGTATCGAGGGAAAGAAGGGCGCTGCTGGCAAGGGATTAGTGTCCAAGGCTCAGCCCGAACGCGTTCAGAAGACCACCACCCGTGTCACGACTAGAAACACTGCCACCTCCAAGGTGACGAAGCGACCTGTGCCCGGCGCTGTCGGCTCTGGTGCCGTGCCGAAGCGAAAAGTCCCCGCAACCATCAAGGAAGAGACACCAGTCGACGAGAACGAGCCCCCCCAAAAGAAGGTGCATACCGATGAGAAACGCGCTCGGTCCGAGCTCAAGGAGGAGCCTGATGCCAAATCTGGAGTATCTGATGCCGAGGTGTCCAAGTCCGAGCGCCCTGAAGGCGTCAGAAACCTGGATGAGGAGGATCTTGAGGATCCTTTGATGGTTGCCGAGTATGCCAACGAGATTTTCGAGTACTTCCGCGACCTCGAGTGTAACTCGATCCCCAACCCCCAGTACATGGTCCACCAGGATGCCCTTGACTGGAAGGCACGTGGAATTTTGGTCGACTGGCTAATTGAGGTGCACACCCGCTTCCACCTCTTGCCCGAGACGCTATTCCTGGCTGTCAACGTCATTGATCGTTTCCTTTCGGAGAAGATTGTTCAGCTAGATCGTCTCCAGCTTGTCGGCATCACTGCCATGTTCGTCGCGTCCAAGTACGAAGAGGTCCTCTCGCCCCATGTCGAGAACTTCAAGCAGATTGCCGATGATGGCTTCAGTGTGGAGGAGATTCTTAGCGCGGAACGATTTGTGCTCAGCACCCTCAACTACGACCTCAGCTACCCCAACCCCATGAACTTCCTGCGCCGAATCTCGAAGGCGGACAACTATGACATCCAATCTCGCACCATCGGCAAGTATCTCATGGAGATTAGCTTGCTTGACTTCCGATTTATGGCCTACCGACCCAGCCACATTGCCGCCGGTGCCATGTACCTGGCTCGTCTGATGCTGGATCGTGGTGAATGGGTACGTGAACCTTGTTTACTTTTCGAATCTGGACGAGAGCTAACAACGCGCAGGATGAGACAATCACCTACTACGCCGGATACACCGAGGATGAAATTGAGCCCGTCGTTCACCTAATGGTGGACTACCTGGCGCGACCCATTGTGCACGAGGCCTTCTTCAAGAAGTATGCTAGCAAGAAGTTCTTGAAGGGTATGTCAATTTTGTTGGTCTGTTTTGTATTATAACCGAGTACTAACAAATGCTCCAGCCTCAATGCATGCCCGACAGTGGGCCAAGAAGAATGCCGTGCTCTTTGGCATTACGGACCTGAAGCTGTCCATTGACGACATCGCGCAAGAGGCTGAGGCTGAAGCCGAAGCCGAGGCCGAAGCTGAGGCCGAGGGCGAACTCGAGTAAAGCACCCATTTTTTTACGACCTCAACTCAACGAGAAGCCGAGACCGTATCCGGTCCACGAACCACCACGGATCGCTGTGATACGATGATATTCAACGGCTTTTACGCCCTACATCACTTTGCCCCATGTGGACAGTTGTGTTTTCGCTGTCTTGTACATGGGTAGTTTACGCCTCTGGTTATTCCCAATTTTTTCCTTGTCACAGCATGCTTGTCATTTCATACAAGGCGCTCGGAGTCTCTGGCGAAGGAAGTTACGGCTTTTGGTTTGGCTGATTTGGAGTTGGCTTCTCAAACGGCTCCTTGGGCATTGTCGGCGGTAATGGAGGGCCCGAGGGTCAAGAAAGTTGGGGTTAGTGAACGAAGCTGTGCTTCGAACCTGTTTGGCCCGTTATGAGGCTCCTGGTTACTCCATGTTTGAATCTCGACGTGGCTCTTGTGCATCTTGGTTCTGTGTTTCTGGGGGCCGTGATAGAAAATTGTACATATACCATGATCCTATTACTGGGAACCCGGGGGGGGGTTAGAATTGACGTCTGCATCCAAAACATTGTTTGTTTACACCTGGCGAGTGCTCCATGTGACGCCGTCGCGCCTGGCCTAGAGAGGCGGCCGACATGTGTGGATATGGATAACGTCTTTGTTGACATTGGATTGAGATGAGACGCACGGTTGCTACTAGCGACGAGGGCCATGTCGTTGCGTGCCTTGGCAGCTTGGAAGCTTGGAAGCTTGGAAGTGTGCGAGTTGGTGGGGTGGGCCTGCCAGCGTCAGCCACACCCTGTCAATGTGTGGCTATTCCTCGTCTCCCCCCGCCACACTACTTTGACCAGCTGCAACTGCAAGGCCTGCTTGCTTCCGACCTGAACCATATAACTAGACTATATCAAGAAGAAGAAGACGAAGAAGCAAAAAGCAACTGACGCGATTCCACACTGTGGTTTATATACCCTTGCCGCTGACATTTGTTCGTTAGGCGTTTGTCTTGGGCGGGCGTTTTGTTTGCCGGGATCGAAGCTCCAAAGAACCACTACCGTCTGGTTGTTGCTGAGAATGGTGTCAGTCCTGCGAACCAGGCAGAGCCTCTCCAAAGAGAAGTTCTCCAACTACTTTGGGAACCTCCGGAGTCAGCCTTATAGTGATTCTAGCGCCCCTAGAGGCGGTGGCTCTCTCGGGTCAGCCATCCCCCTCCACCCTCTTCCGCACCCTTGGTCCACTGTGCTAAACGTCGCAGCTTGCGCTCCATTGCTTGGAACCCACTGGGGACTCTGGTGGCAACTGGATCCTACGAGAAGGTCTTGAGAGTTTGTGAGTACAAGCCAGGCTGAGAGTGCGGAGCATACAACTAAGCATGGATCTTGTAGGGAACCCGGAGAAGCCCCATGTCAAATTCTCTACAGAACTCAAGGGCCACACGGCATCGATTGAGAAGGTGGCCTTTAACCCGACAAAGGATGCAGAGCTTTGCAGTGTGAGCTCTGATGGCGTGGTCAAGTTCTGGGACGTGCGGACCAAGGCCTGCTTCAATGAGGTCAAAGGCCTTGGGGACGCATTTACCCTTGCGTGGGCACCCGATGGACAGACACTCATCGTGGGAAACAAGGTCGGTACTCGAGAGTCCCGTACGCGCGAGAGGCCGGAGTCGCTAACGGATAGGCACCCCCTCGACAGTCTGACAACATCTTTGTTCTTTCGCCTACGCAGTCAACACCACTCAGCTCCCACCAGCAGGAGATACAGACGAACCAGATTGCCTTTTGCTGGAGCGGCAACAAAATCTTCTTGACCACGGCCGAGGGACGGATTCGGATCCTGTCGTACCCAGATTTTGAACCTGTGTTGCACCAGAACCATGGCGACGAGTCGCGCGAGTTTGAGCTCAACGGACACACGTCGTCGTGCCTGACGGCGGAGATGCAGCCGACGGGGCGGTTTCTGGCCACCGGAGGCTCCGATTCCATCATCTCGCTGTGGAACACGACGGATTGGATCTGCCAGCGAACAATCACGAGCATGGTTGGGCCCGTGAGAAGCCTCAGTAAGTCATTGTCTACACCGGAAACGCTCTTTGCTCCTCCGAGTGGCTGGGTGCTGACTTGGTTTTACCGTAGGTTTCACATTTGACGGCAGCTACATTGTCGGAGGAAGCGACGAGGGTAAGTCATCCAAACCAACTTGCTCTTTTGTTGAGTCTACTCTGACGGGACATGCTTGATAGGATCTGGGCTGGAGATATCCCATGCGGAGACTGGTGAACATGTGCACACATTCAAGACGGCGGGTGCGTGTCCCGTCGTCGCTTGGGCACCAACGAGATATTGCCTTGCCTACAGCGATCTGGGGGTGCTTCGGATTGTGGGGATCGATGTCGACAGGAAGTGAAGCACGAGGATGATGTTGATACTTGTCGGGCGCGGAAACGAGTGTGGCTAGGTGCCGGATGAAAGCATGCAGACATGGCCATGGCAATTGTGGGAAGTGGAAGAAGATGTGATGAGCCATTGCCCATGAGAGCAACTTGAGCCTAGTGGTTCTAGATTAACTATGCCAGTAACTATGCTAGCTGGTAGTCTGCACCCGACGCGATTAGGCTGGAACAGGCAATGCAGCCGCGGCATCTCGACGAGGTCATCATGGCAGAGGTTAACTACCTCGACGCGTACTGTGTGTTATACAGTCTGAGGATTCTGTACAGTGCGTACCTTATCTACCCGTCCAATCGTGCCCGTTTCCCAGTGTCATGGTCGTGCGAGTATGGTGCTTGTCACCCGTTTCACGACGCGGGCGCAACAAGCTTACTCTGCACAGGCCCATCCTGTGATGGAAATCGCATGTCCTCGATGGGAGGCGCAAGAAAGAAGAAGATGGACGTGGTGGTGAGTATCTGGCAAGAGACGGACATGATTCTCCAGATACGTACAGTGCGCGAAATGCTTCTGACTGGCGCCATCATGCCTGTGTCGTTGGTGATTTACCGCTAACGCATAGCGCCACATGTCCTCCAGCCCAGCACTGATTGCCAGGCAGCCAGTGCTTCACAACGCCCGCACTCCACCTGGTTGACAAATCCCTGTCATTGTCCATCCTGTCAGCACTTGGACTCTCAACTCTGTTGGCTTTGTTGAGCCTCTCGAGCCTTGAGTCTTGAATCGTGAGTCTTGAGCGTGGAACCTCAAGACCAGGACCTTTCTCTTCACATCTCGCCGCGCTTACTGTACGTAACGCCATCGTGAGCCGTCTCCGCTCCCATCTGTATGTACGTACCCGCCCGGGACTATCCGCTTTCCAGGGACCTTTCCGCCCAAGCTAAGCAGGCGTCAGCATCAGCATCAGCACCACCGCTATCACATCGCCAACTTCGCCCCTTTGCCGCCTCGCCCTGCTGGCCTTGCCACGCCGACTCGCCGACATCCACGATGCCCGGTCCGGCAGAATCCGGCACCGGTGCCCACAAGCGGCCCCGGAGCTCCAACCCCGACGACGACGACGACGACGATGCCGCGCCCTTGAGAGAACCCGCTCCGGACAACTTCAGCGTCCCCAAACCCAAGCGCTTGGCCTGTACCATCTGTCGTAAGCGCAAGCTCAAGTGCGATGGCGTTCGTCCAAGCTGTAGTACTTGCTCGCGCCTTGGCCACTCGTGTGCCTACGACGAGCAGCGCAGGAAGAGTGGCCCCAAGCGTGGTTATGTCAAGGCTCTCGAGGAGCGTTTGAGTGAGCCTACCTCGACCCTCCCTTAGAATCTGTGTGCTTGCTGGTTTCCTGACCGTTCTGCCTTGTTAGAGCAAGTCGAGACGCTGCTCCAGACCCAAGACCCTCTTCCTCATCCTCCTCCTCCCCCGGCTACCATCAGCCCTCCCAACGGCATCGGACTATCATTGCCATCTGGCCATAACCCCCCGACAACGGCTCCTCCGAATCTCAACATCGGGAACCCTTCGATGGGCCCGACAGGCGATCGTGAAACCGAGCCATGGCAGCTGAATGGCGATTCTCCTCAGCCACCAAATATGGACGACTTCAACTTCAACGCCACTATGGGTATGGACATGGGCACGGGCATGGACAACGCCGGCAGCGGCAACTTTACCTGGGAGATGATTGGCCTGGGCCTCGAGGAGCCTTTGCCACCTCAGGAGACGATTGACGAACTGCATCAGGTCTACTTTGAAAAGGTCCACCCGTCTATTCCCATGATACACAAGTATCGGTACCTCGCCGCCATGAACTTGTATGTCACCTCCCCCGCCTGCTCTTGCTCTAGCTCCGAGGCGTTGAGAGCTAAGCTAACTAAATCCTCACAAGGTCGCCAAATCAACGTCCACCCGTTTGTCTGCGGTATGCCATGTGGACATTGGCATGCACCCTTGCAGACAAGTACGCGAACCTCAAGGATCTATTCTACAAACGGGCACGTAAATATGTCGAGAACGACTACATCAAAGGCTACGGAGAACACATGATTTCCGTCGCCCATTGTCAGACGCATCTCCTTCTGTCGGCATATGAAATGAGGATGATGTACTTTCCCAGAGCGTGGATCAACACTGGCTCCGCGATCCGTATGGCTCAGATGTACGTGGCGCGCTTGGCGCAACTTGGAGAAACCCAGAGGCTCAGACTGACTGTGTGTATCTAGGACCGGCCTGCACCGACTCGACGGTACTGGCTTGGATGTCAAGCAGTGCCTTACTCCTCCCAAGGACTGGACGGAACGGGAAGAGCGAAGGCGCACGTTCTGGATGGCATTTTGTCAAGATCGATATGCGAGCATTGGAACTGGCTGGCCCATGACAATCGACGAGCGCGACATCATGACCAATCTCCCTGCGACGGACGAGGCCTTTGAAATGAGCAGGCCCGAGGAGACGCAGTCCCTCAACGACTGCACCACCCCTGTTGGCGCTGGCAAGCTGTCGCCGTATGGTGGCATTGTGCTCATGGCCTGTCTCTTTGGCCGTAATTTGGTCCACCTGCATCGCCCCGACGTGAACGATCTTGACCACGACACAAATGGCCCGTTTTGGAAGCGCCACCGTCAGATGGACAATATCATCCTCAACACGTCCCTCTGTCTCCCACCTCATCTCAAGCTGCCGGCCGGACTTGCAGATCCCAACATTGTGTTTACGAATATGAGCCTCCACACCTCTACCATCTGCCTTCACCAGGCAGCCATCTTCAAGGCGGAGAAGAATAAGCTACCCGCAACGGTTAGTGCGGAGAGCAAAGTACGATGTATCACGGCTGCGAGTGAGATTGCTAGCATCATGAGAATGATTTCCCACATGGATCTGTCTCTTGTAAGCACGCTTTGCATTAATGGCCCACATCTCACGTCCAGGAGACACTGACAGCTGACTAGGCGAATCCTTTTATTACATTCTGTCTCTACGTCTCGGCACGCGTCTTCGTGCAGTACCTCAAGAGCCGCCCAGATGATAGCCAGACAATTGACTCGTTGAGGTTCCTCTTGTCGGCGATGAACGCGCTGAAGCGGCGGAACCCATTGACAGAGTCATTCTTGGTACAGCTGGACGTTGATCTTGAAGCACTTACTGTGAGAATCCCAAGGCTCAAGGCTGTGTTTGCAAGCCATATGGAAGGCGTAAGTCGGACTCTTTCTACCCAAGCACGCATGGGTGGCATCTTACATGTCCTGACCAAATATAGCCTCCTGCGAAAAAGCTGCATTGGCCGGCTGTCGAGAACGTGGCATACCGAAACGACTGCCATTTCATGAAGTTGGCAGGCGACAGTGGAAATCCCGCCAACGGACCCGATCTTGTGGACCCGGTCGACGAAGCACCGAGCACGAGCAGCTCGAGAGCATGCCGCTTCTCGGCCCCGCAGCCGCCCCAGCAGCCGTGGGCGTCGGATGAGTTCAACCTGCCAATCCTAACACCCAACTCGGGGACGACGGGTGACAAGCAGGGATCAACATCAGGACTCATGTCTGGCTTTGGTGACGGCAGCAGAGACAGCCAGGAGGCGTCGAGGTCTCCGGACGGGGGCCAGTCCAGCCGACCAACGCCCAATTCCAGCACGGGATCGGACCAGCGGTCTCATCTCGCGTCTGGGCAGATGAACGGATCAGGGACACCAAATTTCCAAGGTCCTTCCATGTCATCGAACCAAACGATGTTGAACTCGGGCGCCGTGGATGGGAACACGCACATGTTCTTTGCTGACCACGCGGGTTTCACAATGACGGGTACAATGGACGAACAAGGGGGGTTTGTGATTCCAGATGGATGGGGCGACATTCAGGGTGATATTCCAGGCGACATCCAGGGCCAGACTGGCGTGTCGCCAGGAGGAGACGGCGTACTGAGGGCACTGATGAATATGGGCCCCATGGATGCGATGGATCTATCGTCGTGGGAAACAAACAACTGACAAGGTCAAGGGGCGGGATGAGGGATCCTTTAATGACACGGATATGAACCAGCCACGGGGCACGGAGTTTTGATACCTAGCCACCTAGGTAAAGGATAGTGATGAGGGCATGACTGCAGCAGACGGGATGACGGGATCGAGCGAACTGGAAAATACCCCTCCATGTACTTTTTTGAATAGAACCATCTCTTTCTTCTGATTGCTATGAAGTCATACTGGAACCAACCTCCACACAACTCAACTTGACTCGAGGAATCACGAGATTTGAGCGGACCCCCGCATGGATTGAATTAATTAACTCGGCAGGGTCTTGGTTTGAGTTGAGTCAATGAAGCTGATTGAGTACCCCTTGTTCATCTGAGCACCAATATTCATACCCTCACCCTTATGCCTTCCAATCTCGAGACATTGGATCATCGCCATACTTCTGGACTGGGTCTTTAGTAGAATTTCATGAGCTTCGCCACGCAGATAGCCTCTTAGCAGTATACTCGGTGGAAAGACTTGAGGGTGTTGAATGGATTTTTTTTACGTTATCTGACATGGTGCACATACCCTATAGATGGAGGATGATAAACCCCAATACGGATTATGGCTCAACGCGCATTAAAGATACCTCTGTATCAGGAGTAGAATATACACTGAGGTTGTTCAATTACCTCAATTCGAAATCAATGCTACTTTCGTTGAATTGAGTGTCAAGGTAGCCAAGTCGAAATGGATTGAGTCGAATCAAGGCACGTAACATGGAGCGTTGGCAGGATTCAACTAGAGTCGTGGTTTCAAGCACTCAGAGGCAGCACGTGGATCAGGGATATAAATGTAAATATGAAGCAAAACTTTCAACCAATAGGGTAAGATGGCCGAGTTGGTTATGGCGCCAGGTTAAGGTTAACCTTAACAACTAATTTCCTGGTGGAGCAATCCTCCTGGGTTCAAGTCCCAGTCTTATCAAGCAATTTCAATTTTTTGTTTTGAACATTCCTTGCATTTTTGCTTGATTGTCCATGGTTTCTCGTGAATGTTGGTAGGCCACGGAGTGCCCTTTGCTGCGTGGTCCGCATACGTACATAAGATACGTACCTATCCACACGTGGCCCGTGCGGCATCCCATGGCTTGCCGCCCTTTTGGCTTCCCGGGGGGCTTCATCCAACGTTTCCCCGCTTTTGCAACCTTTTGCGTAAAGCAGCAACACTTGTACCAACGGCTTTGGCCTGGCGCGCTCCAACCCTCAGGGGTGCAGGGACAAAAAAAGCAAAAGCAAAAGCAGCAGAGGAGAGAGAGACAGACACGGACGGCCGCCGTCTCGGAGCCGGGATAGAAAGTGGGGCCGAATGGCCGCTCCTCCGCCGGGGCCCTTTGCCGTGTCGGGCCCGGATGCAGCCGGCTCAGGCCTCCATAACGCCGCTGCCGTGGCCCAGGCCCAGGCCCAGGCCCAGGCCCAGGCTCAGGCTCAGGCTCATGCTCATGCCCAGGCTCAATATCGCGTCGCTCTCGGACTCGGCCTAGAAGGAGCATATGCCGTCTCCGTCCCGGCCACGCCTCCGTACGGCCCCGCGCCGTCGACGCACCAGCTCCAGCATCAGCATCCACATCAGCATCACCAGCATCACCAGCAGCTCCCGCCCCAGCTGCATCCCCCGGGGCTTCACCCGCCCAACGCGTCCGTCGGCCAGTTTGGCATCCTCGCTCTCCCTCCGGAGCCCCTGGCCGAGCCGCCAGCAGACCGCCCGCATGGACAGCTCAGCGGCAGGGTCGTCTTTGACCCGCCCGACCTGGAGCACTGGAGGGAGAAGCTGTTCAATGTCGACGGCATGATTATCCTCTCCGACGACCAGTGAGCTCGGTCCACCCCATCCCTAGACATTCTTCCGCCTTCCGCTGACACCCGCCCTCTAGGTTCGAGACATACTTCCCACATGTGGACAATGTCTACTCGCACCGCTCCACGCAGCGATACAAGCGCAAGCCCTTTGTCTCGCACTACTGGGACTGCCGCATGAAGGGCCGGCCCCCGGGGACACCCAAGTCCGACGACCCCAGCAAGAAGAAGCGCAAGCGCGTCGCCCGCCAGCGCGACCTGTGCGACGTCAAGATCAAAATCACAGAGTACTTTCCCGGCGCCCAGCTGTCCCTCGCCGACGTTTCCGATGAGGGCGACGCTGGTGCCGCCGGTGCCGCCGGTGCCGTCGTCGCCGCCGCCGCCCGCTTCGGCCAGCGCTTCTGGACCATCCAGCGCGTCAACGGCAACGGCGGCAACGGCAAGGGCGACGGCATCGCCGGTCCGCACAAGCACTCGCTCGCCCGGAGCGACGAGATCAAGAAGAATAGCGTCCAGCGAGAGCTGGCGCGCCAGGAAAAGGACTCCAAGAAGACGCAGGTGGTGAGTTGTCGCGCAATAGGCATGTCTGCGAGTGAAGAACCTGGACTAACGTATCCCCCTCTCCTCTCCCTCGTGTGCAGAAACCCGTCTCGCGCAAAGCAACAGGTGCGGCCTTGGCAACCGTCAGGAGACATGCCAAGGACGGCCCCCTCAAGCTCTATGCCGCGTGCTTCTGGTAAGCATCCATGAGATCCCCAGCTGCAGAATGGCTCCCGGGACTGACGTCCTCTGTAACTCCACAGCCCCTTTTCCCACCGCGTCTGGATCGCCCTCGAAGCAAAAGGCCTCGCCTACCACTACTGCGAGATCAACCCCTTCCGCCGGCCGTCGTCGCCGCAGCTCCTCGAGGCGAACCCCCGGGGCCGCGTGCCCGCGATCCGGCAGGGCGACTGGGCATGCGCCGAGAGCGGCGTCATCCTTGAATATGTAAGACCATCTTCTTTCGAGGCCACGGGTCGGCTAACGGAGTGAATGCAGCTGGAAGATCTTGGCGAGGGCGTGCCGCTCTATCCGTCAGATCCGAGACTCAAGGCCAACTGCCGGCTTTGGATCGATCATGTAGGCCACTCCCCGTTGAGGAGGGCAAGGACATGCCAAGCTGACAAGAACCAGATCAATACCGGCATCGTGCCAGCCTTCTTCGCCGCCCTCCAGGCGCCAGACCCAACGACCCGCACCCAAGCCACCGCGCGTCTCAGAAGCGCCATCGCCAACCTCGTCCAAGCCGCTGATGAACAGGTAATGCCCATCCGCTCCCTCCCAGCCCATCAGTCTCAAGAATGCTGACCCCAGCCGTGCCGCCAGGGCCCCTTCTTCCTCGGCCCCAGCCTGTCGCTCGTCGATGTCCATTTCGCGCCCTTTGCCCTGCGTCTCTCCCGCATCCTGCGTTCCCGAGGCGCTGCCGAGCTCGAGCTGGTGCCCGAGGTTCGTGGGCGGAGGTGGCTCGAGGCCCTCGAGGGCAACGCTCACGTAGCGGCCACGACGAGCGGCGGCGATCTGTATGCTGACACGGCAGAGCTGCTAGGTCTATGTGAGGTTGGCATATAAGTCAGAGGTGTTCGGCCTGTACACCTAGATAGAAAACTGGGCAACAGCCGCCAAAGGCATCAAGTAAACTTGGTTCCCTGAATTGTGCGTGCCCAACATGGTCGAACCGTCCGTCGTCTATTGGTCTAAAGCCTCAAATATCAAATTGCCCGCCAAACATAATCCTTTTACTGTTACATCATGCAAAAATCGTCTATCCCATCTCTGGCACCGGTAGTATCTCACTTGGCCTGGGCGACTTCTTCCTCCTCTTGAGTTCAGAGACGCGTTCCCTTACCTTTTCCTTCAACCCGACCAATTCTCCACTCAGACGAGCCTTCTCCCTGCCTTCTCCGAGCTCCTCGAGTGTCTTGGTCTCGAGGTACGTTTGACCGTCAACCTCGACCCGACGCTGCGGGTTGGGCAGATATGCCCAGGAGAAGATGGCGCCGACGGCGGCCACGGAGCCGAATATGAGAAAGATGAGCCCCTGTCGCGTACGGCTCTTGTATGCCGAGTTGATTCCGTAGACGAGCAGGACGGCCACCAGACTTCCGAGCTTGCCGGCAGCTGCCGATATGCCATGACAGGTGCAGCGGTAGCAGGTAGGGAATATTTCGGCCGGGATCATAAATGTCAACGTGTTGGCTCCTATTTAGGTGGCACTCGTTAGCTCGGCATCTTTGGAATTCATGAAAAGAGAGGGATTTTGATGGATTGGATACTCACCAAAATTGAACAGGAAATGGCACAGAGCCACAAATACAACCGTGGCCGGCGCCCCAGGCTGTTGATGAACGCCGTAGTACACACAACCAGTAATGACAAAGAAAACCGCCAGGACAAGAAACGACGTTGTAAGCCACAGTCGGCGGGGGATGCGGTTTGCGAATACCACAAAGCATGCACTGCCAGAGATGGATGCGAGAGAAACTGTCAGGAGATACTGCTTCGTCTGCTCAATCAAGACGTCGTAAATGGTATTGCACGGATGTTTTGCGTCGGTCGACCATATCGGGAGACCCGTCTCGGCCCATCCAGGCACGGTCGAGGTGCCCCCTGGGAACGACGAGTTCCAACAGGAGAGCTGGTCGTTGATTGGAGTCGGATTGGTGGTAGCCCACATGCCCGACAGCGTGCCCCTATTGTCCAACGACATTCCGTAAAAGCTCACATCGAGGAAAAACCATGTTGCCGCCGTTCCGAGTAGATATCTCCAGTTGCCATCGCGTATGAAGTAGTTGTGGAGGTCTTGCCTGGAAAACTGGACGGGCATGGGCTCGGGAGTGTTGACATGGTGTATGCCATTGGGGGTGCCCATTTGAACGGAAGTAGCCGCGTGTGGGCCGGCATTGGGGTTGATCTGGTATGTAGTGGTCAGATGAATGCCGGGCGAATTGACCGGGGGAAAGGCATCGGGCCGTCCCTCCTGAGGAGCGCCGTATATTCTCTGCGTGTTCATGAGGGCAACGCCGGGTTTGTTCCGGACCTCGAGACTGTAGATGCCACAGTCAAAGAGGAAGAAGCGAAAGATGATGGCAAGCAGGGCGGGAATGGCACCGGAGCCAATGACTATGCGCCAGATACCATCGACTGCCCTTCGGCATTCTTCCTGGTGGAGCGTGTCGAGGCCGCAACGCATGGCCTGGATGTTGCGAGTGTTTTCGAAACCGAGGAGGACCCAGAGACCAACGAGCTGAGCCAGAGCCTGGCCGACAGGCTGCATAAGAAAGACGGAAGATAGCATTCTCGCCCTCGACTGAGTGCTAGCCCACTCGGAAGTGATGACGGCACTGAGGGGGTATTCGGCGCCAATGCCTGAACCAAGGGGGTTGGATTGTGAGCTTTTGCTTTGCTTGCTGATTACGAGGGTATCACGTACCAATACCCATGACGAAGCGCCACCAGATGAAGAGGCCGAGGAACGACAGGTCATGGTATCCATGACTGCTCGTAGCTACGCCAATGGTGGAGACAATGACGAGAACCAGCTCAATTCCGTAGAGACGGGTGCGTCCATAGCGATCTGCGAGGTAGCCAAAGAGCAGCTGTCCGATGACAGAGCCGAGGAGGGTGAAGAAGTTGATGAGGAGACCGGGCCATTCCTTGCCGTCGGGCCAGTATACAAAAGCAATGGAGGCAAGGATGACGTTTGTGGAGAAGAGGTTATATCTAGAGGCAGACGGTTAGGATGAAGCGAAGCAAAGAAAAGAAAAGCAGAGCAGAGGGGCAGAGGCGGGGTGTAGAGAGAGAGAGAGAGAGAGAGAGAGAGAGAGAGTGGACTCGGATGAGACATGGCATGGGATAGCAATGGTGACGGGGAGCGGGGAGAACGCACGAATCCGTTAGAAAGCCCGAGGCGGCGACGCCCCAGATACGAAGGTTCCATGAGTTGAGATCAAGCTCGTAGCGTAATTGTTGACGATCCTGGGGCCCGACAAGGCTGCAGTTAGCACGGGCGGGCCAGGGGATCATGCTTATCCACAACTGCCCGGAGAAGATAAAGTGGGCAGATAGGCAGAAGCAAAGTCAGAGGTAGAGAGGAGAGGCGTGCGTACCTGAGCGTCCTGGGAGGGGAGGGCGGAGCTGTTGGCGCCCAAGAAGCCGCGGTTCTTGCGGAGCAAATGGCTAGATATTGAAGGCATCTCGCAGAAGGCTGCACCGACGCAGCGCGTGTCGCGGCGGGATTGAGTTGAGGGCGATCGAGGACGAAGCGAGGCTGACGATCTGAGCTAATGGGGGCTGGCGGAGTCAGATGCGGCGAGGAGAGCAGGCCGAGGCAGAAGAGGGGACCGCGCAAGGGATCATGGCCGTGGCTCTTGCGAGGGAGGATCCGAGGCAGATGGATGGGCAGACGAGACGAGATGGGATGTGAATGTGAATGTGAATGTGAATGGGAATGGGAAATGGGAGCAGGCTGAGATGCCATCGCGGCACGGTGCGCTTGGCGGAAGGAGGGACGGTACGCTAGAGGCAAGCAGTCAAGGCCGCCACTGCCACCAAACTAGCCGTGCTTGGCCTGCCCGACTTGGCCTCGGTGGCAGTGGGAGACGGAAGGGATTGGTGGCTGGGTTAAATTACAGCGCGTGGGAGACCCCTGGGATGAGAGAGAGCCCTGTAGTTGCGGCTTAGAGAGCCCCTGTAGGCTGCAGCGGCTGAGGAGAGCAGCGAGGGCTGAAAGATGCAGGCCGAGCAGAGCTGAGCAGAGCTGAGCAGACAGAAGTCAGTCAGTCAGTCAGTCAGTCAGTCAGGTGGAGAGAAAAGGAATGGAAGATGGCCCGGGATACTTGGGTAGCATTCATCATAGGCAGACAGCGTGGTCCGGGGAATACTGGAGACAATGCACGGGGAATACGCTTAAAACCAGAGCCTACGTCTAGGTACTTGCTTTTGTCCTTTGGAAACCAACTAATTAAGCAATTGATTGCATCCATGGAGTATCTCCAGGCCAGACAGCCGAGGCGGAGGCGGAAGCGGAAGCGGAGACGGAGATGGAGATGGAGATGGAGATGGAAAGGGATGTAGTTACTTATGGATGAAAATGGAAACGGCGACGGAACGCGGAACCAGACAGACCAGTGTGTCAATGGGCGTCTGCTGCGCACGTGGGGGGACGAAATGAGCCAAGAGCCAGCGTGGAGTTGGTTCAGAACATGGTCGCATTTGCAGGCTGGACATGGCATACGGATACAGTACATACAGCTCCAGGCATCTACAGTACGGTCCTGAACTACTGATGCGCTACCACTAACACGAGCAGCTGGAATCTTACGACGTACCCTTATCACGCTGCAAGATGGATCCATTGATCGCAATACTCTGTCCATAGTAGGTGGTTATCTAGGTAGGTAGGCATCTCTTAGACTATGGACCCCCACCTGCGTCAACAATCATGACGGTCCAACCCCCCCTCCACGACCCCTGCTGACAGCTGCTTAGCCCGCCTACCTTAATTGCATACTACGTCCATCAACAAGGGGCTACGTAGGTACCTACCTACTCATGTACAAAAGAACAGAAACTGATCGTCACTTGCCGCACACCAGGCGAAAAGGCACGCAGGGCAGGGCAAGGCGCGATAGGAGCATGGGCCGCCAGATCAGATTCGGATTCGGCGTCGCCAGGCCTCGCCCGGGTTGGCCCATGGTGCCGGGTCGCTCTTTCTGCCGGAACCAAGCCCCGAGCCGCCGGGCGCCTAGGGCCCCGGAGCCAACCAGCCCATCACAGCGCGGCTTGGGCCCCCGTGCACCAGCCTGCCGCCGTTAGTGGACCACCAATTGACATCAAGCTTCGGTCCATGTGGCGCCTGCCCTTGGCTCTCAGTCTCCCAAATCCCAAATCCCAACCCAATCCTCAAGACGAGACGACTTGGAGTTGACTTGGTTGTCCGCCCGCGTCTGCGTCTCCATTCTCCATTCTCCATTCTCCATTCTCCAGCCTTTGGTCACTCCGTAGGCCTAGCCTCCAAGTTATCATCCCCCCCCCCCAAACATTCGGCGCCAGCGACTCACGACTCGCCGTTGACTGGGTCGTCAGGCTCGTCACCGTGAGCAAGTGGGCCAACGCACTGCACTGCACCGCACCGCACCGCATCGCACTGCAGCCGCAGCCTCATTCCGTCACCAAAACCAAACATCCATGGTATCATTGCTGCGATGCTGCTAGTGCTGCCGGCCCGCCGCACTGGGTCTTGGTCTAGGTCTGGGTCTGGGTCTGGGTCTGCGCCTGGGTCTGCGTCTGCCTCTGCGTCTTGGTCCGAGTCTGGCCTCGCTCTCGCTCTCGCCCTCACTCGTGTCGTGTCGTGACGTTTTGCCTTCGACTCGTCTCGTTAGGTCGTTCCGCTCCTCCATAGCAAGCACGGCTCAGCTCGCCATTGACCAGCGAGAGACCGGCAAGCAAGTGCGCAAGCACAAGCACAAGCACGAGCACGAGCACGAGCACGAGTTGCGCCCCGCCTTGATCGAGGAAGCCGGCCGTCAGACGACTGGTTATTCTCCTCGTTTTCTCATCCGCTGCACGTCTGCCTGCCTGCCTGCCTGTACAGTACATGCAAGCAAGCAAGCTCCGCGCCCGTAGCCGCAGTGGATGGTCTTTTTGCTCCCCCAGACTTTGACGTTCCATGCCCGCACCCAGTCCATCTCGGCCCGGACGTCTGCGACCGCCTGCGACCGCCTGCGACCGCCTACGACGCCTGGCCTTGCATATTTTGTGACGCCGCCGCCCATCTGCCGCGGCCGCCGTTGTTGCTGTTGCTGTTGCTGCTACTGTTGCTGTTGCTGTTACTGTTACTGTTACTGTTACTGTTACTGTTACCGCCACTGTCGCTGTTACCATTACTGTCGCTGTCGCTTCCACGTCCGCTCCCGCTTCCGCTCGCGCTTCCGCAGCCGCAGCCGCCGCTTGCCGCCGCCGCCGCCGCCGCAACCCGTACTGATCATCCTCTCCAATTCCTGCCCGTCGCCGTCTCTCCCCCGCAGCCGCCGCCTCTCCTTCGCCGTGGCCCGTGGCCGTGTCATGACACGTCTCCACCCCTCGCTCAAGTCTGGCTGCTGAGCAGCATGTCGTCGTCGAGCTCGTCCTTCACCTCGTCTTCCCTGGGTCGTCCTCCTACCTACGCCTACGGCCAAAACTACGCCCACACCCACACCAGCCCGGCCGCCTCGGCCTCGACCTGGACCCCGACCTCGGGCATCTCGACCGTCTCTGCCCCGACCACCAACAGCTCCATCCCCCGGGCTTCCACCATTGACCTCGGTCCTCCCGGCTTCCAAGCAACAATGTACGGACACAGCTTCAGCTTCAGCTTCAGCTTCTGCTTCTGCTTCTGCTTCTGCTTCTGCTTCTGCTTCCTCGTCGTCTCATCGCCTCTGACATCTCTTGTGCCTCTATAGAATCCTCTTCCAGGATACCGTCGACGAGCGCACCGTCTATCTCGGCCCCTGGGAGGTTGTAGGCTCCGAGCAGCGCCGCGTCCTCTGGCGAGGCAGCTACCAGAGCGAGCTTCTCGAGCACTATTGTGAGATCTGCCCCTCATCCGTCTTCCACCTTCTCCTCTCGGCCTTGGCTTGAGCTTGGCCATGGGCTTGGCCTCGCTTGACCTGGACTTGGCCCAGACTTGGCCCAGACTTGGCCTTGGCCTGGACTTGGGCTCAGTTCGCTAACACTTACCTTCAAGTACCGTCCGACTACCCTTCCGATATTCACCCTCACACCTTGCATTCGCGCCATCGTCCCTACTACGATCCGGCTGACATGGAACGTTACCTTACCTTTCGTGAGCCTCACCGGGTCCGCTACACCAACGAAGAAGGCGTCTGCATCCACGACCAGTACGTCACCATCCGATACGAGTTCAGCACCGTCGAGGCTTCTATCCAGTTTCAGGGCGATTTGCGCCGCAGGGAAATGGTCGACTTTTACGACGTCGACGTGGTCTGGAGCAACGTTGACAGCCGCACTGACCGATTCGGCAAGGTTAAGGGCATTGGCGCCATACAGAGACTGAAGCTCTGGAAGGACCGGTACACGTCACTTCATTCCCTCAGTTTCTGGGCCAACAAGACGGATGGCGAGTGTCGCGAGTACGAAATCCAAAGCTTTGAAGGCGAGCTTCGCGCCCGGGACGACCGCGCCAAACAGCTCCGGCTGTACGCTCGAGGGCGGCCGTCTGGCTCTTCCAACGATCGACCATCCTTGGCAGATCGCATGCGGTCTCGGGGAAGACGGCACTCTGGCGGATCTGCAGAGGCCAGCTCGACCCAGCAATCACTCGACATTCGATACCTCGCCATCCAATTTACCGAGCGTCAAGGTAAAGCAAGCTAGCTCTCTTGCCCGACTTGGAGAAAAGCAAAGGATTTACGTGGGCTGACTATCAATTCCCAGCTTATCGACGCTTTTTGGAAACGTGGCTCTACTGCCACAGCTCCGACCGCCAGTTCCAAGGCATCCCATTCCCACCAAACCATGTCGAATTGCCATCACCACAGATTTTGCCAGGCCAATCGCCCGATGTGCCCTCGCCAGAGTGGCCGGCGCGCACTCTTGAGCCCGTAATGGAGCCCTCAGACTCGGCCGAGGCGGAAGCAGCAGGGCCCTGAGCCAACGCAATTGTGACAGCCAGTGACGCCAAGGCATCGAAGCACATGTTTCGTCGGCTGCATTGTTGGAGCGAAAGTGGCGTGACAGTCCTGGACGCCACAAGCATCCTTGCCAGGCATAGCTTGTTCCCAGGGTTGCCAGGTCGTTTTTATCGGCGCAAGCATCTGATCTGGGGGATATGAGACGAGACGGGACGACACAGACCAGAACGAGACGAGACGAGACGAGACGAGCCGGGGAGAAACGAGGCACCCACTCGACTCGTCCCCAATTAGCCTGCCCCTCCATACATGCCGTGGCTACCATTGCCGTCGGGATGACAACTGCCAGTGTCGCCAGAAGCAATATCGACTTCTCCAGTACAAGCCTTGGCATAGTCGCTGCGCCCACCCAGAGAAAGTGAGAGTATCTTGTCGCATATAGACATCGTCGTCGTCGGCGTCGTTGTCGAGTCTACAACCAACAGGTGTCTCCAAGGCATTCCGTGCACCGTCGCACGTTTCACTATGCCATATATCGGCCGAGGGCACTACTTCCACCACCTCATCTCCGTCATCTCCCCATAGACGGCACTGCCGATGCCGAAGAGACACGCAAGCGAGTCGACACTCGATGAGCCGCGACCCCCGGCGGCTTCTGTCATTCAAATCGTTTGATAATAGTCCGCCCGAGCGAGGCACTTTGGTTGCCGGCGCACAATCAACCTGTAACGATCAGTGCCGTCCCCGTTGACGCGTTGTATATCATCGTTTGCGTTGCACACCCAAAGTCTAGAAATGAATCCAGTCTTGAATACAAGATGGAGGGTTTAACCGAGTTGTTGTTGTTGTCGTACAGCACACAACGGCTGAGCACCGCCCTCGTAACCCGACATACGGAAATTTCGCTTCTTCCCAGGCCTCCCACCTACCATGACCCCTTACGCTGGCACCCCAGAACCTGATGATGTTCAAATCTGCAGTAGTATCCAGCCCTCAACGCTGCCTAGACAGTTACTCCCGTTTGAGCAAATCGTCCCTGGTCCGGCAACCTTGTACACACGCTAGGGACATACTCATCATGCAACATCTCCCGCTGCCGTCGATGCTGGCTCCCGTCGGCTTCATGCTTGCTGTAACGTCGACTAGGCTTCGTGCCGAGACGTAGAGAGGCCAGCTTCATCTTCCCGAGTTTCACCCAAAATCAAAGTTACAATCAATATTCGTTGGTCTCGATCCGCATATAAATGAGCACCGCATTGTCGATATCGCTCCATGTTTGTAAGCTTGCGTCCTCGTCTTCAACAGAAACTCGGATCTGTGCTTGAATCCACACACAATGCGCATCTCTCAGCTGCTGCACACCCTCGCTTGGGTAGTCTCTGTGCTTGGCAAGGATAGCGCGCGCGCAGTGTCTCGCCCTGATCCGCCAGTCAGAGGACATGAACGCACAGGGGTAACTCACAAGTTTATTGTTGAAGTCGAAAGGGTAACACGAGCCGACCCCCTGATCATAAAACCAACAACCAAATTGACTCGTCTTAGGATTCGCCCCCAGGCAGCGTTACTGCCGCGAAACAGCTTCGCGCCAAGTACAGCCTGAAGGACTCCTACTACAAGGAATTTGACTGCAGCGACATCTTCTCAGGCTTGACCATTGAGACGGACTCTGATAATGCCGATACGCTGCGTAGTCTGGAGGGCGTCGTGAATGTGTGGCCCATGAGGACAGTGCCCAAGTCATGGGTCGACCAGCCGCGTGTCCAGCTCGCCCCCTCTGATACACTCAACCACTCGGCTCACCAGTGGACGGGCGTCGATAAACTTCACGCAGTCGGCATTCGAGGCAAGGGCGCCACCATTGCCATGATTGACACCGGCATTGATTATACACACAAAGCGGTGCGGTTACCTCGGTCCCCCTTCAGCGTGTATCGCTAGCTAACTTGACTGTTCCAGCTTGGCGGCTGCTTTGGCCCCGGATGCAAAGTTGCGGGTGGTTACGATCTTGTTGGACCAGAGTGTAAGTTGGAAACTGCCTCGCATTGTCAAGGTGAAGATGGGCCCGACTTACTCTCAGACTAGGGGATGCAAACGACGACCGACATTACCCGAAGCGTCCGGACGACGACCCAATGGATTACGAGGGTCATGGGACGCATGTGGCCGGCATCATAGCTGCTGATAATGAGTGGTGAGTATCAACATCTCAAACTGGCCCGTTTCTTCATTGCTAACATGACTCTCAAGGCTCACTGGCGTGGCGCCCGATGCCCAGCTCCTGATATACAAGGTTTTCAACGATGTATGTGTACTTGTCCAGTAGTCAGTCCGACAGCCTACTAACGAAAATCCAGAATCCATGGGAGACGGACGAGGAGACAATCATCCAGGCTTTCTGCGATGCTTACAACGCAGGGGTCCGTATCTCATCTCTACATCCACGTCTAGACAATATTCTGACTGTTTCCAAAGGCCGACATCATCACCGCAAGCGTGGGCCAGCCAGATGGCTTCACGGACAACCCATGGGCGCTCGTGGCCAGCCGTATGGTGGACAAGGGCATCGTGGTCACGGCCTCGGCTGGCAATGAAGGCGAGTCGGGCCCCTTTTACTGCAGCAGCGGCTCGAGCGGCCTCGGCGTCCTTGCTGTGGCCGCCGCCAACACCAGTAGTCAACCACATGCGGCAAACATGAGCAGCAAGGATCTGGGACCCATGCCCGCATACTTTACCACCTGGGGCCCCACGAATGAACTCCTCCTCAAGCCTGATATTGCCGCCCCGGGCTTCGATATTGTCAGCACGGTGCTGAATCAGAGCTACGAGGAGTTGAGCGGGACCTCAATGGCGGCCCCTTACGTAGCCGGAGTTGCCGCCTTGTTCATCGGCGAATACGGCGGTCGTGAGCTTCACGGTCCAGGCTTTGCCAAGATGCTGCGCGACCGTATTGCTTCCAGTGGCAAGACACTTCCGTGGGTCTCCAACCAGCTCCTGCGTAACCTCACCGCTCCGCCCTTCCAGGTCGGGTCGGGTCTGATCGACGCATGGAAGGTTCTCAAGTATGACACCCAACTGGAGTTTGAACCATTTTCCCTCATGGACACGGAGCTGTTCAAGCCGCGCTGGCAAGTCAACATCACCAACGGCGGAAACAGGACGCGTCGGTACACGTTTAAACTGGAGCCCGCGGCCGGCTTCAACATCCTTGACGACTATTTTGGCGTGTCCCCCTTGTATCCCCTCCAGCCCAAGAGGATTGTTCCGCCCGTCAGGCTCCCCGAGCCAGTGACTGTGCTGCCTGGAAAAACCAGCGAGGTCACGTAAGTGTGCTTTTACATCGATTGGTTTCCGAGAAGCTGACAGTTTTCCTTTCCCTTAGCTTCTTCTTTGGTCTACCCAAAGTAGACGATGACATGCTGCCCCTATACAGTGGCAAAGTATGGGTTATTGCCGACAATGGGGAAAGACTTTCGATCCCCTACGGAGGTATGAAGCACCTGCAAACATTTCATGTAAGATGGCTGAGCTGACAAGACTGTTTTGTTCCAATCCAGGCGCGGCATACGATACTGAAAAGGCTTTTGATACCATGTTTGTGAATAGGCCGACTATTTCCGACCCAGACGATGATTTGTCGTATGTTGGCCCATTTAAATTCTGATGGGAGAACAATTTCTAACCGCGAGGGGCTCTAGGTGGTCGTTTGACGTCAAAAAGGACCCTACCGACTTTGTCGAGCTGGCAGCTCGTCTCGCATACCCCTGCTTCCACCTACGTCTTGATGCAAGTCCCCTTTGAATTTGCTCCCACTCAACCACCGCTGACATGGTTCCTCGCCATACAGATTTTCGAATCCTACTGGTACGAAACAGAGTGGTACTATCCTCCGACGGCGGGCGAGCGAGGCTTCATCGGCGCGGCAACGACGATGCGCGATACCGACGAGTTTTGGTTCTACGACGAGTCCATCAACGACAAGAACGACACCATCCCGTTCCCGCTGCTGCGCGTGCCCCGCGGGTTCCGCACCTTTTGGTGGTTTGGCAAGCTGGCCAACGGGACACAGATTGCGCCAGGCAACTATACGTAAGTTTTGCCCTTGCTAGCCCTCCGGGCCCCCTTTGCCTGTTTGTTGTAGGCTAACTGAAGGTGTAGCCTCCGCTTTGCTGCTCTGCGGCCTTATGGCAATCCGAAGCTGTCGAGCCACTGGGATATCATGACGGAGGATATCCAAGTACTCCCCCCAGTACTCGCAAACAATGGCACCATGAACTCGACCCTGGCATACAGAAGGGTGCGAAACTAATCCGAAGCATTTGGTCAAGAGATCCGGGATTCGGCCGGTGTCCAGTCGGTTGTCACTCTGGGAGCGAGCGCTCAATATTCATCCAAGCCGTTGCTCGGCATCTCGTCACGTCCAACGCAGGGATCAAGCGCGCTACTCTGTGGCTTGCACAGATAAAACACCAGTTGGGAAAGACTCAATACAAAGACGAACATGTTTCTACAATGCCGTGATTCTTTTAACCCCCGACGTTCTAATTTTTATATCGTGATACCGTACGCCTTATTTCTTGCCGAGAAATACAAATAGCCATCTTCATAACTCATGACCCAACAAGATTGTTACGCCCACTTTCCTAATAAGCTCATGAGAGCCAGGCCCGCAATGAGGCCGAAGAATGCGAGAGTGGTGGTGAGGGCGTCGGCATCGGCCAGTTCGGGCTTGCGGCCGTGGGACCCAATCATCCAGTCAGCGGCCCACATCTCGACGAGGCCGACCCAGACGAGGATACCGGCCGAGATGGCATCGAGAGTGCCAATGGCAATAAGCGTGGATCTGTCATTGCCGTTGAAGTGATCCAGAACTCCGATGCCAATGGCCATGCCGATGGGGGTGATGAAGGCATACAGGCCCGCGAGGCCAAGCTTCTTGCGCATTGGGAGACCGGTTGCAACAACCTCGTCGCTAGACTGGGAGTTGGAATCGGTCGTGGCCGGGCTCTTGTCGCCGTCGGGCAATGTAATGGGGGCTTCGCGATGGTCGTGGACGACCGGCGTGTCGGCTGCAGTGCCAATACTGGCAATCCGACTACCAAGGGCAATGCCTTCAAACATCTGGTGGAAGAGGATGACAATGAAGAGGGTGATGAAGAAGCTGTCGCCCGCAACAACTAGGGTCAAGCCGATGACTATACCAGTATTAGTTGGACAATCTTGGACCGGCCAGCCTTTGGGGAGTCGGTAAAAGACTTACGCAGAGAGTGGAAGATGATACCGGCCTCCATGACCAGGATGCTGACAACCTCGGCAGAAAGCCAGGCGTTGGCCTTTTTGGTCGGGTTAAGGGCGTCCGACTTGATTCTGGAGGTGACAACCCGGTGACCAATGTACTCGACGAGAAAGGACAGAAAGATGCCGGCCATGACAATGGCCGAGGTAACACCCTCGTAGCCCAAGTCACCAATACACTTGTTTGTAAACATCATGCTGGCGTGGGTATAGAGCTATTGGACAAGTTAGTATGCGGGATACCACAGCACATTGTTGTCAAGCAAGGAAAGGGGGGGGGGGGGACCAACGTGGACAAATGCGGTGGAAATGATGATGCCAGTGCCAAATTGCTTGAAAACGAGCAGGATCTTATTGGCCTTGCTAGGCATCATCTTCTGAAGCAGGATGGGCGCAAAGACACCTGTTATGATCCACGGTTAGTTGAGGAAACGGGTGACGACGAGTTTCTCATGAGACATACCGATGGCGCTTGTGGCAAGGATAACAAAGAGCAAGCCCACGCGCAGGCCGATTTTGTAGTCGCGCTTTGGGGCGTCGCATGACGACTCTTCAGAGCCACCTGTGCAGTGTCTAGAGGGGACAATTGTTGTCAGAATCAACGAGGGAGTGAGCTGAGGGGGAGGCTTGACCTACTCGACGCCTGCATGGGAATGGCAGTGCTGGTTCTCGCTCGAAGCCTCATCCGTGTGTTTGTCGCCTTCTTCCTCTCCTTCGTGTGCGTGAGTGTCGCCTTCTGAGTCGTGATCATGGCCTTGTTCTTCTTCCGCACCCTCGGCGTGGACAGCAACGTCTTCACCAGCGTCATCTACACAGAACCTGGCAAGCAAGGGTCAGTACAGGGTGCTTGATCCTTGTTGGGCGGGTAGCAGCTTGGCTTACATGTCGGAGCCATGGGAGTGGCAGTCGGTGTACTTGGCAGGGACATGGCTGGTGGCAGTGATGGCAACGTCGACATGATACTCGGTCTCACCGGCCATGCAGTAGCTAGAAGACGGGTTAGCAGCGAGCCGGGAGCCAGAGAAGAGAACAGAAGAGAAGACGAACAGGTCAGAGGCATGGAGATGGCAGCTAGTAATGGCCGTCACCTCGGGAGAGGCTGTAGTAGCAGTCGCGCTGTTCTGTCTCGGGACCACATTCGCGGTTACACCGGCAGCGGCAGCGGAAGCAGAAGCAACAAGGGCCGATGCGCCCCAGATGGCAATGGCGTATGTAGTATACATGGCGAGAGATTGGATGGCAGCGGGCGATGCGGGGATAGAATTAGAATGTTTCGAGAAGACGGTTCCCGGCTGGACGGATACGGATAGGCACGTCCCTCGAGCCTCGAATCGAGACCCTGGTGACAAGCTCAACGGCTGCGAGAAGCTGAATGGCAAGGGGCGTTGCTGCAGGGATCCTGGCTGACTGGCGAGATGGAGAGTGGGAGCAGGAGGAGAAGAGCAGAAGGGGGAAAAAGGGTATCCCAGGTAACTCGGTAGGTACTTTTTTTGCCTTGTCTGTCTCAGTTTTCAGACTTTGAGCTCAATCTGTGGAAATCTTGTTTGCATCGGCGGCGGTGCCAAGCTTCTGCGTGGATCTTGTCGAGAACCTTGATGGCCACCGAGTCTGGATGAGAACCCGGATGGCCATTTCCATGCCAAGACACGATTTGCTCAACTCTTTACTTGGTCCATTCTTGAGTCTTGAGGCTTCAGTCTTCAGTCTTCAGTCTTCAGTGGCTGACACATTGCATCTCTGGTCGGATATTCAAGCAGTTTCGTCGTCTCTACCAGACGTTCCATGACCAGAAACTCGTGTCATACCGATACAGACACGTCCCGTACGTAAATCACAGCCATTGATTGATACTCGGCCAACATAATCGACCCGTGTTGGACCCGGTCGCCAATCTATCGTGTGACGTGACTTGACTGTCCGAGTCTCGGTAGGATGAGGAGGAGGATTTGATGGAGATGCCGTCAATCGTCAACTGCCGCCGTCTTGTTGTTTCGCGAGACTCGAGGAACCATGAAATCCGCCCAGATTTGGCGTGTGGCTGGATCCATCTCCCGCTGACGCTAGTACTCCAAGGGAAAGGTGCCAACTTTAGATGCTGACCCAGCAGGATTGGGCGTATCAGAGGGTGCCGTTCATTTTGTCAGCCGGTTTTATGCATAATAATATGGAGCTTCAACTCATTGATGATTGAACGCCAGCGGATAATTATAGTGGAGCATGACTCAGCTCAGGTCAACTCTACATGTAGTTAGAGGCAAGACTAAGACTGTCAACTGAGAAGAGCGCTTCAGATGCTGACGGGATGCACATCTTGAAGACCAGGGAAAACTCCTGTGATAGTGGTCAAGTGATGCATCAATTGTACTTGACAGACTTTGCTGGCTTCGCTTGACAAATGGGTTCTCAAGACTGCCATCTCAGAGACGGAGCAAGTTGAGTGGAGCATGGTCCAGGTCAACTTGACAAGCATGGTTCAGCTCAACGTCTCGAGAGATGGCAACCTCACCAAGGGGGGCATGGTTCAGATAAACGTGCTGAACCATGATGCAGCTACAAAGACGAGTGAGCATGGGTCAGCTCAACTCCAAAGGCATAGGTCAGCCATACTGAAAAACACTCGAGGCGCCGTTCAGATTTGCAACCCCTGCATGGTTCAGTCAGCTCAACTCCACGGCGTAGGTCAGCCACACTTGGAAGTTGGAGCATAACTAGGTCAGCTCAGCGTGCTCAGACCAGGCACCAGCCACACAAAGTGGAGCACGGTCCAGCCGAGCTGCCGCCGCCTGTCGCGTGGCGTGCATCTGGCTTAATTGATCCGACACGAGACGCGTCTTCTCGAGTCAAATGTGGACATGCCAGACGCGACAAGCCACCGCTTTCGCAACCTCTTGAGCCGACTCAGTCCTTGTGCTGCTCGCCATCTTCCTCCAAGCGACCCAGCACAGCCTTGCTCCAAACTGCAAACCGGCTCATCATGGCATCCCGCCCCGAGCTAAAGGTTCGTCAGCTCCCCCAGCCATCATCAATCATCCTTTCATCATTAACAGCTTCCAGCTCGACGACGAAGGCGGCTTCATCCGCTTCTTCAAGTCTCTTCCCGCAGTCGACAATGACACGATCCGCATCTTCGACCGAGGTGACTGGTACACCTCCCACGGACAGGATGCAAACTACATTGCCAAAACGGTTGGGCTCCCGTCCTTTGCCATCCCATCCCATCCCGTCACGTCAAGTCTAACCTCCATTCTAGGTCTACAAGACAACCTCAGTCGTCCGACAACTCGGCCGAAATGACCACACCGGTCTCGCTTCCGTCACAATGACCATTACCGTGTTCCGACAGTTTCTTCGCGAGGCCCTCATGAAGCTGGGCAAGAGGATAGAAATATGGCAGAGCGCCACCGGTCGGATGAACTGGAAGTGCGTCAAGCAGGCTTCCCCAGGCAACCTCCAGGACGTCGAGGACGACCTCGGGGGCCAGATTGATGCTGCACCCATGATTCTAGCTGTCAAGATCTCAGCCAAGGCATCCGAAGCCCGCAACGTGGGCGTGTGCTTTGCCGATGCCAGCGTCCGCGAACTGGGCGTGAGCGAGTTCCTTGACAACGATCTTTACTCCAACTTTGAGGCGCTATTGATCCAACTGGGTGTTCGCGAATGCCTAGTGCAGGTGGACAAGGGCGACAAGGACAAGGACCCCGAGTTGACCAAACTGAAACAAATCATTGACAACTGTGGCGTGGCCATTGCCGAGCGACCATCGGGCGATTTCGGTATTCGAGACATTGAGCAGGACCTGGCGCGCCTTCTCAAGGACGAGCGGTCAGCTACTCTGCTTCCCCAGACTGATCTCAAGTTGGCAATGGGATCAGCTGCGTCTTTGATCAAGTACTTGGGAGTTCTCCAGGATCCCTCCAACTTTGGCCAGTATCAGCTCTATCAGCATGACCTTGCACAGTTTATGAAGTTGGATGCAGCAGCTCTCAAGGCTCTCAACCTAATGCCCGGGCCTCGAGACGGGTCCAAGACGATGAGCTTATATGGCGTGCTCAACCACTGCAAGACACCCACCGGCAGTCGGCTGCTCGCTCAGTGGCTGAAGCAACCGCTGATGAGCAAGCCCGAGATTGAAAAACGACAGCAACTAGTCGAAGCCTTTTTCAGCGACACCGAGCTCCGCCAGACGATCCAGGAAGAGCACCTTCGTTCCGTCCCCGACCTGTACCGTCTGTCAAAGCGATTCCAGCGCGGCAAGGCGAACCTCGAGGATGTCGTCCGAGCGTACCAGGTAGTTATCCGACTCCCTGGCTTCATCGGCACGTTTGAGGGTGTCATGGACGAAGCCTACCGCGACCCCCTCGACCAGGCCTATACCTCCAAGCTTCGCGACCTATCCGATAGTCTGGGAAAGTTGCAAGACATGGTGGAGCAGACAGTCGACCTTGACGCGCTGGACCGCCACGAATACATCATCAAGCCCGACTTTGACAAGGGCCTCCGCATCATCCGCAAGAAGCTTGATCAGCTAGACCGAGACATCCGCACCGAATTTATGGCGTCGGCTGGAGACCTCGGCCAAGAGCCTGACAAGAAGATCTTCCTCGAGAGAAACCACAAGGTTCACGGCGTGTGCATGCGCCTCACCAGACAGGAGGCCGGGTGCATCCGCAACAAGTCGGGTTATCAGGAGTGCTCAACACAAAAGAACGGCGTCTACTTTACGACCAAGAAGCTGCAGGCGTATCGCCGTGAGTATGACCAGCTCTCCCAAAACTACAACCGCACGCAGAGCAGCCTCGTCAACGAGGTCGTCCATGTTGCCTCTTCATACTGCCCCGTCCTCGAGCGTCTTGCCGGCGTACTAGCTCACCTCGACGTCATCGTCTCCCTCGCCCACGCCTCCGCCCACGCTCCCGAATCCTATGTCCGACCCAAGATCCACCCTCGCGGCGAGGGCCAGACGGTTCTCCGCGAAGCCCGCCATCCTTGCATGGAGCTGCAGGATGATGTACAATTCATCACCAACGACGTCGAACTGACCCGGGACAAGTCTTCTTTCCTCATCATCACGGGACCCAACATGGGTGGAAAGTCTACTTATATCCGCCAGTCAGGCGTCATTGCCCTGATGGCACAGATTGGGTGCTTCGTGCCCTGCTCAGAGGCCGAGCTCACCATTTTCGACTCGATCCTCGCACGTGTTGGCGCCAGCGACTCGCAGCTCAAGGGCGTCTCGACCTTTATGGCCGAGATGCTTGAGACGGCCAACATCCTCAAGTCGGCCACGTCAGAGTCTCTCATTATCATTGATGAGCTCGGTCGCGGAACGTCGACCTACGATGGATTTGGTCTGGCCTGGGCCATTTCAGAGCACATTGTCAAGGAGATTGGATGCTTTGCCATGTTTGCGACGCACTTCCACGAGCTCACGGCCCTGGCCGACCAGTACCCGCAGGTGACGAACCTTCACGTTGCCGCGCACATTAGCGGGACGGGCGACGACGCCGAGTCCAAGCGCGAGGTGACGCTGCTGTACAAGGTCGAACCCGGTGTCTGTGACCAGAGCTTTGGCATCCACGTTGCCGAGCTGGTTCGATTCCCCGACAAGGTGGTGAGGATGGCCAAGCGCAAGGCAGACGAGCTCGAGGACTTTACGACAAAGCACGAAGACCTCACTCTGAGCTACAGCAAAGAGGACGTGGAGCAAGGAAGCGCCATGCTCAAAAAGGTCTTGATTGAATGGAAGGACCGGGTCAAGGATGGAAGCATGAGCCAGGAGGAAAAGGTATCCCAGCTGAAGGAGCTGGTCGCCGGCAACCCCGAGTTGCTTGGCAACCCATTCTTCCAGTCAGTCAAGGCTTTGTAATGTTCTGTCTGGCCTGGACCGTATGACGGGAGAATGGCGAGTGATTTCGTGGCGGGACAACAGATGGGGTTGATATGGGTGTACAAATAGGCTGGCGTTTGGGGGTTTATATGGGAATATCATTGTGCGACAAATCAAGCACATTCCAACGGCCAGGACAGTGCCGTCATGTTATAGAGGCCATGTTTACAAATGAGATGCGGCTTTCCCGCGCTTTTGTAGCGACGAGAGAATCTGTGTAGCCTCTGAAACAATATTTATTCTCGAATAGGAGCCCCTCCCTATAGTTCGTGGTGTCTGCGGCGAGTTTGCATACATCCGTAAATCGTTAGGGTATTAAATCAAGGGTATCTTCTTGGGTGACTCATGCATACTCCAACTGGATGTGAACATCCTCCCTCACGCAACTCCATCAAATCTACCACCCCCAGACCCTCCCAGCCCTCCAGCTCATCTCACCATGGCATCCACTTCAGACTCCCCCATCTCCCTCCACCACGCCACCGCCGACGACATTCCCGCAATGATTGACGTCTACGTCTCCGCCTTTCGCAACAGCCCCCTCAGCCAGCGCTGCTTCCCGCCAGACTCGCCCGGCACCCACGCCTACATGGCCGGCTGGATCGGCGACAAGATATGCGTCCGTGACACGCACCTCGTCGTCGCCACCGCCGGGGCCGGACCCCACATCCTCGGCTGGGCCCGATGGGTCCGCAAGCCGGCGCCCGCCACGGCCCCGGCCCGCGTCGTCTTCGCCCCGCACGACTTCCCCCCGGCCGGCGACGGCGCCCTTGCCGCCGCCTTCTTTCAGGCGAGCTCCGATGACACGGCGCGCATCGTCGCCGGCAGGGACCACTGGTTCCTGTCCATGATTGTCACGCGCCCCGAGGCCCAGCGGCGTGGCGTCGGCGCCGCCCTCATGCGCTTCGGCGTCGACGCGGCCGACCGGGACGGCTGGATGGCCTACGTCAACGCCTCCGAGCAGGGACGGCCGCTGTATGAGCGGTTTGGCTTCCGCATTGTAGAGTCGAGCCGCTTCGATCCGTTGGGTATGACGCAATACCGTATGGTGAGAGACTATGACGGGCCAGAGCAGGATGACAATGTATGAACTGGTCCGGTGCTGTATCTCGAGCCGCCACTTGATGAGGTAGGCAGCCAGGTTAAGCTGGAAATCAGTTCTAATCCGCGCTACAACTCAAAACGACAAGCAAACTACTCGGCACGCAAGACTGCAAATGTGTACTAGAATGCTTCATCTCATCATTCGACCATATTCAATGCCCCTGTCCATCCGCAAAGATCATCTATTCTTCTCTACTTCCTTCTATACCAGTTCCTCATCGCGAGACAAGTCCTTCCACCTTGTTCCACAGCCCGTTGCGCTTCCACATCCAGTTCTTGAGGAATGCCGGGTCCACACCCGTCTCAAACGCCTCGTTTCTGGCATTGATCTGTGCATTGAGCAGCGCCTGCCGCGCGGCCGAGCCTCGGTTGTGCAGGTTGGGCATCCAGTCAATGGCGTCAATGGCCAGGCTGAATCGATCCGTCTGGTTGCGAATGGCCAGCTCAAGAGGGGTGTCAATGTTACCCTTCTCCTTGTAGCCCCGGACGTGCAGGTTCCTGCTGCCCGGGCGCTTGTACGTCAATCTGTGCACCATCCACGGGTAGCTGTGGAAATTGAAGATGACGGGCTTGTCGTCGGTGAAGAGGCTCACCCACTCGCTGTCGGTCAGACCGTGGGGGTGGTCACTGTTGTGGATGAGCTTGAAGAGGTCAACAACGTTGACGCAGCGAATCTTGAGCCCCGGGAAGTGCTCCAGCAGCAGGTCAATGGCAGCCAGAGACTCGTGCGTGCTAATGTCACCGCACGAGGCCATGACCAGGTCAGGCTCCTCGCCAGCATCAGTGCTGAATTGAGGCCAGATTCCGATACCCTTGGTGCAGTGCTCGACGGCGTCATCCATCGAGAGGTACTGAAGGTGATCCTGCTTGTCCGAAACAATCACGTTGACATAGTTGACAGAGCGGAAGCAGTGGTCCATGACTGTAAACTCGTTAGCTGACCAATTCCACCGAGAGGGCTGAGGGATGAGGCGACATACCCGAAAGCAGGCAGTTTCCATCAGGAGGCAGGTAGATGCGGACGACCTCGGGACTCTTGTTGGCCACGACATCGAGGAAACCAGGGTCCTGGTGGGTGAAGCCATTGTGGTCCTGTCGCCAGACGACAGCGGTCAGAAGGATGTTGAGCGAGGCAATCTTGTCGCGCCACTCCACCTCCAGACACTTTTCGATCCATTTGCAGTGCTGCAGAATAATTGTTAGTAAAAACGTCTTGACTGTTGGTCGAGGCATCGCCTTCTTACCTGGTTGACCATGGAGTCAATGACATGGATAAAGGGCTCGTAGCTGTTGAGCAAGCCATGGCGACCACTCAGGAGGTAACCCTCTAGCCAGCCTTCGCAGGTGTGCTCTGAGAGCATCTCCATGACACGGCCAGCCGGTGCCAGGTTGCCGCCATTGTCGTCCTCTTCGAAATACTCGCCCATCCAAACTTTCTTGCCGGCCTCGTAGACGCCTCCCAGCTTGTTGGACTCGGTCTCGTCAGGGCCAAAGAGGCGGAAGTTGTGCTGGTTCGCGGCAATGATGTCCTTGAGGAAGATGGCCATGTTGGTCATGCTAGCATAGTTGGTGGCACCAGGACGCTCGACCTTGATGGCATACTTCTTGAAGTCGGGCATCTTGAGCGGCTTCTTCAGACTGCCGCCGTTGCCAACGGGATTGGCACTCATGCGTCGGTTGCCATCGGGGCAGAGGGCCCGCAGCGCAGCAATCGGAGCACCCTTCTCGTCAAACAGGCGGTCGGGCTCGTAGCTGCGCATCCAGTCCTCGAGGATCTTGAGGTTTGCTGGGTTGGTGGCTGGGTCTGTGATGGGAACCTGGTGAGCGCGCCAGTAGCCTTCGAGATACTTGTCGCCGAGTTTGCGGGGAGCAGTCCAGCCCTTGGGAGTTCGCAGGATAATCATGGGCCACATGGGTCGGATCGCCTCGCCACTCTCGCGAGCCTGCTTCTGGTACTGGCGGATTTCCTCAACGCAGCGCTCAAGGGTGGCGGCCATGGCCTGATGCATGGTCTCGACATCGTCGCCCTCGACAAAGTAGGGCTTCCAGCCGTAGCCGATGAAGAGGTTCTCAAGCTCCTTGTGGGAGACTCGAGCAAGAATGGTAGGGTTGTTGATCTTGTAGCCGTTGAGGTGGAGAACAGGCAGCACAGCACCGTCGACAATGGGGTTGAGGAACTTGTTGCTGTGCCAGGCCGTGGCCAGTGGGCCCGTCTCAGCCTCACCATCACCGACCATGGTCAAAGCAATCAGGTCGGGGTTGTCAAATACAGCGCCGAAGGCGTGTGAGACGGAGTAGCCCAGCTCTCCACCCTCGTGGAGAGAGCCTGGGGTTTCCGGGGTAGCATGGGAGCCAATTCCGCCGGGGAAGGAGAAGCTCTTGAAGAACTTCTGCAGACCCTCGAGATCCTGGGACTTTTCGGGGTACACCTCCGAGTAGACACCCTCAAGGAAGGACTGGGAGAGAACGGCGGGCGCACCATGGCCGGGACCGGAGATGAAGAGGGAGTCTAGATCGTACTTCTTGATGAGGCGGTTGAAGTGCATCCAGGTGAAGATTTGACCGGGGGCAGAGCCAAAGTGGCCCAGCAACCTCGCCTTGAGATGTTCGGGCTTGAGGGGCTCGCGGAGAAGAGGGTTCTCCCTGAGGTAGATCATGCCCAGGGACAAGTAGCAGCTGGCCTTGAAGAAGTCATTGTACTGCTCAATCTCCTCCTTGGACAGTGGCTCGCCCTTGACTGTGGAGCGAGCTGGGCCATACGCCCGGATAGACTCGACCTCAGCCATAACAGGGGGGGTGGGATAAATTGAAGGAAGCTTATGGTGTTGAAGCTCTCTGAAAGAGATGAGTAGGAGAGAGGAAGCAGCGAAGAAGAATTGGCCTTGGGATGATTCTTATATGAAGCGCATCGAGGACATCAAGGCGCAGCCCTCCCCCTCCATCCCCTCCTCGACGAAGGGACTAGGTGCTGTACGGGAAGCAGGGCAGCCAACTGCTTGGCACATGCTGTAGGCGGCCGGATCAGATCATGGCAAGAAGCTTTGAGTCGAGGGAATCAGCCACGCACGCGTAAGGAAGCCGGGCCGGAATGGGATGGGATGGGACGGGATGGGCGCCGTGGCAGCGGCTAGTGGCAATGACATGGCCGATATGCGAGCTCAGCAGCATAGGAGGGCCGAATCAATCACCCACGGGCGCGTAGCTCTCGGGCGATGACACCCAAGCAACGGCAGCCTGTGAGGACGAAAGCAGGGCACGCCGTCTGCTGCGAGCCATGTAGAGAGGTGGTCTGATGTATTCGCAGCCATCGTCGACCCACTGTTTGCCTGCAGTCATGATGAAACGGGCGCGGCTCTACCGTGTCTCCCCACTCGGCGTGGGTAGACAAGCTTATTATCCATGGGGAATGGAGCACGGGGTGTAAGCGATTAAGTGGAATGCTTTCTGCTGGCCCCTTGGTCGTGGTTGTGCGCTCGCTCGGTTGTTGATGGAATGTTGTAGGATGTAGGTTTGTAGTTGCGCAAGCTGCCCGGAGAGCCTAATGGCCCGGAGCTAGCGGCGGCGGCCGGGCGGTAGCAGCTGTTGGCGCATGCGGGCAGCTGTCTGCAGCTGTCTGCAGCTGGCCACCCAATGCTTGCTGCATTTCTGCAACTGTGTACCTTGGGTACCCCGTACCTTGCTTCTCCTTCTTCTTCTCCGAGGCTTCATTGTCAAGCTCCAAGCCCAAGTATGCCATCCTTCCATCGCTTGTAACGTCATCGCCGTACCGATCGATCTAGAACCCGAAGCGCAATATCGGATGGTTCCATGACATGGATCCAAGAGGCGTTGGTCGGGATATCTCTCCTTCGTTTCCACCCGCACGCAATCCGCAACCCGCGGTCCCGAGACACTAGTAACGTGTCGACTCGACTCGACTCGGCTCGACGAGCTCAGGAGCCCGTATTCTCATGCGTGTATCTGTGCTTGTCTCTACGAATGGCGTGTTTACTCCAACAGGAACTCAATGGAGGCGAGCTGAACCGAGTGCTCCCATCATCATCATTGTCCATCACCTACCGGAAATCTCAGCGCGACGCCACCAACACCATATCCCAGAGAGCAACATTCCCATTTCCGCTTGTCCCGGCTCTTTGTCTTTTGCGCATCATCTTGGGCCGATTATGATGTAGCTTTCTCTACCCCTCCCCCGCTCGTTCCAAGCTCTGGTTACATGGAGCTGAAGCTGCTCGGGGAGCTCTAAACCTCAGCTCCAGCTGTCAACGAGGGCCCCCCCTGGTCAATCCCGCGTATTGTTCCGGAGGGGGCGGGGTTGATCACTTATAACCCTCACTTAATCTTGCAAGCGTGCAGATACTCCATACTGTATCAGTTCCAAAGTTGAAACCCTAGTCGTCCATTGGCCGACACTTGGCTATTCAAACTTTTGCTTCCACCACCGCTTCCATCCATGATTTGATGCCGAACAAGACGGTGGCCACTCGGAAAGGTCATCAAGAGTTTATCAGATCATTGCTCTCGGTGTGCGTATGCATAATCTTCTTATCTCGTACATATACTAAGCAGTCTCTTCCAACCAAGTCCAGTCTTTCGACCGGGGCCCTTGGAGGCTTCCACACATGACAAACGAGCACAGAGTCCCCATTGATTAGAGTATTAATTATGTCTATCCAAAGAATGCCAGAGACGCATGAATGTTTGCCCATGTGCATTTCCACTGCACCCTCACTCCCCTGAGTTGATGTAGCTTTGGAGGGTTGCATACATGGTCCCAGCCTTTTCGACGCCAATCCCGGCCACTTCGTGTGCATCTACGTCTACTTAATCACGCCTTTCTGACCTGTTGATGTGCGTAGCAGGAGAGGCTATATCGCCGAATACTCTGCAGGGTAATGAATGGGTCGCTTAGCAACAAATGTCTCCTGTTACAGGTTGTTGGATACACGCTCCAATAGCTGTTGAATGAAGTATCCGCCTCTCCTTGACCACGCAGACACTCGAGCAGTATTGTGCCATTCGTGTACTCGCGAGACTAGGATCGCCCCCACCCCTTACGAAGCTGCACGGATGCGGCGATACCATCCACGCGAGCAGCCCACGCTTCACACCGCTTGACATCTGGCGATTAGCACATCAATGGTTAACCCTTTCTTTGACTACGTCTATCGTCTTTTTAAATTCATGGAATTCACTACGTACTCATATAGGAGTAGTAGTTGTGAATTATGTGTTTTCGAGGGCAGGCCTCTTCACAAGTTGCTAGTTAGAACCAACCGCGTACATGGATGGAAGCATTTAGAACATAGCAAGGTTCAGTAGGAGCAACGTATGCACAATAACTTAACCTACGGAAAACCTTTTGTCGACCAGAATTGGCAGAAGAGCAAGGTTCAGGAGGAGAAACGTCTACACGATTAATTTAACCTACAGAAAATATAAGTTGGCGTTGACTTGTTCAGTACGCACCCCCAGCCGAAACGCTCCCGCAATGCATCAGCCTCATACCTGTCGGGCCGAGACACGAGACTCAATGGCAATAGGACCAAGATCCATGAGCAATCCTGCTCTGACTCACATCATTCTGCTAAATACCATCTTAATATCAATGTCCCTTTTGCACAATAACCATCTCCGATACTGTCCAAATGGTAAGAAACCCAAAACAGTGTAGACGTTTCCCCCACGGTTCTGACGTAACCTGTTCCCCCCTCATGCATAACCGCTTATTGTACTTTTGAATATCCTTTTGCGTCAACCCCATCTTCTCCTTCTCCCCCCGGACTTTGATCGTCATTCCACCTGTTCCATCACGATCAAGAACTATGCATTCGACCCATCTTCCATTTGGCGACGTTGTCGACGGGCATCGTCCTGAGACGCCCAAGCCTGACCCGCCGGTGCCCACAGAGCCTGACAGTGGCGAGGGCGATGGCATTACGGACTTCAATCAAGGGAATTGACGGCATACTCCTGTTGATTCACCTCAGAGACTAATCGAATGATGGGCACGGGCGGTAAGCCGAGCGCTTGTGACCAACAGCTCAGAGCTGAGATGACAGCAGTGCGTATGCGTGGCGACGTAGCTTGTACGATTGAAACGAAGGAAACGAATGGACACCAGTGATGGCTTTCGATGCCGATATTGTGATATTGCTTCTGGGATACTGCAACAAGAATTCAGAAAGTGCGAGGCTAAGGGAACGGGCAGGTTTGAGAGGCGCGTTGTCATTTGGATTGCAACGAGCAAGCACACGGATAGCTGGGATGGGATCCGCCCATGATTCAGACTGCGATTATACTACATGATGTAAATGATATGTTTGATTTAAATTAAAGTGCAGCAACAGCCGTCTTTCATTGCCCTAAATACAGTGCTGCTCCTCTAGTCTCTGTCGTTGTATGAGAAATGGACGCTGGCTGCATTATCGCCAACCTCGCCCCACTCTGAACCTCAAGTGCACGCAGAAGGCGTTTTGGCATTTTCTGATCTGCAAACTGTAGAGTGGCACTTGCAAACATAACATCGTGGCTCGGGTGTTATATGACTACTGTTGTCCGCTGAATTCACCACTCTTCAGCTGAAGCTGTCTGTACCTGGCCGTATTTGCAGACAAGCTCACATTTAGCCAGTCGCCAAACCCCTCAACACCAACTCCTCAAATTCTCGACCATCACTCATCATGTCAGGCTCTGAACAGAGTTCCAGCTCCGGGGCATCTCTCTCCCCCGAAGCCATTGCCTTTGCGGGACGCATGTACGAGTCGGCGCGAAGAGGTGATGTAGCCATTTTCCAACAAGCTCTTCCCGCAGGCCTGCCACCCAACATGACCAACGAGAAGGGAGACACTTTGGTAGGCGTACTCTGGTGTCCAGATAACCAAACCATGGACCGCTCATATACAGACTTAGCTCATGCTTGCCGCATACTACGGGCACGCCGAGCTGGTCAAGCTTCTCCTGCAGCACGGTGCCGATTCCAACCGGTTAAACGACCGAGGCCAGAGCCCGCTGGCTGGCGCAGTGTTCAAAAAGGAAGATGCTGTCATTGAGGTAATTCAACCATCCTTGTCTTTTGTCATGTCTGTGTGCTTCGCGGCGTACACTTTTGGACTCGTTTTGGACCAGTGTTGTTGACCTTTGGAGGCGTAGACGTTACTTGAAGAAGGCGCGGATCCAGACTTTGGCGAGCCGAGTGCAATGCAGTGCATCGCCATGTTTAACCAGGAGAATACGTGGAAAGTCAAGTTTGCGGAGGCTGCAGGAAAAGGAAAAGCCCAGGCACGTACATCAAAGTAGAAAGCTGTGAGAACGTTTTAAGAATAACAAGACGTCAATACTCGCAACTTTAAGATGAAACGCAGACCCCAACTTACTACCAAGACAGTTACAACCTAAATCAGCAGTGCTTTTCGAGTGCCCGGAGATGTCGTTGCCTGAGTATTCGGCCGTGTTTCGGCGGTGGGATCTCCCAAAGACAAAACCTGCAAAGAGAACGACCCCGGGCCAAGTCCTCAACTTGCTACCAACTTTAAAGACCCGACGGGCACTGCCGTGTAAAGGCTTTTCTCCTGCCTCGACAGGGCATTTAACCTAAGGTTTCCCCGGCCGTTTACACGGCCGTTTCAATATATTGGCTTTCTCGAGGCGTGAACATGCTGTCAACGGTGGAATCTGCCACATGTGACCGTTTCCAACTTTAACATGTATTCGTCCGCTCATCAAGGTAACGTAGCCGGGTATATCTAACGGCTGCCTCCCCGTTGCAACCCATTTTCCTTCTTGACTGACAACCGAGTATTGAGACCATACTGAAAAGGCGAGTTCTATGCCATCAAAACTACCAACAAACCCAACAAACCCAATAATGGCCTATTCTGAAGACCATGATGACCGTGCTGAGCTTGAACACCTGGAGTACGCTGTGGCTCATACACTCGTTCAACTTGCACGAGGCGAAGATGTCATTTCAACGGTAGAGTACGAAGAAGGGGAACAGATGGAACGGAGCCCGTCCTACGCACCAACATCGCCTGATCTAAACGTGTATGACAACGAATATATGGAATCCACGACCGTCGACTTCTCGCCCATGAGCGACTCCTCGAGGACACCTTCTCCTGACATCATGTCGCCTTGGGAAAGCCACAAGACGCTCGCTTCGATTCTGGATCAACACTTGCCCAACAGGTGGCGCTACGATAATGGCATGTTAAAGCTCGGAAACTACGCAAGACTTCTTTTCAGACATATGAGGCGACAAGCGCTCATGGAGATGTCACCACAGGAAACGGAATTGGAGCTCGTGCGGTTCGTTGGCCATGCCATGGAGGCGTGGCAAGGCGACAAAGATGACGAAAATTTTGAGGGCATAGAGAATAGCAAGCTATGTTTCCTTCTGAGATATATTTTCGAGACTTTTAAAGGGAGCAGTCTGGTCAAGGACGTACAGAACGATTGGCTGCAAGGAGGACATGGACAAGAGTTGAACATGAGGCTGGGATATTATTGACGATGGATGAGTGGGCGATAAGCGATAAGCAGAGGAGGGGCAGCGCAGCCCCTGAGAAAGTGAGCGAGAGAAGGAGAGAGGGCGCTGTGGCCCGTGCACCTTCCACCGCGAACGAGAAGGCTGCCACATTTTTTTGGGAGCGCAGCTCTCCAGCTTCGATTTCGACTCCAACCTCCAACTTGAACCTCACCCCCTCCAACGCACCGACCTCGCTTCCACATCGCACCCGCCACCCCAAGCCCTGCGACTGCTCCGAACGCCCCCGAACCTCCCCCGATCCCACAAGAGTCCCGGCGTTGGACTTCTTTCTCCCACGTCAAAATGTCGTTCGGAGGCCAGACGCCGACCATTGTCGTCCTCAGGGAAGGTCCGTTTTTACCCCACCGCCCGCCTCAAGCCCGCCTCTTCTTCCTCCTCCTCTTTCCTAAGCTCTTCTTCGACGACGGCGCCTGGGACACAGCATGACTTCGTCCCGGCGAGGACCCGGAGGACATCTCTTGCTGACTCGTGGCCTTCTTTTCTTGCAACTACAGGCACCGACACTTCCCAGGGCAAAGGTCAGATCGTCTCCAACATCAATGCCTGTCTCGCGGTCCAGGCCACCATCAAGTCCACACTCGGTCCCTACGGAGGTGACCTGTTGATGGTGGACGAGAATGGCAGACAGACCATCACCAACGATGGCGCAACCGTCATGAAAGTTCGTCTCTTCTGCCGGCCCATCCATGCCTTGTCGTCGCCGCCCTTTCCATAGCTAACCCTCACCCCTCCTCTACCCAGCTCCTCGACATTGTCCACCCCGCAGCCAGAATCCTCGTCGATATTGCACGATCGCAAGATGCCGAAGTTGGCGACGGTACCACGTCCGTCGTTGTCCTCGCCGGTGAGATCCTCAAGGAGGTCAAGGAGCACGTCGAGCAGGGCATCAGCTCCCAGGTCATCATCAAGGGCCTGCGCAAGGCTTCTTCCATGGCCGTCAACAAGATCAAGGAGATTGCCGTCAGCACCAACGAGGGTAACCAGCGCGAGACCCTGACCAAGCTCGCCGCAACTGCCATGACCAGCAAGCTCATCAAGAGGAATACCGGATTCTTTACCAAGAGTAGGTCATCTCAACATATCACCTTACTCAATTTCGAGTTTGGTAGCTGACTGTACATTTAGTGGTGGTCGACGCTGTTCTGTCCCTCGACCAGGACGACCTCGATGAGAAGCTCATTGGCATCAAGAAGATTCCCGGTGGCTCTCTGACCGACTCCCTCTTCATCAACGGTGTCTCCTTCAAGAAGACGTTCTCCTATGCCGGTTTCGAGCAACAACCAAAGTCCTTTACCAAGCCCAAGATTGTGTGCTTGAACGTCGAGCTGGAGCTCAAGGCTGAAAAGGACAACGCCGAGGTCCGTGTTGAGCAGGTCTCTGAGTACCAGGCCATTGTCGACGCGGAGTGGCAGATCATCTACAAGAAGCTCGAGGCTGTGCACCAGACGGGCGCCAAGGTGGTTCTGAGCAAGCTGCCCATCGGCGACTTGGCTACTCAGTTCTTTGCCGACCGTGACATTTTCTGTGCTGGTCGCGTTGCTGCCGAGGATATGGAGCGCGTGGTTCAGGCTACCGGTGCCGTGATCCAGTCGACCTGCTCCGACATCTACCCTGAGCACCTGGGCACTTGCGGTACCTTTGACGAGCGCCAGATTGGTGGCGAGCGATTCAACTTTTTCGAGGACTGCCCCGAGGCTAAGACCTGCACTCTGGTGCTCCGTGGTGGTGCCGAGCAGTTCATTGCCGAGGTGGAGCGATCGCTGCACGATGCCATCATGATTGTCAAGCGTGCCATCAAGAACCAGACCATTGTGGGTGGTGGTGGTGCCACCGAGATGGAAATCTCGGCCTACCTCCACGGCTTTGCCGACAAGAAGATCACCACCAAGCAACAGGCCATTATCAAGTCCTTTGCCAAGGCTCTCGAGGTCATCCCCCGCCAGCTGTGCGACAACGCCGGTTTCGACGCCACCGACATCCTCAACAAGCTCCGCGTGGAGCACCGCAGAGGCCACACCTGGGCCGGTGTCGACTTTGAGAACGAGGGCGTCACCGACATGATGGAGCGCTTCGTCTGGGAGCCCGCTCTTGTCAAGGTCAATGCCATCCAGGCCGCCACCGAGGCCAGCTGCCTCATCCTCGGCGTCGACGAGACCATCCAAAACGAAGAGAGCCAGAAGCCGCAAGCTCCCGGCCAGGCCCTGCCTCCGGGTGCCGCCCAGAGGGCCCTCAGGGGCCGTGGACGTGGTATGCCGCGGAGGTAAGACGACAAAAGCGCGGTGACAAGGACAAAATAAAGAAATGAATCAAGACATGGACCAAAAGAAGAGCGGGCAATTGGGCTGGTAAATCGACATTGGGAGGGGAGTGCGTGGTTTGGAGGATCTGTATGATACCTACTACCTACCTAGACTGCAACGTGATCCGTCCAAGTGTTGCAGCTCAGAGCCATATTGGCATAATCAATTGGCTTTTCGTCTACGCGATATTCCAGCAAGCCCAATGTGACATGATCAAAGTACCTAGGTACCTAGTCAAAGCATGCTACTTTGTTTTGTTGATAAAAAGATCCTCTTGGAAACCTAGCTCATGCTTGCAAGACATACAAAGTAATGGTCTCGCCCAAATGCCTGCTCGCTTGCCTTGCCGCCACGCCATGGTGAAGATGGAAATAGAGAGATGATTACACGCCCAGCACCAAAGCACAGTTGATCCCCCAATTCAAACGCGTCCCAACTGGAATGCCCCCATCTAGCCCACAGAGTCACCAAAAGTCACAACGTACAAGCCCTCGCGGTCCTTTTGCTCCGACGGCCGGTCGTGCTGGCCAACACCATTGAGACCACCCATGGCCGCATCGTCGACGACATCGTCATCCTGGTGATCGATGAGCATCTCGAGGTCGTGATCCACGCCGCCGGGTTCCCCGGGAACAACGTCTTCGGTGGCGGTGAGGAGGGCCTGGAAGTCGGCGGGAGAGTGGTACTGGTCAAAAGGCATTTCGTGGTGGTCGTGGGGTTGGTTGATGATCTGCGGGTCAATGGGCTGGTAGACGGAGGATTCGTGGTGAGTCGGCGGGTCTTGCAGCATGGGACTGTGGTGGGCTTGATGGTGGTGGTGGTGCGGTAGATGGTGAGGCTGGTGATGGTGAGGTTGGTGTTGATGGAGCGAGTGGTCGACAGAAGAGCTCTGCAGGGTGTGTGACGAGGTGGAGGAGGGAGAGATGAGAGAGATGTCAGCTGGATTGGCATAGGGCCCGGGTTGCGAGAGCGTCGTGAGGATGTTGGGATCCTGCAACGTCAACACTCGGCCAGCTGGCCCTGCCGTCTGCGTACTAGCAGTAGTAGTCATGGCTATTGAGGATACGGGCACTCGGTTTGGTGATGGTGACGGCGGTGACGGTTCTCCTCTCGTTGCTGAAGCCAATGTTGAAGCTCCAGCTGCCTCTAGTCCTCCACCCGAGGCTGCTGCTGCTGCTGCTGCTGCTGCCACGGCAGCACCAGCTCCTCTCCTTGTACCACCCTGATGAGGCGCCTTGCCCAGCTCCTTGCACTCTGTGCAGCTCCGGATGACATCGCTGACCGTCTCCTTGATGCGGCTCCAGTGGTACCTCTCGGCAATGGTGGCCGTCGTCTTGTTGATGCCGCCGTGCTGCTGGACGTGGACGCTGCGGGCAATGGCAAACTGGCGGGCCGGGTCGGAGATGACCTCCTTGTCCTTGAGCATGAGCTTGTCGCCGTCGAGGAGCTTATAGTGCGTCGCCGCGCTGCGAAGCCTGCTTTTCTCGGCTCGGTCAGCGCCGTTCGGGTACTCGCCGTACTTGAGGTAGAACTTGATCTTGTCGAAACGCTCTTCACTCACGAGTTCGTCGCTTTCGCGCGGGGCCAGGTCGCGGCCGTAGATGATGGCGTCGACGAGCTGGCCCGGGTAGCTACGAAGGTTGCCGCAGCCCTTGACGCGGCCGATGCGCTTGAATCCGAGGGCGTCCCAGATGCGGCACGAGGCCACGTTTGTCTCGTAGACGAGGTTGAAGACGCTGTACGAGTAGCCCAGGCGCGGCGCCCAGTCCAGGTACGCCTCGCCCATGAGGCGGCCGACGCCGCGGTTGCGCGAGGCGTCGGTGACGATGAAGCCGGCGTTGCACACGTGGCTGCTGCGGCCCGGGTAGTTGGGCTTGATGTAGAAGCTGCCCAGGCACTCGCGGGACCAGTCCTTGCCCTCGGCGACGTCGTCGGCGCGCTCGATGCTGCCGAGCAGCATGACGGCCCCAAAGTTCTGGAACCAGTAAGCAGCAAACTTGTCAGCTTGGAAGGGCTCCATCATCGGGTACGTGTCGCCGCCCTCGATTTCCTTGTTGATCTGGTCGCACAGGTACGCGAGCAGCGAGGCCGGGACCTGGTGCCGCGAGGCAAAGGGCACAATCGTGGCCACCGTCTGGCGGTCCCGGAGCGTCACCTGCCGGGGCGTCATGTCGGCCGGGAAGCCCGGACTGTTCGGGTCCGGGAACGGAGGGGCTCCGGACACCCGGTAGATAGTGGGGCTCGCCGGGTCGTCGAGGATTGCCGGCATCTTTGTCGATTTGGATTTCTATTTCTTTGATACACACAACGGCAAAAAGAAGAGCTACTTCGCTCTTTAAATGGCGTCAAGGTGTATGTGTAGGTAGGTACTCCGTATAAGATGGTCGGTTGGACAGCCTGTCTCCACGATGGTGGTTAGCCAAGGCTCACTATACTCTTTCCAAACGTCTCAACACCGGTGTCTATTATCCCGCAATCCCACCATCCCGCTTCCCAACTACCTAGTAAGGGTAGGTGCTTGTGGGTTAATGGGTCCAGCCTTTGGCCCACAACAGATTGCCCGACATGTTGTCAATGAGAGGGCGTTGGCAGATGGGCAGAGTGAGTCATATAGAGAGAGGGGTTGTTGCTTTGCCCCATGATCCATGGCTTGCTACAGAGGAAATACACAAACAAACAGACAATGAAGGAGTAGTTAAAGGAGCCAACTTGCAATCGCTTTGAGAAGACAAACGATAAGAAAGGTTACCAAGCTTACAGTCTTTCTTTGGTGGTGTTGCGCTGTCTCACCCACGCCAACATGGACGGTACCTCTCCAGCTACTATAAGCGCTGAAAACGTCTCCGTAGCTGCAACTCTAGCGGATTGATAGCGGTGTCTGCACGGGCCTGTAGCGTGCGATAGCTGTAGCTGTAGCTGGAGCTGGAGCTGTAGCTGTGCTGAAATGTTCGTCGTGAGATGTGAGGGTGCGAAGTTTCCAGGCCGGGCCCGATGCTGCTGTCTTGCAGGGCTCCGGCAATGAGGGGGCGGGCCCCGGTTTTTCCGGCCCCGGCTCAGTCGCTATCGGCCGATTGACCCTTGACCCCTAGGAAGATAGATCATGCAAATACTCATCACCAGCCTCTAGTATGCAAGGTATATCTGATGCATTAGCTACAAGTTACAGGCTCCCCGAACATAGGGGTGGCTTATGATACATCTCCATATTGTACATGTACACGCTTACTCGCTCCCTCCACTCTTAATCTCCTCCTCGAGAGACTTCATCTTCTCGGTAGCACCCGTCAGCTCCTCCTCGAGACTGGCAAGCGTGGGGCCCGTTGCCAGAGGCTCCGTCGACCCGCTGCCCTTGATCTCCTCCTCGAGGGACAGCGCCTTGTTGCTGGCGTCGACCAGTTGCTCCTCGAGGCTGGACAGAGTAACGCCGGCCTCGGGTGTCTTGGAAGTCGTAGCAGTAGCCGTCTCCGAGCTACCCTCGCCCATCGCGCCTAGCATACCCACCATCTCGTCCTCCGACACCTCCTTCTCCTCGGCCTCGAAGCGGGACCTCAGCATCAGCTGCTCTTGCTCGCTAAAGCCCTCGACATTCTGCTGCATTCGCCCCATGACTGCCTTTCTCTCAGCAATGGCAGCCTTGGTCTCCTTGACCATGTGGCGGCTGAGCTCTTGCGGGTTGGTCCAGGCAACCTGGCCCCTGGCAGCATCCTGCAGCCTGCGCTGCTGGCCGGCTTGACCAGCCTTGCCCAACACGCCCGCCACAACAGCCATGGCTCGAAGACTTGAATAACGTTAGCGAAAAGATTCAGCTTCTGACAAGGAACATTCACAACTTACCTGTCGTCATTGGCAGGGATTGTGTAGGTGACCCAAGAGGGATCCACGTTTGTGTCAACCACGCCAATGGTAGGGATGCTCTTCAACCCGCACTCGTAAAGCAACGTGTAGTTCTCAAGAGGGTTGAGACAGACGACAAGGTCGGGAAGCAATGGCCGGGCCAGTCCCTGGTACTTTTCGAAACCATCAAGATTCTCATCTTTGTGGTTCACGACCTTGACAACCTTGGACTTAAGGATCTCGTCACGGTTGGTGATACCGCCAGGGGTCCACTTGGTGAACAGATGGCAGGCACCGGCCAGCTCGGCCGCCTTGGTGACAATCTCCATCTGGCCCTTGCGAGTACCAACAAACAGAACCAGGCCGCCACTGTGGGTGACGCTCTCCACGACACGAGCCGCCCGCCGGAGGTGCGCCGCAGTCGTCTCGAGCGAGATGATGTGGATGCCCTGACGGACGCCGTAGATGTATCGCGAATTGGCAGGGTTCCACATGGACGTGCTGTGCCCCATGTGAGCCTGCGACGCCATCAAAAGCTCGAGGGTGACATCGTCCGGTCCGGGGGGGTTGCTAATCAGCTGGGACGGCGAATAGCGCTTCTCGACGTGCGAGCCGACACCCAGGGTGTTGCTCTGGATGCGGCGAAACTCGGCGTACTGCTCAGCGGGGGTGATTTCGGCGCCCGTCTTGGGATCGCGACGTGTCGTGGTCCACGTAGCGCCCTTGTGCTCGTGAGCCGAGTCGGTGGCCAGGGACGTAATGTTCTCCTGCAGAAACCTCTGCCTCTTTCGCGACGACGAACTCAGGGGGATCACGGGAGCGGGGGCTTGCGTCGGCTTTGTCGACCACGACGCCATGGCCTGCTCCGTCTTCTCGGCGGACGCAGCTCCAGTTCCGTTGTCGCCATTGGTGTTGGCCTGGGTGGAAAGCTGTCGTCGCAGCGCGCTCCGGGTGAGGGAAGACGCCAATGTGCGGCGGCCTAGGTACGTTAGCAGAGGCCAGGCTTCTTCATGCCGTCCAATTGACGTACCGTGCCGCACGACGGCATTCCTCAGTATCATGGCGAAGTCCGGTAGCAATTGTTCGAGAGGTTATGGTGCTCATTCGACCATCCAAATTTTGGCCATCGTACCGTAGCTGGCCGGAGTACGCGTTTTTCCGGTCTCCGTGCGTCGCGCATGCTCCACCAATCAGCTCAGACCCGATTGACCTCACCTCACGCCGCAACGTACGTTGTTCTGCTGGCTTCTAGCCTCGGCTCTCTGCATCGATGGAATAAGCAGCCAATCTCGGGTTTCGTATGGATAATACCATCGTGTATTTAGCAGAAGAGACAAACTGTATTAAACATATCGAGGGGTAATCTTTCTAAAACGCAATATCTTCTACATATCTACAATGACAAGCTGCCTTCTTCATTATGACATTACCGCCGGAAGTCGAGAGGCTCCTTTAGCGGCTGGTGGCTCGTGCAATGGTAAATACACCCACGATGACCACAGCCAAGGTGACAATTGCGCCAGGGAGCAAAAGCTCATTGGGCACGCCGGCAATGACTTGTTCAGGGACCGGAGCAGGTCTCGGCTTTCTTGGCCTTCGGACAGTTGACATGCGCTCGTCCTCCTCCTCGTCACCCTCCTCATCCATACCTTGCTCGTCCTCCTCGTCCTCCTCCTCCGGCCACCACTTGCGGCGCTCTCGGAGACCAGGCGTGTTCAAGGACGTAGGGGGAGTGGGCATAACTGATGATTCGGCGATGGCGGGAGTGGAAACGGGGGGCTTCTCGGGATCATGGACAAAGAGATCGACCTTGTCGCGGAGGCCCTGGCGAGCAAGCATAATGGCCTCCAAGAGGTCGTTGTCAGTCGTAATGGAGATTGAGTCACCTTCGTCGTCCAGGTAGCTCAGAGCAAACCCTGTGCCACTCATCTCGCCATCCGTGACAACGGGAATGCCGCCGATAGTGGCTGCTTCCGCACCAAGCTTGGAAGCGACAGCCGCCACAAACGCACCCATACCCTCCGTGGCAGTAACCTTGATGCGATGCACCCGGCCAGAGGGGGCCTTGAACTTGAAGGGGAAGGGAAGCTCCTCCGTCGGTCGCGGGTCGAAAGGCTCTGGGGCGGTGGATCGAGGGGGCGAGTCCAAGCCAACGTGGGATGCCGAGTCGCCGGGAGCGACACTGTCGCCCAGACGTTCACGGCCTACGTCGGGAGATGTGATGCGGGAGCCCAAGTTGGTGTGGTGAAGGCTTTGGCTGCCCTCGCCCGACATCATGGACTCGCTTTCGTTATCAAGCGACAGCCAAAACTTGTTCCAAGCCGGCCCTTCGTCGTTGGAGTTTGACATGGTGTTGATCTGCTCCAGCGTGGCATACGTGAGCTTCAAAACGTCAACCATGCCAACAATCTCTCCGCCGTCGTTCATCACGGGAAGGTTGAGGTAGTGGCCGTCTGTGGGTCTCGTTAGTGGAGTGCAAGAAATTGAAGAGGCCGGAACACGTACCGTGCATCTTTCGCAGAGCAGCCTGGAGCGTCATGTCCATGGGAGCGAAGTCGGGGTGAGGGGTCATGACACGAACAACACTGCAGTTGGCAGGGTCGAGACCAGGGGCAATGACACGCAGAACGACATCCTTGCTGGTGAAGATGCCAGTAATGGCACCCTGGTCCTGAACGAGGACGGCAGTCGTGCGGTTCTCCTTCATGAGCGCAGCAGCCTCCTTGACCGAGGTTCTCACACTAACCGTAGTGGGAGGGATACCGTCCAAGACCGTCTCCAGAGTCGGGCCCGACATTTTGCTTCGTAGAGCCTCGACATATTGGATAATCTGCTGGGGCTGGGTTGAGCCGAGTTCGGACTGGACGCCTTCCAAGGCGTCGTAGAGCTTCCTCGAGGACGAATAGGCACGCTCAAGCTTCTCCATGGCGTCGTAAAAGCACTTTGTAATGTCCAAGACACCAGAGATGTCCTGGTTTTCGTCCATGACGGGCAAATGTCTGAACCCCTTGCGGACCATTAGGTCGAGGGCATCGGTGGCACTTGTGTCGGTTCGGGCGCACAGGGGGTTCTTGGTCATGATCTCGGCAATAGTGACATTTGCAGCCTTGTGGCCGGCTCCGACAACGCGGAACGCAATATCCTTGGCGGTGAAGATGCCGGCAATGCGGTCGTCATCGTCGGTAACCAAGACGCAGTCCTCCCTCTTGGCGGCCATGAGCTGAGCAGCCTCGGAAACGGTTGTGGCGGGTTTGATCTGGAGGGCCGGGCTGGGCTTGAGGGCAAGGACGGTACCCGGGGGAGCCTTTCGGGAATGTCGAGCTCGGCTGGTGAGGTGTTTCTTCTTGGAGAGGTCAGTCTCCATCTTTCGACGAATGGCCTAGGGAGACGGTAGAGTTAGCATGGGATGCATTCGGTTGAGAGAGGCACGGCATCATGAGGGCCGGTCAGGGGCAAGATGGCAACGGACCTCATCGCGCTTGCTCTGCTTTTGCCTGCTGGCAGTGACAGAAGAGCTGATTTCGCTGGGCTGCGTCTCAAGCACAGGGCGAGGAATACCAGAGGCAGCGGCAGCGGGACCGGGATGAGCACCAGCGCCAGCTCCAGCTCCAGCTCCAGCTCCAGCTCCAGCACCGGCAGCAGGGCTGTTACCAAAGGGAATGGCTCCACGGCCCTGGTTGCGCGTGGGCGTGCCTCTGAAGGTGTTGCCGGACATGGCGGCAGATGGAGGTCAAGCAGGCAGCTCAAGAGGATCGATGAATCAATCAATCAGGTGCAGCACAGCTTTTGCGTGGGCGGCAAAGGTGAATGGAGGGATGGGATGGGATGAATGGTCCCAGATGGCAGCGGTAAGGGAGGAAGATGCCAATGACGGATGGACAGAGCACAGCCAATGGCAGGTGGCAGAAATAATTTCTCGAAGGGCGAGATGGGGTGATGTTTGGAGTTGGCACGGAGTACCGAGTACGAAGTACGGTGAAGTGACCTGGCAAGCCTGGGCCTGTCCCTCCCCTGGCCCCTGGCAAGTCTAGTGGCCTGGTGGAGTGAGTTGTCTCGAGCTACCGAGTACATAATACCATGGAAGGCTACCAATTCTATGTACCTGCGTTGTCGCGGTGATTTGGCGCATTTCCGCATGGACCAGTGCTATGTGGCCGTACTCGATAGGTACTTTTCGGGGAAATTATAGGCGGCTTTGCCCGATCGTCAATACCTAGGCAGGCAGACAGACAGACGATCCCGCAACACCTCTCATTGCCAGTAGCCATCCTCACAGTTCCTACACAGTCTTGGGTCGCTAGCTACCTATTCCCAGGAACTCTATCATATAACTTATGTACTTGAGACGCAAGTGGCCGGCCAAAGTCCTGTGGTTAGTGGCTTTCACGCACTCCAAGCCCATGGCCTTGCCCCCTTTTTACCGCCCTAGGTGGGAACCGTACATTTCCTTGGCTCATCAACAAGGTCCCTGTGGCGTTTGCCTCGCGCTTCACTTCTTCATCATATCGAATAGGCATAACTATTTCGTTGTCATGCTTGATGGGGAACAGCCATGCACCGCTTGAATACCCTCAAAGCTCCAGGTTTGGGCTCTGATGCATATTCGACGCCAAGATTAGTCCAGTATAGGAGCATGAACAGACACAAGTTGGAAAGCTTGGTTCGCATTTTGTCCTCCCTTTATCGACCCACTGTAGACACTGGAGTGCTGATCAGCTAGCTCTTTGACCAGCAAGACTTCATTTCAGCTTTGCACTATTATACGGGATGAACTACGGATACAGTACGGAGTAGTGGTCGATCTGTCTATGTTTCAATTTGACCAGGACCATCGCTCGATTGGGGAAAAACAATGATAGCCACTTCTCGTTAAACCAGTTGGAGAGGCGGTTCTGGCCCCTTGGGACGTGTGTCTACCCTACGGACATGAGACTTATCTTGCTTTTCTCTTTTCATGTGAAAGAGGGACGGACGACTTGTGAGACAGGCACCCAGCGTACATCTAGCTTGGTGCCTCGACGAGTTTGTCAATTCCCCTGTACGTCAAGTTACCCGGTACTACCAGTAAAGACAGTCAGTCGGCAACCTGCTCCTTCTAAACCAACGAGGCAAACAGGGATATGCGAAGCAATATCGCTACCTGCACTCACGGGCCAGCATCACGGGCGTCCAAACTTAAGCCACCCTTCAAACAGCTACTAGCCGGAAGAAATAGAGTCTCGAACGGCTCTATCCTCTCAAGTTTGTGGCTTCGGGGAGTGACGGCTAGTGATTCCCACAGCGACGGTCAACCCAGACTTGGGTATCCAGATATGACCATGGCTAACCATGTAATGGGGCTCGGCACCATGTCTGTTGTCTGTGCACCGATCGAGGCCACTAGACCCCGCGTACGCCGTCCATGTCTACCTAGATGCCTGCCCAGGTAGGCATATCGTCATTTGTTTCGACTCTGCGCTTGATCGTTCTGGGATGATGGAGCAACTAGAGCTGGGCGCTCCTCGTATAGCTGACGCCGTTGCTGGCAAAAGAGTACACATGGCCACCCATCGACTAGAGTCTAGAGTGTTGATTAAGAAACAAGTGGCACGTATATACCCGATTGGAATGCCGCCTCGTCACGTTTATCTGCTGAAACCCAGACAGCCTGCATCATGAGAGGGGGGAAAGACTTACATACTGAAGCACGTGAAATGCGAATGGAACAAATGTCAGGCAGAGCACGAGATCTGTCGGCCGAGGCATTACTACCGAGTACGAGATTTTCCTTAGCGATCCTCAGGTAGAGAGTCGGCGAGGTAGAGCGAGGTAAGCGATGGCGATGCTGATCAGTTAGTCAACAGTCAACAGTCATTTCCCTGCTGCACGTCATGGCAACAGGTCGGTCCGTGAACCAACAGGAAAAGGAAGCAGGGGAAAAAGAGCGCCTAGTTACTCCGTAAACTAATGTCTTGTCTTGGAGCTGATTGTAGCATCAGCCGCCCCGGGCGTGGTGCGACGGAAGCTGGTCTCATCTCGTCATGGGCGCCCGTTGCCGTGGCGACGGCATCAACAACCCGATCTCACCAAGCTCCCGGACAACCTGCTCGAAGCTTGCTTGGCCTATGAACCCACTCTCCCGACCTTAATCGCCTCCCCAGTTCCTCCATACCTACCCACACAACCACTACAGAAGAAGACCATCTTGCATATCGCATCTCATCCCAACTTTTGCCAGAGGACTCACTCAAAGGACACCCTTTGTACCACCTTCATCTCCCTCTCGCCTGAACAAGGCATAACCAAACCAACCCGCTTTCTGCGAAGTCTGCCTCGACTGAGCACGACTATATAACACTCTTTTAGCCCGGCGCTCTGTGCTTGCGCTGCGTGAGGTACGATGCCATCGCCAAAACAGATCTATCCACGAGCTGGAGCTCGAGCTGGAGCTGGGGCTGGCGCTGACCTTGATATCGCACAGTTTCGGACCCAAAGGTTCCCATTCGACAATATCAAACCGACGACAATTCCCTCCGGACTCCCCTTGCAACAAATATGCTGTCCAATCCATCAAATGGGCTTCACGCCAGGCAACGACAACATCGCCGTCAAATCTCAACACCAACTGCCTTCGACGGCGTGAAGATCCCGACCCTGCCCAATGCCCAACAACAACAACAACAACAGCAACGGCCCGCTGCTGGCCACCATCGCCGTGGCCTCAGCCTCGACATTCGACGACAGCACAACTCGTCGTCTCCCATGACCAGGCAGGACTACATGGTAAGTACGAATACTAACAACACAGGATTAGCCAATCATCCGCAGCATCGTGTACTGCGAGAAGCGCAGCAGCAACGCATTCAAGCACGCCCGGGCACCCATCAAAACCCTTACGCCACCTTGGCACCAAGTGGAACTGAAAACTACTTGATCTCCCCTCATGGAACTCCCCAGACCCAACGTTTCGATCCCTCTTGCTTCGATCCCAATAGAATCCCCTTTGACGCGTACACGGGGGATTACAATGTGATGATGAGCAAGGGCCAGATCGCATACGGAGATGACATGTCAGGAGGTAAGGATTTTGATTTGTTTAACAATGACAGTGCTCTTTCGACACCATCCTTTATGAGCTTTCATGAGAGTCAAACCGGCCAAGGCTGGGCCTCCGAGGGCGACACCACCAGCGCGAGACGATCCTCGCGGAGGATCAGCAACGGCATCATGGACCGAGTAAACAAGTTTGAGCATATCACTGGCGACGGCCTCTCAAGACCACTTACGCCCCCGACACAGAATGAAACGAGTAAGTCCTGGATTTCTCACTACATAGGTACCCTGACCCCATCAACTGACCACGTCCCCAAGGTTACTTTCCCCCTACCCCCATTGATACACCCCAAGACCAACTACCTAAGAGCGAGTCGGCTCCCAGCAGGTTCTCTGACGGTTACGATGAGTCGATGGAAGAGACTATCAAGCCGGTCAGGAACCGATCATCAAACCGCCGGGCCCAAAACATCTTCCAGGATATGAGACGGCAGACGGAGCAGGAGTCAGCCTCCAGCCCACTCAGCTCGAGCATCTCCGATTCTGAACAGTTTGATGGACTCCCAATGCAAAACCCCGACTACATGAACATGAACAACTTCAACAATGAGTTTCTCAAGATTGAGGATGGCTTTGAGAGGGACCATCTATCCCAGCCGATGTCTTCCGATAGCTCCCAGATGTCCCAATATTCTGGAGTCTTCGACAACAGGCCTGATCTAGAGTCGTATGCTAGTGGATCCCAGACTGGAAGTGCCACGCCTTCGCGTCGCGCATCCCCCCACCGCAGAACTGATTCCATGGCCAGCATGGCGAGCGCCGCAAGCATTGCCAGCATCAACATCGAAGAGACCAAGACCGACACTGGAGTCACCCTGGAAGAAATCTCTCAGTACATCCGGGGCCCTGACACTGCCGAAGGCAAGTGGGTTTGCTTGTTCGATGACTGCGGGAAGATGTTTGGCCGCAAGGAAAACATCAAGTCTCATGTGCAGACTCATCTCAACGACCGTCAATACCAGTGCCCCACCTGCAACAAGTGCTTTGTTCGCCAGCACGATCTCAAGAGACACGCCAAGATCCACACTGGAATCAAGCCATACCCTTGCGAGTGCGGAAACAGCTTCGCTCGCCACGATGCCCTCACCAGACACAGACAGCGAGGCATGTGCATTGGCGCCTTTGACGGTATTGTCAGAAAGGTTGTCAAGCGAGGCAGACCACCAAAGAAGAGCCGCCCAGACATGGATGCTAGAATGGACAAGTCGGCAAAGACCCGAAGAAAGAACATGTCCATCAGCTCCATGTCCTCCATGTCAGGCTACTCAGACTGCTCCAGCGCTACCTCGCCTGAGAGTGATTACAACATGCTTGACGACATGATGGAAATTCGCATGAACTCGCAAAATCAACATATTGCAGCCGTGTCCTCGGCCCCAATGGTTTCTGCCCCTGGCCCATCCCTCAACGATTACGCCCCATCCCCTTCGGCGGTCAGCGTCCACTCCTACGTCTCTCCCGAGGCCATCATGGAGATGAACCACAACCCTTCGTCACCAGCAAAGAGCGCCGCAAGCCAGTACAACACCCCTCCCGAGCTCTCTCAGTCGTCATCTCCGCCACAGCAGTTCTTTGACGTCGATGCGAGCTCGTCCATGAGACCCCATAACCCGACGACCTTGTCAGGCACCAACGCCATGATGAGCTCCGCTAGCATGAATGGCACCCTGTCTCTTGGGATCAGTGATCCCGACGAGGACATGCTGCTGCAATTCACCAACGACGATGGCCTTGTCCAACTGGATCGCGATCCCAGCATGCTCATGATGAGCAAGTTTGACGAGGAGTTTGACAACGCCGTCGGCATGTTCAACAGTGACGATGTCTTTTTCGGCAGCACCTAGCCTCGCGTTGCTCGCTCACAGTTCGTTTTCCTCACAAAAAGTTGTCGTTTCCACCGTCATATATCTCGGGGTACCATAATATTGAAGCGCGAGCTTTTGACAACCCGATGTTTGTACTTTGGCTTCAAGGGGCGTTTCTTTGGTAATCACGATGCTCACGTCCATTGACGCCGCTGGCGCAATATGTACTTTCAACGCCTCAAGAGTTTGGGTTCTTGGCCTCGCTATGGGCCTGTATGATAGAAGGAACCCTGGGAATCTTTGTCTTCTTGGGTGTTTCGGGGATTTGTTCATGTTTATCTCAACGATGATGACTGGGATGCTGCTTGGAAGCAAGGTGAAGAAGCGGCGACAGGAGGCCGTGTCTCTTGTAGCCGCAAGGAGTTGGTCATGACCTTGCTTGGTAGATCGGGTCAATGGATATTTATTGGAACCTTTTCACTTAATGCGTGTGCCCGTAACGTGACTTATCTCAATGCCGTGTCCATGCTTTGCTTTTGTCTCGTCTTTTGGTGGCCGTTTGATGTCTCCGTGTTCTCCACTCTACAGCCTCACGGCAAAACTAGACCGCCGACTAACCATCTAAACCGTTCGTTGTTCAGACCTGGAGAGGACAGTTTAGCTTCCGCAATCCTCAATTAATCGCAACGAGAAGAACACGGGCCGCTTTTTTTTCTTTTCTTTTCCCAAGACGGGGACCGTAACTTGTCGCCATGTTGACTCCAACAGTTGCCTATCGAGGCACTTGGCTCTACGCGGCCGGGAATACCCCAGCAACGAGCCTGACAAGGGCATTGCCACAAGGCGAAGATGCCACGATTCTGGCCCTTGCTTGCGGCGACTTGAGGAACATTCTGTACACAGCGTACATGGAAAAGGGCCTTCGTAAGCCTCAGTCTGATTTCCTCCCATGATTTCATGCGGCTAAATGGCGCAAAGCACGGAGAAAACTCGACATAACATGCTGCGACATTGACGAGCGCATCATAGGTAAGGGTATGCCTGGCTTTGTATCGACAGTCAACTAACAGAAGCAGCTCGCAATGTTCTGTTACTTTCGTTGATATTCGATGGGGACAAGAGCGTCAGCAGTGAGATACTCTGGGACGCATACTACCACATGTTTATCGACAATGCCACGGCGACTACCATTCTCCAGCAGGTGACCAAACTGCTCTCTGTATCGAAGACGCTCAGAGATTGGAAGTCTAGTGCTTATGGACGTTCAATCCATTTCTGCGACTCTGACACTCTCACCGACGTGCGTCGCATCTGGACTCGCATCAAGGATGCGGCAGAGCAATGCGGAGCCGACGACTATATGGCGACGTTTGAGCAAAACATCAAGCCCTCACACGACTATCACAAGCACAAGTTTGGTGATGCCGGAATCAATCTGAGTGGGATGAGGTCCGCAGCACCCCTCTCTCTGCAGACACAGACTGAAATCCCGGCTGCAACTACGCAGTACTGGGCCGAGGGTACAGTGACGCCTCGCAAAGGCCGTCCTGGAGTGCCAAACCCCATGTTCGCCGGCGTTCTCTCTGAATGGGAAATCTTGCACTATGGCACTGATCCAATCCAAGGATTCCACCTTGCAGCCGCCTTTGCACCACTGTCTGAGGAGTCGCCGTTGAAGCCCGATGATGTAACTCCAGGCTTCACAGCAGCAGCAGGAGCCGCGTCTCAATTTCGCGAATGGGTCATGGCATTCAAGGCCGTCATGCAGAAAGATGTTGTCATTCGCGTCGTTGTCGCCGATGCCTTGACATTTTGTCAGAGTCTCCAGAGTGCTGGTGCTACAGGAAAGCCTGCAAACATATACAGGCGGCTCTGGGACGCACGCCCCTTGCGTCTAGACGAAGAGGTGTATGAGAAGAATGGCAAGGGCCCGACAGGGTTTGATGCCATTCACACCTCGAACCTGAGCGACCACCTTGGCGCCCTCAACGTCCTCATCTCAGCTAGCCCTTTGTTGAAGAATGAAGCTTGGGCAACGATATTCACCGAGCTATTGGTCGAACGCCATGGAAAACCACAGGAACTACTACAAAACCTCCTATGCGGTGATGCGCCGACACTGTTGCTCCTGCTGGGGCTGAGTACTCCCGAGTACTGGACAAATGCAAAGTGCGAGTCGCATGTTGATGAAATCTACATGAGCATGATGGCTGGGGACTCGCCGCAGACCCAGTTCCACAACAGACTGACTTGGAAACGCGACGACGCCTTCTCAGGCCATTGTGCTGGGCGAGGCAGGCTTCATGTCGATGCCAAACCCCTTGCGCGAATCCTCTTCAACGTATACATGCGCATGTTTGAGTCTGAAGATGCAGCAAGAGCTAGTCAGCTGGTGGGAATGCAGGCCGAAAAATACTCGTACTTCCACCGTGGAAGTTTTGCGGCTTTCCTCAAGGTCGTTATGAACAGAGTGGAAATCGACTGGTCCAGCCTCAGTCTGGCTCTTCTGGACTTGATCGCTCAAGAGAAGAGCCTTCTTCTTGCCTCGAACCAGATGCAAGACTTTTGCGCACAACTGCATGTGCTGGGAGTGAACACGGAAGAATGGCTTCTCAACGGAATTCGGAAAACTCCAGAGCACGGAGCATTCTATGCCTGGAAGAACATTCCCCCCGTTGTGGCGGTCACTGTTGTTGTGCCCCGAGAGTCCATCACCAAGCTCTACCAAGAGCACCAGATGTTGGATCGGATGGCATATCCGACAATGGTTGGATCGCTCAGGGCAAGCCCTGCCGCGAAAAGCCAGTGGCACAACATGTACGGAGACGTTCACCTTGCCTTTGGCAACATCAAGGAGACCAAGTCTAGAAGCGACGATGATTTCAGAGTCGCGATTGAGGCGGATGAGGCCGGATGGAGCGGCTCGTCTCCGCTCATAGCCTCCTTCTATGCTCCCACTGCTGCGGTCCAAGTCGATTTTGATGAAACCTTGGTTGGGCTTTGCGTCCCCCCCATGACGCCGGGCTCCATGGCCTATAGTTCCATCCTCGGACCTTCCCTGAGAATCCATGAGATCAAGATGAATGAGAAATCAAAGGTCTTTGTTACCAAGCATCTCCCGGGGCAATTGGATTATCCAGTCATCTGTGGAGGTGTCAAGACGTTTGATGACGCCGTCGAAAAGGGCAAAGACGACAAGACGACTAAACTCTTGACTGACATTCCTGCTTCCGAATCATACATCAGGACTCTGACCGGTCACATCGACATCACCTCGAATAAGGGCAAGCTTCTCCTGAAGAACAAGGCGCCCATCGAGTTGAAACAGAATGGCCCCTTTGTCATCAACATCATCTTTGAACAGGACAAACTCATCTGCCCCGTCAGGTTCCCGGTGCCTGTCACCGTCACGGGTTCCAGAACGCGTGTGGCCCGCACGACTGGCTACATTGAGGTTATTGCCCCTCTAGCTGAAGCTGGGTTTGCAGAATGTCTTTCAGACTTTATTCTCCCTACTTCCTTGTCCGCATCTGGTACCCCGGTCACGCTGAATGCTCCTCATATGAATCTCGACAACCTCCCGATTCTCGACCTCGAACAGAAGAATCGGATGCGATGGCTTACTACCTTGACATCCCTGTGCTTCTCTCCAAGAGAAAAGCGACTTCGAGACGAAGCAGATTCCAAGACTGGTATATCCGACAACGTCAGGGTCAACTTCAAAGAGTCGCTCTTTACCATGTTCATGCTCTGCTCTGGACTCCAGGGCGGACAGACGGGAATGTTTGCCATCAACCACCCGGAACGGGGCGGAATCCACATGCTCATCTTTGCATCTGCATTACGGCTGGACGGCGACGCTGCTTCAGTCGTCTTGGATGCGGCCGTGATCCCATTCACGACCAAGCTCATTGAGTCGGGAAAGATGGAGCCTTTCCTACTTTTGATCCGAGAGCTTGAATGCTGTACACTCAACGTCAACGATGCAGAGCTGGTCCTATGGAAGAAGCTTCTCCCCTCACTGGCTGAACGCTGCCGCACCTGGACCCATCGTCCCAAGTGCGAGTACAAGGCAAAGGACGCAACCTTGCCACTCAGCCTAGGCCATGGAGAACAAGTCCTGTGCTCGTGCGGAAACGGACAACTGCCAAAGAACTTTGTCGCCCTGCCAGAGTGGGACAATGCGGCGCCCAACGCCACCAGAGTGGCCATCAGCCCGACCTACGCGGTGCCGTTTGTGGAGGAGGTGGTAAACACCGATGACATGATCGCGCCAAAGAACCCAACCTCGGAGATGGACAATTGCGAAAACTGTAGCGCAACCAAGGGCCCAGATGGAGAGGCACTCAAGAGATGCACGCGATGCAACACGGCCAAGTATTGTTCCGCCCAGTGCCAGAAGAAGGACTGGAAGAAGCACCGGATGGAGTGCAAGGAGGCTTGAAGTTGGAGAATACCGTTGAAATGGTTTGTGAGACGCCAATCATGGAGTTTTGTGGTTGAGAGAAGTGAATGATAGGCTGTCAACGTCTCATAGTAGGATAGACTAGTAACGTGGGAGGGAAGGACTTGGAACCATGAAGAAACAGAAAGCGGTGATTAAGAGTGAAAAGACACTCGAAACCCTCAGAATAAACCAAGAAATAAATAGAAATCAGACTAAAAGAAGATAATGGTCAACTTGGTGATTGCTTCCGTGCGCATTCCTCGAGTTCTCTTCCAGTGGCTTCCTGCAAGTGCCTGATTGGGTAATTAGCGACAAGATACTGAGTTGGCGCCTCGCCAGGTGCCTGTGGCAGGCTTCACCGCCTTCGCCTTTGAGAGGGGGCAGAAAAAATGTCCCAGCCCACTATTGCCTATTCGACAGCTAGAGCAGCTTGTGTGTGGGATTACCAAACCGCGAACCACGCTCACAATCTCGACATACCTCTGAACTCCGTACAGCGAGCTCAGATATCACAGCTATGTCAGCCGCGCAACTTCTCAACCCCAAGGCCGAGTCCCGAGTACGTTGTCGATGCCGAACCTTGCCGTGCACGGACTGCCACCTAACCATGTTTGCAGAGGAGGGGCGAGGCGCTCAAGGTCAATATCAATGCGGGCGAGGGCCTTCAGGATGTCCTCAAGTCCAACCTGGGCCCGCTGGGCACCATCAAGATGTGAGTGATGCTTGGCTCTCTGTTGCATCCGCCATCTCTTTACTAACGGCATGTCAGGCTGGTCGACGGTTCCGGACAGGTACGGGAGCCTCACCGAGTACCCCTCAGACAACCCCTTTACTGACGCTTCCCCACCAGATCAAGCTGACCAAGGACGGCAACGTCCTGCTCCGAGAGATGCAAATACAGAACCCCACGGCCGTCATGATTGCCCGAGCAGCCACTGCGCAGGACGACATTTGCGGTGATGGAACCACCTCGGTGGTTATGCTAGTGGGAGAGCTGCTGAAGCAGGCAGACCGATATATTTCGGAAGGACTCCACCCCCGCATCATCACTGATGGCTTCGAGCTCGCCAAGGTTGAGGCGCTCAAGGTGAGATGGGAGATTCCGTGCCCTTGCAACTGTCTGGAGACGACATCCGCTCACCACCCGCACACAGTTCCTCGACGAGTTTAAGCTTGCCAAGGAGGTCGACCGAGAGCTCCTGCTCAATGTCGCGCGGACGTCGCTCGCCACGAAGCTCAACGCTACCCTCGCTGCCAAGCTTACGCCTGACATTGTCGATGCGGTCCTCTCCATCTACCAGGCTCCCGCCAAGCCCGACCTGCACATGGTGGAGATTATGAAGATGCAGCACCGGTCAGCTGCTGACACCCGCCTGATCCGAGGCCTGGCCCTGGACCACGGTGCCCGCCACCCCGACATGCCCAAGCGACTAGAGAACTGCTACATCCTGACCATGAACGTCAGCCTCGAGTACGAGAAGACGGAGATCAACTCGAGCTTCTTCTACTCCAGCGCCGAGCAGCGAGACAAGCTTGTCGAGAGCGAGCGCCGATTTGTGGATTCCAAGCTCAAGAAGATTGTTGAGCTGAAGCAGGAGCTGTGTGGCAACGACGGAAAGAAGAACTTTGTCGTCATCAACCAGAAGGGCATCGACCCCCTGTCGCTCGATGTTCTGGCCAAGAACGGCATCATGGCTCTCCGAAGAGCCAAGCGGAGAAACATGGAGCGTCTCCAGCTGGTCTGTGGTGGTATCGCTCAGAACAGCGTCGACGACCTGACCCCCGATGACCTTGGCTGGGCTGGTCTCGTCTACGAGCAGACGCTGGGAGAGGAGAAGTACACCTTTGTCGAGGAGGTCAAGGACCCCAAGTCGGTGACGCTGCTGATCAAGGGCCCCAATTCACACACCATTGCCCAGGTCACGGACGCCGTGCGGGATGGCCTGAGGAGTGTCTACAACATGATTGTGGACAAGAGCGTTGTACCTGGCGCTGGCGCTTTCCAGGTGGCCTGCGCTGCCCACCTCAAGGGCGATGCCTTCTCCAAGACGGTCAAGGGCAAGGCGAAGTGGGGTGTTGAGGCCTTTGCCGACGCTCTGCTCATTATTCCCAAGACGCTGGCTGCCAATGCCGGTCTTGACATTCAGGATGCCCGTGAGTTTGACACTGACCCTGGTTGACCGACTGGATGAATAAACACTGACACTGAAAACAGTCGCTGCCCTGCAGGATGAGCATGCTGATGGCAACGTGGTTGGCCTGGACCTCGCGACGGGAGAGCCCATGGATCCCGAGCTGGAGGGCGTCTACGACTCGTTCCGAGTGCTGCGAAACTGCGTGGCGTCCAGCTCGAGCATCGCCTCCAACCTGCTCCTGTGTGACGAGTTGCTCAAGGCTCGACAGATGGGCAGAGCAGCTGGACCAGGCCCTGGCATGGATGGCCCTGATGATCACATGTAGGAGATACCAGGTTAGACTAGAGATGAGGGCAGAACCAAAAGAATTTTGGCCTCTATCGAGAAGGCCACAATATGCTTCTAATGTCATACTGTAGTCCCAAAGACTATTTCTTCTGAATCAACGTGCTTCTCCCTCTTCTTGTTGCTGCTTGTTTGCCCATTTGTCAAATATCTGCATGTTACTGTGAGGTTGTTAGGCCGCCTTATCGGTGCACTAAGCCCCGCATCAACGTCAACTTTGGCAGTGGGAAAAAAAAACTTGACCCCGCCATCGAAAGAGACATGGGGGGCAAACGAGATCAACGATAACACGAAAAATACCTTGAAAAATCACCAGAGGTTAAGATGGCATCCTACGACTCCGACTCGTCCGATGGCGAGTTTGAAGAGACAAATGTGCTCCTAGGGTATGCGTCAAAGGACGCAGACGACGATGTCATTAGCCGCTTGGGAGGTCGCCCTGTAAGTGTTGCGTTGCGTTGCCCTTGTCCTGTATACCCAACGTGCGTCTAACCAAACCATGCGGACAGGACTGGATCGACCTCGAAACGGCACCGAGCGCGGCATATGCGAGATGCAAGATCTGCAAGGACCTGATGGTTTTGCTTCTCCAGCTCAACGGCGAGCTCCCAGAACGCTTCCCCGGCCATGACCGGCGGCTGTACGTCTTCACCTGTCGACGATCGACATGCCGGCGCAGGGAGGGCAGCATCCGCGCTGTGAGGGGCATAAGGGTGTGGGCAGAGGTGGAAAAGGAGGAACCTTCCAAGGAAGACACGCAGGAAGCCGAAGCCGAGGAAGCATCAAAGTCGAGCAATGCTGGGCCAGGGCTGGGCGAGACTCTATTTGGAGGAAAGGCATTTGGAGGAGCAGCGTCGAGCGCGAACCCCTTCTCGACCAACGCCAACCCATTCAGCTCGCCGGGAAGCTCAGCCAACCCCTTCAGCTCTGCTTCGCAATCGAACCCCTTTTCTTCACAGCCAGCGGCCCAGCCAGCTGCTCAGCCAGCAGCCAAGCCCGCCGCAACCCCAGAACCGGCGGCGGCCGCCCTGTCCAAGACGTTTGCCGAAACCCTCTCGCTCAACACGACCCCAACCGCTCCTCCACCGCCGGCAGAGCCCTGGCCGCCGGCCGATGCCCACCCCAAGCCCTTTTCGACTCTCTACCTCGCCGACGCCGACTACGAGACGCTCGAGCCGACGTCAACGGCTCTGCCCGCCAACGCCCGCGTCGAAGACGCAGACGCCCCCGAGCCGTCAATTCTAGACCGCGAAGCTTTCGAGTCCACCATGGACGGCGCCTTCCAGAAGTTTGCCGACCGCATGGCCCAGAACCCGGAGCAGGTTATCCGCTACGAGTTCGCCGGCGCGCCGCTGCTGTACTGCAAGACGGACGCCGTCGGCCAGCTGCTGTCCAGGGGCGGCATGCCCGGGTGCGGCAACTGCGGCGCGCGCCGCGTCTTTGAGGTGCAGCTGGTGCCCAATGCCATTGCGGAGCTCGAGGCCGACGAGCTCAGCCTCGAGGGCATGGACTGGGGAACCATCATCGTGGGCGTGTGCGAGGCCGACTGTACGCCGCGCACGACCGAGGTTGGCCAGGTGGGATATGTCGAGGAGTGGACTGGTGTGCAGTGGGAGGAACTCTCCAAGGGAAAGTAAATAGGGGCGCGTGTACATGGACTGGAGTCAAATGATTGCAACGTATAAATGCACGGCATCAACAAGCAGAGGTCACGATGGAGGATTATAGGACCCTTGTTGATGACCTTTTTCCAATAGACCACAAACTTCTATGGGATCTCTAGATCTTCGGAATTGTGCTTTAATGACATGTCCTATTAAACGCCTGGATTTTGTAACCCCCACCATCGTGCTGGCTCTCCCGTCCTTTCCGCATCATGAGTCGTTAAGACATGCCCCATTGATGCGGAGTTCAAAAAAAAACCCCTCGCATCCGGTCAGTCTTCTTTAAGCCGTCTCCTCCCAGGTTCGTCGGAATACCCGCGCAAACTGCTCAACGTTGACATCCTCGCGAATCTCCGACTTCTTGGCCTCGTTGTCGGGGTTTGAGGGGATCTTGACCAGGCCCTCGCCGTCAACGGCCCAACCGCAGACGTCGGTGACAAAGGTCTTGGTCGCATCCTCGTCCAGGCCCAGCCACGACTCGAGGTGGCTCAGCTTAATCTCACGGAAGGCCTGCGACACCAGCATGGCGATGGTGTGTCGGATCACATCCTCGAAGCCGGAAATGTCGGCGATGAGATCGGCGTACAGATCGTCGCCGTCAACGCTGGCCCAGAAGCTGGCGTACTGGGCGCTCTCGAGCTGGCCGTTGAGGGCTCGGAGCTTGGCAAGAGCCTCGGGGAGCTCGCCAGACGTGGCAGCCGAGGGGTTAATTAGGTGGAGGGCGAGAGAGAATTGAGGCGAAGGGAACTGGGTCATGGTCTTGACCAGGATGTTGGTGACGACCTCATCCTTGATACGGTCCGGGTTGAGCTGGTAGCTAGGAGGCAAAGGGATATTTGGTCAGTCCTCGTGTCTTTGCGAGCATGGAACGATGCGAGTGCACAGATTGGGCTTGTCAGATAGAGCTAATAAGTTGACTTCAAGAGTGGCTTGTGCCACAGTCAGGTAATAGGAAACGTTGACGATTGATCATCACAAACGAGCCCGTGCCAGGATAGAGAGGCAGAAGAGAAAAGACGATAGGCGAAGGGAGCACTCACAGCTTCAACAGGGTGCGGTTGGCGCTGCAGTCACAGAACTTGCCCTCGCATTGGTCCGTCAGGTAGCCCTCGAGGGTTCCAACAGCCTCGGGGTTGTATCGCTCGAGCCCGTTGATGATGCTCGTAATGTACTCGGGCCGCTCGGGCGGGTCTTCGCCGTTCATCATGACGAGTTATAGTGAAGATGAGGGGGATGTCGGAAAGAGGTTCGCGATGGTGGGGCAGGGGAAAGATTTCGACGGGTTGTGTGAGGGAGTCGCTTGTGTCGTTGTGCGTGCCAAAGGGGCTTAGCGTCGAGGGGCTGGTGCTTTGGCGGGGCGGGAGGGATGTCACGTGCACTCGCGTTGGCCCTCCGTCATCGACCTTGGACAAGCATACTGTGGCGCGCCTACGCCGTGTTTAAAGGAAACTTGCGCTACATTGCATGTTGATTTGCTTTCTAGAGCCTGGACTCGTTTGAGAAAGCTAAACCTGAGTTGCCATTTGGAGAGCACAGAATTGAGGCTGAGCAATGTGGTTGATGCCATCGACACCTTAGCTGCAACTTGGGGATAGAAGACCCCCAACAACGACGATAATGGTCAGTCCGGCGAAAAAGAGGAAGCTGAACAATGGGGAAAAGTCAACTGCCCCAGCTCCAAAGAGCCTTGAATACTTCTTCTCGAAACAAAAGCAGAAAGTCCCCAGCAGTAAAACCCCCATCGATACCCCTGCAACTTCAGGGAACAGTTCAACCGATGGCTTGACAGATGAGGAACTGGCTCGCAAACTTCAGGCAGAGTGGAATCAAGAGGATCTGAATGTGAAAGATGAACAACAGGAGACCGTTCCTGTCCCGAATGTACAAAACGAAATACCGTCTACCCAGCGGGAAGCCAAATTGGAGTCAGATCCCATATCCGAACCAGCACAGGATACAACAGCACAGCTTCCTCCAAAGACAGCTGATACCACCCCTGGCAAGTCCAAAACTACCCTGACTCTTCAGTCAGCTGGTATGTCCGAGGACACGACGACAATGTCTATTCCGTTGGATGAATCTCCACTTACGTTTGAGCCAAGTCGATACGTGCCTCTTCTGAAAGAACACTGGGCTTCCGAAGGTGGCAACGCATCATACGCCCTGCTGACCAGATGCTTCATCTTGGTCAACAGCACTACAAGCCGGATAAAGATTGTCGACACACTTGTTAACTGTGTGAGGGTACTGATTGAAGGGGACCCATCAAGCTTGCTACCTGCAGTAAGTCCAGAACCGTTTCAACACGACTTGTCTCATTTATCTAGGTTTGGCTCGCTACAAACGCCATCTCGCCGCCCTACATCTCCATGGAACTCGGTCTTGGGGGCTCATCAATATCGAAAGCCTTGAAAAATGTATGCGGCTTGGACAATCGATCCTTGAAAGCCATCTACGACAAGCACGGCGATGCTGGGGATGTGGCATTTGAGGCCAAAAAGAAACAAAGCTTTACATTGAGAAAGCCTAAGCCATTGACAATCAAGGGTGTGTACCAGAGTCTGGTCAAGATTGCCAATAGCCAAGGTCAAGGAAGCAGTGAAGCGAAGCAGAGACTTGTCGACCGGCTACTCCAAGACGCACGAGGTGGAGAAGAGAGCCGGTTCGTGGTGCGAACTCTGTGTCAGCATGTATGACTTTACACGACTCTCCAACTTTGTGATACGGCTGACGGAAAGATAGTTACGTATCGGTGCTGTAAAGACGACGATGTTGATTGCTTTGGCGAGGGCTTTCTTGCTGTCTCGTCCACCCGATGCTGATTTTCCCCTCAAATCGGCTGCTGACCTCTCAAAGCTAAAGAAAGAGGATATCGCAGAAGTCTGGGGCAAAGCCGAGGAAATCGTCAAAGCATGCTTTGCAAGACGACCAAATTATAGTGACTTGGTGCCCGTACTTTTGGAAATTGGCGTTTCCGACGAGTTACTTTTACGATGCGGTCTAGCACTACACATACCACTTCGTCCAATGCTTGGAAGTATTACTCGCGATTTATCAGAAATGCTCACCAAACTCCAAGGGAGAGATTTTGCGTGCGAGTACAAGTATGACGGGCAGAGGGCACAGATACACTGCGACTCAAAAGGAGTTGTCAGCATATTCTCGAGGCACCTGGAGCTCATGACCGACAAGTATCCGGACCTTGTCGAGCTGATACCCAAGATTCGGGGCGAGGGTGTTGAAAGTTTCATAATGGAAGGCGAAGTTGTCGCAATTGATCGCGCAACTGGGGAGATGAAGAATTTCCAGGCGCTCACCAACCGCGCACGAAAAGATGTGGCAATCGGAAGTATCACCGTCGACGTCTGCCTCTTTTCGTTTGACCTCATGTACCTCAACGACCAACCCCTTTTGGATCGCCCCTTTCGCGAGAGACGAGAGTTGTTAAGGTCTCTTTTCAAGGAAGTGCCTCACCATTTCACCTGGGTCAAGAGCTTGGATGCGACATCTGCAGACTCCGAATCTGTGCTTGAGTTTTTCAAATCGGCCACCGACATCAAATGCGAAGGCATCATGGTCAAAATCTTGGACAATCTATCGACCCTACCATACCTCGGAAATGTAGACGAGCAGGCGTCAGAGGAAGCAGAGAAGCTGTCGTTGTCAAAGCATAAGAGCAAGGGCAAGGGGAAAACTCAGATTGCGGCGAATGGGGATGCTGCCGAAAAGAAGGCCAAGGGTCGACGAAAACCCCTCCTAGCCACATACGAGCCCGATAAGCGCCTTGATTCATGGCTAAAGGTCAAGAAGGACTACAACTCCAGTTTCGACACACTTGATCTTATACCAGTCGCAGCGTGGCACGGTCAGGGACGAAAGGCGAAATGGTGGTCTCCCATCCTTCTCGCTGTGCGTAACGAAGACAGCGGCACGCTCGAGGCCGTCTGCAAGTGCATGGCGGGTTTCACAGACACTTTCTACAAGGCCAATCGGGAGTTTTACGATGATGGCGAGGAGAGTGGCGAGCCAAAGAATACAAAAATTCAAAAGCCGAGTTTCGTTGAGTACTCTGGTCCCTCGCCAGATGTCTGGTTCGAGCCGCAAGAAGTGTGGGAGATGGCCTTTGCGGACATAACACTTAGCCCGACTTACACCGCGGCAATTGGGCTTGTTAGCGATGAGAGAGGCTTGAGCCTGCGGTTCCCAAGGTTTTTGAAGAAGCGGGATGACAAGAGCCTCGAGGAAGCGAGCACCAGAGACTTCCTTGCTGGGCTCTGGCGGAAGCAAGAGGCAAAGGCTGTGTTAACATCAGGAGGCGGCAAGGGACAGGAAGTAGAGGGCGAGAGCTTGGAAGAGGAAGACTAGAGGAATGATTTGGATATCAAGTTTGACCTATTTAGCGATTGAAAGCAACACCTCAGCAATAGACCCCATTTGATTGTGCTGATAGTATAGTACAGTATGTTTACAAAGGAAATCCGAGCTGGTTTCCTTGACTATTTCCCGGCATTGAGCCTTTGAGCAATCAAGCTAAAGACAGCAACAGATCCCATGAAGAGAACTGCGTTGTAGAACTGCGTGAGGATCAATCAGTACATCGTTTCAATAATCAAACAGGCAGTATTCTTATCGTACCGCTTTCCGGGAAACCTTTCGCTCTTCATCATCTGTCCGAGACTCGATAAAGAGGCGGCGGAGATTTGGTAGACTTGCCTTTTGGGGTCTCAGCGAAACAGAACGAAAATGTAAGGGAAATACGTCTAGGTTGGGCGTACCATGCTGCGGCCCCGAAAAGTTTAAACCTGAACTCTCCGGTACTTGGCGCGTATCCTCTATTTGGCCGAGATGCAAGCAAGAGGATGGCCTAACATGAGGCCGCTTATCAGGAGTCTACAGAGTCGTGTGGATGGAGCGGCGTTTGGGTGGAGCGGCGTTTGGGAGAATGATGGTGATGGTGAGGTGCGTTGGTAGAGAATGGGCGGTGACTAAGCGAAATTGTTAGTGGTTGAAGCCACGCTGCACGGTTGTGGCAATCCAGCCCGTGGAGATTTAAGGTTAGGGGGCCTACAGCGCGTCCAAGGCGCTGGAGGCTGGAGGCTCCCGCTGACGCGGACGCTGAATGGACGCTGCTTGTCTGGCCTCCCCGTGCTCCTCCATTGTAGCCTTGGCATATCGAAACCTCCCTCCTTTCCTTGTTCTATCATTATCCTCGCTCACGACAACTCGGCACGACGCCGCCTCTTCCGTCTGCACCCTCTCCCGGCGGCCGTGGGCTTCCTTTGTCGCTTAAACTGCACCGTCTACGCAGCGTTGAGCGATATCGCCCTTGCCGTCACCGCCCCGTCACCATTCGACTCGAGCTTCCAGCAGCTTGACCTCCACGTGTGCCCCTCAGCGACCTCAACAACCACAGCCAAGGACGCCTCCGATCTCGCCTCGACCATCTACAAACAGCTACCCAGAAATGGCAGTAAATCGCATCCGCGGCGCCTTTGCCGTGCCCCGCAAGGGCGAAACATTCGAGCTGCGGGCAGGTCTCGTTTCCCAGTATGCCTATGAGCGCAAGGAGTCCATCCAGAAGACCATCATGGCCATGACTCTTGGCAAGGACGTCTCAGCCCTATTCCCCGACGTGCTCAAGAACATTGCGACGGGCGATCTGGACCAGAAGAAGCTGGTTTACCTCTACCTGATGTACGTATACCTCGCCTTCTCTCTCCCTATCGCAAGTATCTGTGTGTTGCCACGGGTTCAGACATCTAACTGGCTCTTTGCTGTAGGAACTATGCCAAGTCACACCCCGATCTCTGCATTCTCGCCGTCAACACCTTTGTCCAAGACTCTGAAGATCCGAACCCGTTGATTCGCGCCTTGGCGATCCGTACCATGGGATGTATCCGGGTGGACAAGATGACGGATTACATGGAAGAGCCCCTGAGGAAGACGTTACGAGACGAGTCCCCATACGTCCGCAAGACGGCCGCCATCTGCGTGGCAAAGCTTTTCGACCTCAGCCCTGCCACGTGCATCGAAAACGGATTCCTCGAGATACTGCAAGAATTGATTGGCGACCCGAACCCAATGGTTGTCGCCAACTCTGTCCAGGCCCTCTCGGAAATCACCGAGACTGCCCCGGAAACAAGGGCGCTCATTGTGACCCCTGCGACACTCAAGAAGCTCCTCCTGGCTCTCAACGAGTGTACCGAGTGGGGACGCGTCACCATCTTGACCACTCTAGCCAGCTATACTTCGTCCGACCCCAAGGAGTCTGAGCACATTTGCGAGAGAGTGGCGCCGCAGTTCCAACACGTGAATCCCAGTGTCGTCCTAGCCGCTGTCAAGGTCGTCTTTATCCACATGAAGGTCATCAACGCCGAGTCTGCGAGATCCTATCTTAAAAAGATGGCCCCTCCTCTAGGTATTTGCCACCTTGCTCGCCAGCACACTAGGAAGAACAAGTACTGACGCTGTGATGTAGTTACCTTGGTTGCTTCAGCTCCAGAGGTTCAATACGTTGCTCTGCGAAACATCGACCTCCTTCTCCAAGCCAAGCCTGACATTCTGAGCAAGGAGCTGCGAGTCTTCTTCTGCAAATACACGGACCCTCCTTACGTCAAGCTTCAGAAGCTGGAAATCATGGTCAGAATAGCAAACGAGCAAAACTACGAGCAACTTTTGGCCGAATTGAAGGAGTACGCCCTGGAAGTCGACATGGATTTCGTGCGCCGGGCTGTCAAGGCCATTGGACAGGTTGCCATCAAGATCGAGAGCGCAAGCGACAAGTGCGTCCAGGCCCTGGAGGACCTCATCTCGACCAAGGTCAACTACGTTGTCCAGGAGGCAATTGTTGTCATCAAGGATATTTTGCGCAAGTATCCTGGGTATGAGGGCGTCATTCCCACCCTGTGCAATCATATTGACGAGCTGGACGAGCCGGATGCGCGTGGCTCACTCATCTGGATTGTTGGCGAATACGCCGAGAAGATTAGCAACGCGGACGAGATTCTTGGTAGCTTCGCCGAAGGCTTTATGGAGGAGTTCACACAGGTCAGCGAAGCCCCGAGAACGAAAGCAGACATGAAGCTAATATTCCTCGACTTAGACTCAACTACAAATATTAACGGCAGTGGTGAAGCTGTTCCTGAAGAAGCCTGGTAGCAACCAGGCGCTTGTGCAAAAGGTTCTTCAGGCCGCCAGCTCGGAGAATGATAACCCAGATATCCGTGACAGGGCCTACGTATACTGGCGCCTCCTGTCTACGGACCCCGAAACTGCCAAGGTAAGGAGCAGCAGGACACCTTTATCGAGCCGAGGAACTGACTGGACTATTGTAGAGCATCGTGTTGTCGCAGAAGCCGACCATCTCGACGACAATGACTAGCTTGCCCCCGGCACTTCTAGAACAGCTCCTCACCGAGCTCTCAACCCTTGCGTCAGTTTACCACAAGCCTCCTGAGTCGTTTGTTGGCAAGGGCCGTTTCGGAGCCGACGAGATCCAACGAGCCGCCATCCAAGAGCTGCGACAAGACGCAGTCGACAACCCGATTGCCGCTGCTGTGGGTTCCACGAACAACGCTGGGAGCGGTAAGCAGAACAATGTCGAGAACCTTCTGGACATTGACTTTGACGGCGCGGCTCCTGCTTCAAACGACCAAAACAGCGCCGCTGCGACACCCGACCGAATGGCCAGTCCCGTAAGCGGGGCTCCCTCGGGCGGCATGGCTGATATGATGAGCATGTTCGATGCGCCAGCCGCTGGACCCTCGTCGAGCGGTACTCCCGCGCCAGCCGCTGGACCCTCGTCGAGCGGTACTCCCGCGCCTGCCGCTGCGGCCAGTCCGGCTTCTGGAGGCGGAGGCATGAACGATCTCATGAATGGATTCGAGGGTCTCGACTTTGGTGGTACGGCAGCTCAGCCGCTACCAGCAGCTATGCAACTTCAACAAGCCCAGGGCGGCGCGCCGCAGCCACAGAAGGATAGCGATGATTTGTTGGGCTTGCTGTAGATGGATAGGATGTCTCGTCACGGAGCTTGGTGGTTTATACTGAGTCGCCAAATCGCGATGTGGGCGGCGGCGGCGGCGGCGGCGGCGGCGGCGGCGGGGGGACTTTGGCTTATTGATACAGGGCCCAAGCGCAAAAGATATCAAACGATAATGACTTGACCAAGTCGTTGTTTTTACAAAGTCTAATGGTTAACCGCCTGAATCCCTGGCTCGTGAGCCGACCTTGCTGGCGGTGCTGTCTTTTTTGCTATCCTTTCCGTGCTTTTCACTTTGCTTCCCATACGTAGAACCTGGCGTCGGTTTGCACGCCAGGGCCGAGGCACCAGCAGCATATTTGGTGGACTGGCCAGGTTCGTACGCCCTGCTTCCTAGACTTGCTGATTCAACTCGCCCATCCCAGCCCGTTGTGGCGCGCTTTGGCTTCTCAGGTCATGGCAGCGTCTTCGGAAGCGGCGCTCGTATTCGCATTGTCGCGTGCGTACTCGTCGGGCGTCTGGCACTTTGCGGTCCAGGCGTGGATGGCGGCGATCTCGTCCTTGAGGGCGCCGTTGACGAGGCGGTGGCGCTTGAGGGAGTTTAGGCCCTGGAATTGGGGCGAGACGATGAGAGTGGTAAAGGCCTGGCCGCAGCCACCTGGGAGGAGGAGGGGGATGTTAGCAAGGAGACTCATTCACGAGATTGGAGATGGAGATTGGAGATGGAGAGATGGAGAGATGGCGGGGTTCGATATGGCGGGGTAGGGATGCTGGCTTGCTGGGGAGGGTCAAGACGAACCAGACATGTCGGTGACCTCGACATGGTTGGCTTGGAGGCGCTCAGAAATGGCCTCTTTGAGGCTCTCGTCGGTGATTTGCGACATGGCGGGCTTTGGCTTTGGGCGTGGTTTGCGGGGAGGAGAGAGTGGAGGGCGCGGCGATGCGATTGATTAGAGATGGATGGGAGGGGGGTTTGCGATATTGCACAGTGCCTAGATGGCACACGTCGACACGGTATGAGCTCATTGGACCCTGTCTGCCAGAGCTTGACAGCTTGCCTGGGTGCCATTGCTGGGATCCCTCACTGTGCCAAAGGTCCAAATTGCAGCACTCTGTCCTGGGAATTGGGATTGAGACTGAGACTGAGACTATACAAAGATTCGCTGCTGTCTTGTAGACCACAGGCCCATTGCGCTGCAAGTTGGCTGTTGACATGCGGGGCCGTCTACTTGCAGACTCATCCACCCTCTTGCTCTCGTCATCACCACGAGCTTCTCTACTCCTACTCAAGAGAGCCGCCGTCTTCTCCGCGCCTTTGCTACAACGACGCGATCCTCGTCTTCTTTGCTTCAGCAGAACGTGTTCCTCGTGCCGACACCCAAACGCCCTCTCACAGCCTCGGCAGCAGCCTCCCACCTCCACCATGGCCGACAATGGAGCATGGGGCGCCTGGCAGGTCGAGTCGTCGCCCTTTACCAACCTGGTTGTCGAGTCGATGCAGAAGCTGTGCGTGCCAGATATCTAAGGCGGTGATGGTTTCTGAAGTGTTGAAGCTGACTTTGAAACTGGACTAGATACCCCGAAGAACTTGCCGATAGGTCGTGGGACAACGTTGGGTTGCTGGTAGGCAACTCTGATACGGACGTCCGCAAGAAGCCCCGAGTTCTCGTCACCAACGACCTCACATTCCAAGTTGCTGTCGACGCCATTGAGCAGGGCGCCGGCGTCATTGTCAGCTACCGTACGTCTACCACAATAACCTGCTCCATCCGTTTTGTCTCTCGTAGCTCACACATGCATACCTGCAGATCCCTTCATCTTTGGCGGCCTCAAATCCATCACCAACAACGACCCGCAGCAGACAACGCTCCTCCACCTCGCCAAGGCCGGAGTTGCCGTCTACTGCCCGCACACGGCCGTCGACGCCGCCCCAGATGGCCTCAACACCTGGCTCGCCGACATCGTCTCGGGTCCTCACCACAGTAAGCGCTCCGTCGCCGTCCCCTGCAGCACCGCGCCGGCCTCGCACTCGCCCGCGGGCTACGGCGCCATCGGCCACTTTGACAGCCCCGTCGCGCTGCCCGAGATCCTCCGCCGCGTCGCCGACAAGCTGGGCGGGCTGAAGCACCTCATGATTGCCAGCCCCGTGGGCGCCGACGTCAAGTCGACAAAGGTCCGCAGCTTTGGCGTGTGCGCCGGCAGCGGCTACGACGTGCTCAAAAAGGCCGACGTCGACCTCATCGTCACCGGCGAGACGAGCCACCACTCGGCGCTGCGGGCCATCCAGCAGGGCCGCACCCTCGTCCAGGTCTTCCACAGCAACTCGGAGCGCGGGTACCTCCGAGAGGTGCTCAAGCCCAAGCTCGAGGAGCAGCTGCGGGCCACGGTGCCCGAAGCCGAGGTGATTCTTAGCGAGTTTGACAAGGATCCGTTTACCATTCTGGGTGTCGACAGTCTTGAGTGAGGGTACATGTAAACTGGAGCTTGTCGGGGAAAAGAGACGCGACAGGATATCTGGGAAAAGGAAGAATGAAAAGAAATCTGCCGCTTTTTGCTCTAGCAATCATGATATTTCGTTGACCATTACACCCAAGTAAAGACTCCATTACCGCCCATCCGGATCCCTTGATACCGACGACCGCGCTGTGTCGCCCTGATGTGCATGCTGCCCCAGCGCCTCATCCCCTTGTGCGAGGCACTCGTCGACGTCTGGCCCGCCATATCCCTTTTCTTTCCACGACGCCAGCAGTCTCCGCGGCATCTCCCACTCTCGCCGGGCCTCAGCCACCTTGCCCTGCTCAACCAGCGTCCGCAGCCGCTCCGGCGTGCCCAGCACCTCGGCCGCGAGCTCGCGGGTGCGCTGCTGCCTCCGCGCCGCCTCCTGCTTCCTGCCCTCGTCCGAGCCGGGCGCTGGGATCGTCTCGCGGAGGTTCTCTCGGATGGACGAGGCCAGGCTGTAGATGTGCGCAATGGCCGGGTCGAGCGTCGAGGCCATGGGGTTCACGGGGTCCATGTTGGCGCGCATCTGCCCTCGACCGTTAGCATGTCTCCCAGCCCACTCACCAATCTAGAGTTTTGATGCTACAACGCATACCTTTCGAATCGTCTCCGTCGCCGTTATCAGCTTGCTATAGTTGTCGTACACCAGCGCCTTCTTCTCGGCGTCGAGCGCCCGGACCTCGCCGACGACGCGCGTGTAGAGCTTGAGCAGCTCCTCGAGGCTGCTGGAGGCGACAATCTTGGCCACGTAGTCGTCGGCATCGAATTCCTGGGCGTCAATCTCGCTCGACGGCACCTCCGAGTCTGGCAGCTCGATCCGGGGTGCCGAGGCGCGGAGGTTATAGTACTCGCGGAGGGCTGCGCGGTGGGAAGTGCGTCGCGTCGGCGGCGGAGGCGGGAGGCTGTTTACGGGAGAGACAACGCCGGAGCGAGTCGTCTCAAACGAGGGCCGGGCCGACGAGTTGGGAGTGTGACGAGGCGGGTTTCGCGGAGAGGCAATGGTGGACATGGTGAGGAGGGAGCGTCGTGCTGGTCGAGGTAGAGGCGAGGAATGCAGGGGAAAATCAGACAAGGGAATTCGCTGGTTTGTGCCACTTGTATTTGCTGCGTAGTACTTGGAAAAGGAGTGACGGACTGGATGTTGCGATTGTCTGGATCAACCCCCAGAACTGAAGCTTGAGCGGACGAGGCTGACAATGCTCTGGGACACGATACCCCAAGCCCCCCAACTCAGGGCAGGGATAGCGCTATATTTAGCGGCCGGCCCCGGTTTAAGCCGCTGGGGACGTCATTGCTGCAGCGAGGCTGAGGGCAGCTCACGATGGTCTTTTTTTCCCCCCTCAAACCACTTCATCCCAGAAGTTTTACGTCTGGATGGATCGCCTTCTCACTTACACCACGCACGCGCAGTCATGGACCTCGCTGCCCAACTGCGCTTCTCCATCCTAGCCCAGTCTCTCCCGACTCCCTCCCAATCCTTCCTCACATCCCTCATCGCCGCCCGCTCCCCGCCGCCTCCCACCCCCTCGCTGCTCGCTACCGTCCGCACCCGCCTCCTCGCCGCCGACCTCACCTCGCGCACCATTGTCGATGGCTCTACGGCCTGTCTCCCGGCTGGCGTCGACTCCGCGGATACCCAGCAGCAACGCCTGTCCCGCCCCGTCCACGTCCAGGTTCTCGATATCGAGAACCTCAGCCTCAGTCGCTGGGAGCAGGTTGAGGAGCTCGAGGCCATAGAGCGTGGCGAGCGCACGCGGGGGCGGGAGATTGTGCGCGTCACCGACGACGAGCAGCAGCAGGAGCAGCAGCAACAGGGCGGCGACGGCGATGGAGCCCAGCAGACGCGTGCGGCTGGCAAGAATGCGACGCACCGGCTTGTCCTGCAAGATTGTCGCGGCACAAAGGTATACGCGTTGGAGCTGCGGCGCGTCAACGGTCTCGGCATCGGCAAAACCACCATTGGCGAGAAGATGCTGCTCAAGGCCGGCACCGTCGTGGCCAGGGGCATGGTGATGTTGGAGCCCGACAAGTGCACGCTGCTGGGCGGCAAGATTGACGCCTGGCACAAAGCGTGGATCGAGGGACGGATAGCGAAACTAAAGGAGGCAGTCTCAGGACAGAACGAGTGAAGAGAAGGATGCCCTCGCAACCTCGAGGTGCTTGCGAGTGGCTTTTGGCGATTACGACTTGATACCCCTATTCTATTCTACATACCTTGCTTATGTCAAAACATGTCTAAACCGTCTGATGGTGTTCCAACTCCAGTCCATCTTTTTTCCTTCTTCACTTTCCTGTGCTTTGACATGCAGTCTCGTAGGTTCGTCGTGTCGTCGGATTCGTGCAGAGCCTCTCAGCTGTTTAGATGCCCTGCGTCGTGACCTCAATCGCACCCCAGCCAGCCTGCTCCCACGGCGCCAGGAATGCCGCCCTCTGTGCGTCTGCCGCCGTTTCTGTCCCCGCGTACGCCTTGGCCAGGTCGTCTGCCTCGAGCAGTCCACGGGGCGGGACGCCTCGCGATGCCACCTTGAGTGCCATCTGCGCGCTATACTCGTCGCCCGACGTCTCGGCCAGCGCTGACCAGCCGTGGGGAAGGTGAGGGTGTAGCATAATGTCCGTCTGGACCTGTGTCTTCATATCCTCCACCGTCCGGCCCTCTCCTAGCAGCGCCACCGCACGGAGGACCTCGCCGATCCGTGACTGCTCCAGCGCCGTCACCTTATTGTTGGTGCGCAGACCTTGAAGCTCTTCCACCACGGCTTCCAGACTATCCTCGTCGCCGTCCAGGAGCGCAACCACGCCAAGAAGGAGCACCGATTGAACATGACCCGGGTGCTCGTCAATAACCCCAAATAACGCTTCTCGAGCCCTGTCTCGCGCAGACTCTGAACCTTGCGCCCACAGCACTTGGCCAAGTAGGCATACGGCATCCGGGTTACCATCCGACTCTTCCAGAGCAGTCTCAAAGCACTTGACGGCTTCATCAAAAGATTCGCGATAGTAATGTGCAAGTCCCGACGTCAGGTGTGCAGAGAGTCGAGCCTTTTTGCGCTGCTCGCTCGAAAGCTCATTCTCCGACTCTTCGCTGCTGAGACCAAGTGCCACTTCGCTACACTCAACTGCCTCCTCGTAAGAGCCAGCCGCCAGGTACGCCCGCGCCAGGTCCGTCTTTGCCAACGCGAATTGTGCCAGGCTGTTGGCCGACTCCGTCGTCTCATAGTCTGCTTCAATCGTCGAAGACACATGTTCGAGGCCTGTGACGGCGCGACTCTTCTCGTGAGTGCGCTCCTGGAATAGAGTGGACAAGTGACCGAATGAAAGGTCCTGGGGTCTGAGGTTCTGTACTTGGTTGAGCGCGAATAGAGGTTGGATGAGGGATGCGATAGTGAGGCTGTTAGGCGGCGCCGTCAGGATGTGGTCAAACATGGCTGTCGAGTAATGATGACGGACAGGCAAGGATGACGAGTCGGAGATTTCCATGGCATGAGTGAACAAGCCCCTCGCTTCCTTTGTATCGCCGTGTAACAATGCCACGAACCCTTGACCAAGCCAGGCATGCGCATAGTCCGGATCTGTAGATTGCGCCCTCGTGAAGGCTTCGTTTGAGAGTCTCAAATCACCAGATAGCAAGGCCAGTGTGCCCAGATTGGTCCACGCTGCCGGGCTTCTCTCGTTAAGATAGAGGCTCCGAACAAGAGCATGCTGGGATACCGAAGGGTTGATCTCGCTTGTCACCACACCCAGTGCGTTCCAAAATTCCGAGTTTCCGGCCTCCAGCTCAATCGCTCGCTTGAACGATCTCACCGCAGCCTTGACGTAGGCGCTTGGCTTCCGACGAAGCTCGGATGGGAGGCAGCTGTGCGCCCGGTACTCTGCCCAACCCAAGTTGTAATATGCCACTGCTTGGGCATGGCGATCGCTAGCGGCTATGCGGATTGCTTGTTTGTGGCATAGAATGTTTGCATGGATACATCGGGTTAGATCCACGGCAGGTTGCTCGTTGTCGGCATAGATTCCCTTGGCGTACACGACATCGGTTCCGACCTTGTCCACGTCCATCATGAGATCGAATGCCTCCTGAGGGCTGCTCTCAAGCAATGCTTGCAGTTGCTTGGCAGGGAGATCTGCGGTGCGACCTTGGACCGAGGAAAAGACAGAGCATGCGTCTGCAATGGCTCTCCAGAAGTTGAATGTGTCCCTCACACTGCCGCTTGTCGTTGTCGCAAACACAATAGTATCCACGGCTAGCTCTATCGCTTTTCCAAAAAGGCCCTTTTCGACAGACGTAAGGGCGTTGTCAACCATTGTCTGCATCAGAGCAATGACGACGCCTTCCTCCTCGGGGTGGGTCTCCATGACTGCCCGGTATAAGTTGATGGAATCATCATAGTCGCCCAACTCTCGGTGGATGTTAGCCAGCATGTACTTGGTGAACCAAGTATCTGCAGATATGTCCGTCTCTGAGTTTTCCTCGAGCTTTTGCGCATTGAGAATGGCCTTGGTAGCAGCAATGTACCGGCCGGAGCTATGGTAGCTCTCTCCGAGGCCGACCCACGAGTGGTAATCCTCTGGAGATAGTCTCAGAGCGGCTTGGAATGAAACGATTGCTTTGTGGTATTCCATCTTGTTCAGCTCAGCAACACCCAGAGCTGCAAATGGCCAACTGATGCCTTTCCTCTTGGATCCTGGGGGCGGCTTGACTTTGCCAGAATCAACTATGCGTCGTGCCACGAGCTCCACTCGGTCCCAGTCACCATCATCGGCAAAAGAGCGTGCCAGTCTTTCGGCGGCGACAACCTCTGATGAAGAGAGTTCGAGGGCTTTTTGGAAGCAGCGGCGGGATCTCTTCTTATCCTTGGCATAGTCTGCGTAGTAGACGCCAAGGCTCGTGTACGCAGGCGCCAGGTTGATGTTGTTGTTCAACGCGCTCAGCCAGTATGAGTAAGCACACTCTCCTTTGCGCTGTTTCCTTGCTGCTTTGCTCGTGTCAAGATTCCAGATACAGACTCCAATCCGATGCTGAATTTCGCCCAGCAGCTCCTTATCAGAAGCTCCCTTCTCTTCCAGGGGAGGGATGCAATCCAACAACTCGTCCTTGGCCGTTTCCCAGTCGGTTTTCAGTGCCTTCACCCACGCTGCCTCTGACTTGACCCGAATGTTTGTGGCATCTCGCTTCAGGGCGCGGGTAAGAAAGTCGACGGCTTGGTCATACTCCTCCTCCTCTTCGAAAATCAGGCCAACGCCGATCAGAGCAGAGGTCGACGTTGTGTCATGTTCGAGCACCGTATCGAAGAGTTTCTTAGCTTCCTGGTGATGCCTCGGGGATTGGTAGTAAACCAAAGCAGTACCAAGCGACAGGGAATACGCATCCTCGGTGTTTTGGAATGAGAGGCCTGTCTTTGTGCGTTCCTTGGCGATGCGATTTAAAGCCTTGCGCATAAGCTCAACCGTACTCTCATACTCCCCGAGATGGAGGAAGAATTGGCCAATGATTCTATAGGCAAAAGATGAGTCGGCAGTCGTGATTCCCTCCGTCATCATAACGAGACGATCTTCGTCTGTCAAGGGAACGACCAAGGTGGGAACCCCACCATCCTCGTCATCCTCACTCTCGTCAGAGCTAACCGTGCCTTGAGTTGCTGGATCCTGTTTTTTCTCCGGCGGGAATGGACAGATCGAGCTTGTCAGGAACGCAGTAATGACCTTGCAAAGGTCACTGTCGGGGAAGAATGAGCAATATTTCCTGAGAACTTCAACCTCATACTCTCCCGTATCCTTTTTGTCCTGCCATTCTATCGAAATATCCCAGGCAAGCTTGTAGGGGTGTTGAATGGCAACCATGCCGTTCGCAAGCTCGATTGTCTTTTCTCGTTCAAGAGATTTGTCAGAGGCGTTTGGCGCAACCAACATGCGCTCATGGCATAATTGAAGGAGCTTTTCCTCGTACGTACGACGAAGATCATCGTCGGGGGTCCAGTTGATTAGCTGGCGGTAAATATGCTCTAGTCGGCTCTGGCTGTAGACCTCTCGCTTCGCCTGTAGAGTGACCTCGGTCAGGGTGGCACCAAGCTTCGTCCGGCGCTCACCCACGAGGGTGTTGATTCGCTTCTTCTCAAAACCCTCGAGGATGTGAGCAATGCTCTCGTAAGTCTTGGCGGGATGCGGAAATCGGCCTTCTAGGATGGAATATAGAGGGCTTTCGGGTAACTGAATCCAGAGGGCGTCGGCGTACTGAAGGGGGTCGCCATGAACTCGCGCAAAATCAATGAATTTGATCACGACATCCTGACATTTGTACAAGTCCTCTGCATCGTGGTAAATATGGGCGAGGCTAACGACAGCCTGCTGATAGACACCAAGCTTCTTGGCATTTTGCTTCTCAAACAGCTTGATGAGCCCCTGCCAGGCTTGTGATTCCTGTGGCCGAAGAGACGTTGCTGAACTGTAAACCTTTTCTGCTTCGTCAAACTTGCTCTGCTTGTCCAGCGCAAAGGCCAAGAAAATGTGTCTAGATAGTGATGATGTCAGTGCCAGACAGTCGTGGAAGTTGTTCTTGTACAAGGGGCGCCTACGCTTGATAGTTTTTGGGATCCTTTTTCAAAAAATCTTGAGCCTGAGAAGCCGCATCGTCGAACTTCTGTTGCCGGACAGCCTCGTTGATGGCCTTGAGCGCAGCTTTTGATCCTGACATGGTGCTTGTCGGCAGTGCAAACAAGACAACAAGACCCCGCCAGCAGCGATCTGGAACGTGATCTTTGGTCTCTAGAGGCCCAGGGGCTATTCTCAAAGAAGGGGAAGCTGATATCGCGTGATCTATCGCTGCATGTCAATATTCCAGCTGCGTACGCTACCGTTCAAAGAAGCAGCAGTCAAAAGAATCGAGGTTTCGAGGTTCAGATGTTCTGGGAAGTGAGTGGCAGTGTCATCATGGTGGATGTCGATGCCCACAGACGGCGCTGCGCTTGGTGGGGTTAGCCGAATATTCGCCGAAGCCCTCCTCGAGGCAGATGGATGAATCACCAAGTCAACCACCTCGAGCAAGGCACATGACAAGTACAGTAGGTACCCTAAGGTAGTTGCTTCATTGACAAACCATTCTGTGTCTATACCATCCATCTACCTTCCATCTTACATCTACACATATGTCCATGTCGCCTCAAGATCTCCTGGAATCCTGCGAGCGCCTCGTTAAGATGCGTCCAAAGAACGAACTGTAGCTTGTCCTTGGGGTTGCTGTGATGGACTGTTCCGACGATCTCGACACATACGTTCCGCTGGATGCAGTACTCGTCTTCCGACTTGAACGATCTACATGGTCTCGGAGTCGTCGATCGATTTCTCTGCCGGCAAGACCAACACTCGACGTTACATCAAACGCGCTTCTCCCCTCCATATCGGTCATGTTAGGATCTGCTCCATGGGCCAGGAGAGACTCGATGATTTTGATCTTGCGCGAGTTCTTTCTGGGAATAGCCTGGATTGCAGCAACGAGAGGAGTGCAGAGGACTCCTTGCGAAGAGCTCCCTGGAAGTATCCGACACACATTCGGATCTGCTGTCTGCTCGAGAAGACACTCAACCATGTTGTGATTGCCCATTTCCACCGCCATAAATAGGGCCGTCTTACCCGAGTTATCCCTCGCATCCAAGATTGCTTTTGACTTGTCGAGAAGCAACTCTGCGACCAGGACACCCCCCGATCGGCTTTGGCAGTGGTGCAGGGGAGTCATGCCGGCTCGATCTCGAACGTTGACTGAGATACCCTTATCCAGAAGCACCGAGACAGTTTCTCGGTCTCGTGTTGAGGCGGCGACCAGGATCAGAGCCGGAAGGCCAATCTCTTCCACTTCACCAAAATTGCCAGCATGTTCCAGCATGATTCTAACGATATCTGCGTTCTGTTCCTTGACGGCTTTATGAAGCGGCGTCGTCTGCAGCTTGAGATCGGGAGCCTCAAAGCTGAAGCCTTGAAAATCGATATCAAAGCCGTTTTGTTTGCACCAATCGTACGCCAGATGAATGTTTGATGTTTGAGAACTGGTTACGGGACCGTCATCAGCCTCGGACATGCTTCGCCATGACTCAGTGGTGGCTGCGGTATGTGTGTGAGGCTCTACCTCTCTGTGGAGCCAGTCCGAGTATCCCTGCGCCGAGTCAAACTCCTGTTTGAGCTGGAGTGCCTTGATGAGCTCTTGTCCTGTCTCCATCAGGTCCGCGAATGGGCGTGGTTCAATCTTTTTGTGGTCTTCAAAGGCGCGTGACAAGAACCGGATGGCTTGTTTAAGGTTGCGCAACTTGCCCATCAGAACACCGAGCTTATGGTATAGACGGGCCAATCTCTCAAGATTCTGCTCCTCTCCAGAAAGGTTGCACTCCTGCTGCAGCAGCCCTTGAAATATTGCCCTGGCCTCCTCGAGTCCTTCATTGGTCTTGGCTGAGAGTAGCAGCTCGGCGAGGTGTTCTTTCATGGCAGCCTGGTCTCCAAGCGGAAAAGGCGCGTTGTGAACCTGGGAGAGCTGTTCTCTCAACTCTATTCCCTTCTTTTGGAAGATGGAAGCTCGGCCAAAGATGCCACATGCTGCAAAGCGGCTAACGATGCTTTGATTTGCGTCAAACTGGAGTTCCATTATCTCTTGGCTGGGGCAGTCTTCCCTGTCTGGCTGAGGATCGAAGTTGTCTTCACGATCAGGCCTCGCTCCTCCATGCCCTATAAAGGACGACGCTCGACTTAAAGCTCTGCTTGATAAACCAGAATGTGAGACGGTTAAACATCGATCATAGCCATAAAGCGAGACTGCCGCAGCGACATCATCGGCCGATGACCGCCAGGCCTGGAAGTATTGTGACAGGGAGTCTTCCTCCACCTGCGTATTCTCGTCCGTTTGCCAATCACGGGGCAGTGTTCTTTGTTCGTGCGGTGTCTGTAAGACTAGGTTTGACTCTCGAATAGCATCTGTCAACTTGCGGATTTCGATTTGAATCTGATCTTGCGAGCTTTGCGTCCCCCATAGTGAACCTCTTCGCTTTGTTAGCTTGCACGGATGACCAAGCAGGCTTTTACTCACAAGGACAAGGTGATTAGGCTCAACTGCAGAATCTACGATCCTGTGAGTGTCTGATTGTCTCATTAATATAGATGGAGTATTCACCTGAACATAGGAAGCAATGTGGGACTGAAGGTTCTGGACGACGCTTGTCTTGAGTGTCATTTCAAGTGCAACCCGGGCATTGACTATGACTCCCGCATTCTCTCTGAGTTGAGGAAGCTCATCTGACAGGCGACCGAGTGTTTGTTTGCAAGACTTGACAATCCGGAAAATGTCCCGATGATGCTCAAGTTCAAATGGCTGCAGTCGTGTGTGTTTCCTTAGAATCATCAAAACCTGCCTGAGAGCAACATCAAGTGCTCCCATGGATGTGGCGAACTCTGATATGCAATGAGGAACATCTCTGGTATCGTTGACGAATCGGCCGATGCTCTCGACGAGCTTGGCACTCAAGCCAGCGGCTGCAATAACAAACGCAGGAATACTGAGTGGATCCATGTGGACTGCACGTCGTCGGAAGTTTCGAACAGTGAGATGGGTGAGTTTCCCAAGTAAACGTAAGACTAGGAAATGAAGCACGCGATGATGACGGCGGCCCCAGCTTACCTACCTACATAGATACCCTGCCTGAGTCTTCCAGACGGAGACCTGTTCGAGTGGCAAAGGTCGATGGTGGCAGCCTAGCTTGAGGACCTCTCGAGGCGTACGAAGCCTCTGAAATCATCGAGCATGCAACTGCCTGTATGTCGACGCGGGTCAGTCGAGGCTGTGCAGTTGGGGGAGGACAGGTAGTCGGGCATACATGACAGTCACACGCACACTTGGGGGAGAGAGTCTGCCCGTGCCTTGGTTTATTCCTTGAGCATATACGATGATTACCTGATGAGTATCACCAGGCCACCAATCCCATCTTTGCGAGACCATATTGCTTACAGCCAGCCTTACTTTGTGTAGCATCGCGACACTTGGTGCCGATCCTGCGCGGCGTAGCATCGTTGTTTAAGGCAGCCATTATCGGGCTCGTATCCGGGCGTACACTGCCCTGTTGGATGGGCTTGGCGCATTCAGCTTGTTTGACATCCAGGACATCCAGAGCCTCGTTGTAACGCCACATGCAAGCCATTCACACTTCTCCGCCTTTTCAGCTCCCCGCTTCAAGGCACGGCAGTCTCATGTGTAACTCAGTCTCAGGAACAAGAGACAGCAGCTAGCTTTGGTTCTCCTGATATCGAGTCAATCGGTTACCAACAGACCGGTCGATCAGACATGAACATTTTCCCGAAGGATCCGAGGTATAACGCCACTTATTGTTCTTCAGATGAGCATTCGCTGGATGTGACATGGTTACCGCCAACAGTGAGATGAGTCCGCCTCACATGTGCGTTGTGGCAAGGCGGAGTATCTCTTGTGTAACCTCTGTCCATTGTACCAATGCGAAAACAGCCCGGCACGTGTAATGTGCCCTGCGAGGCCTTCTGTGACGAAAGAAAGGGTCTCTCTTCATCATCCACAAGATGACTGCCTTCTCCAGCCAATCTGACGTTATCATTGTTCGCATCTCTGGCTGAACTGCTTCGTCGCCCTGCGCTCAGCCTATGGTTATGAAATCAACATTATCAGCATGGATCTAGCTCTTCAATCCATTCCGACTACTGGTCGTCATGATAGACTTCATGCTCAAGCACACAACCGCCGTACGAACAATCACGCCATTATCGAGAACCCTCTAGGTATGTCTGCTTGTCAACAACAGTCCAGGCACTAATCGCTCCCATCTGGCAGCATATCTGACTGATGAGGAGCTCGAGAACGACGTTCGAATCTTTTGTCAGACCTACCTGCCCAAAGTTAACTACGACGATCTCTTACGCGGTGCTCGAGTAGCCAAGGACGTTCGATTGTACGATCATGTCGCCCGCATGGATGACTTTGATGCTGAGTTTGAGCTTCCTGTCCGTTTGAGTCCAGAAGAAAAAAGGGCTCTGAGAAGAGAAAGAGACGTGCCTTTCAGTGAGAAGGGTATGCTGGTTGTAATCGCCACGGTATCACTTGCTGCCTTCCTTCAGGGTAAGGGCACCAACCTGGTTTCTTTGCTGTACCTGCAATGTCTTTCATCAGAACATTTCTGATCGGACCTGTAACCCCTTGATTACCACCTGGCTAACACCAATTCTCTTCTTAGGGTTTGTACAGTCCTCCTTTAACGGCGCGTCACTATACAAGTCCGAATGGGGGCTGAACAAGGGGAACGACGGAAACGATGAAACAGGAGCCGGGCATACAATCAGTGGAGACGACTGGCGTCTAGGGGCAGCAAATGCGTCGCCATGGTTTTCTGGAGCGCTCATCGGCTGTCCGCTGTCTTTGCCCGTAAACTATTGGTATGGAAGAAGAGGGGGCATGGTCGTGGCCGCCTTTCTTATCCTCGCAAGTTCGATAGCTGCGATATTCGCAAGAAACTGGAAAGTCCTGTTCGCCATCCGTATCGTCAACGGAATTGGTATGTTGCAACACCGCGCAGACCCCCTTTGTCCTGGCTCTGGCACTAACACTTCATGCTTCCCAGGTATGGGAATCAAGGCTGTGAGCACTCCCATCCTGGCGAGTGAAACCGCTGTTGGATTTTGGCGCGGCTCCACTATCGTTGCTTGGCAACTTTGGTACGTATCCAATTCTTAGTCCCTGTTTGATATCTTGACTGACGTTGCTGTAACAGGGTGGCTTTCGGAATCATGATGGGGTTCGCCTTCAATCTCATCTTCACGACTGCAAAGTCGGACCGCGTCAGGCTTGGCCTCATTCAAGGCGCGCCTATAGTACCAGCTTTGGCTTTACTTACTGTGGCGTTGTTCTTCTGCCCTGAATCACCGAGATACCATCTGATGAAGGGCCCAAACTACAGCCCTGAGAAGGCGTATAAAGTGCTCCGTCAGGTCCGAAACACAGAGGTTCGTACGAGGAACCATCTTTACGACTCGCACAAGTACTAACTTCATTGCAGTTGCAAGCATACAGGGACCTGTACGCTATTCACAAGTCTATCGAGCAGGGGTACATGAGCCACACGGATCGATATCCCCAAGAGCGAGTGCCTCTGGGGTTCTGGCAGGCATTCCAAACTTTTGGTCTCCAGTTCAAGCAGCTTTTTCAACAGCGCCGTCTATACAATGCTCTTATATCGACTTCTGTGGTGAATCTGGCCCAGCAACTTTGTGGAAGTAAGTGACTTGAGTGACTCTCGAGTGAAAATGTCGGAATGCTAATACACCGTTGATAGTTAATGTCATCGCTTTCTATTCCGGTACAGTACATCTCTGACTTGACTGAACCCTTTTAGGTGGGGACTGACAGAAACCAAGGAACACTCTTCAGCCGTGCCGGCCTTGATACGACAAAAGCCATGGCATACAGTCTCGGCTTTGGTGTGTACTGCCATATGCCCCAAAGCGCCGTTGTTCTGACAGAAGTTCCTTAGGCACAATTAATTTCGTGTTTACGCTGCCAGCCATCAAGAGTATCGATACCCTTGGTAGGAGAACGTGGCTCATAAGCACCCTGCCTATGATGGCTCTGTTCATGGCTGGAGCAGCATTGTCATTCCTCATGAAAGAAGGGTCAAGCACCCAGACCGGGGTTTTGGCTTTCTTCTTATTCAGTAAGAACCTTGAATCCCTCAGACTCGCGTTTCAGAATGAGTTTTGACACGCCATAGTGTTTGCTGCCGCCTATTCCCCTGGCCTTGGTCCAATTACATTTACTCTTGCTGCCGAAAGCTTTCCATTGTCAAATCGCGAAGCTGTAAGAAACCACGATACTTGGACATGAAGAGATGCTCACCAATAGCTCTAGGGAACCGCTTGGGCAATATCAATCAATCTTGGGTTTGCAGGGCTACTGTCCATTTTCTTTCCGAGGTATGGCTCTCGGCCCTCCGGTTTCATGGTCGAAACCAAGACTGACATTCTGCCAGCATCAACTCCGGACTCGGTGATGGGGGCGCTCTGGGCCTCTTCAGTGGCCTCAACATTGTCGCTTTTGTGCTCATTTTTCTGCTGGTTGAAGATACCAAGCGGTATAGCTTGGAAGATTTGGATCTCGTGTTTGCTGTATCAAAACGTCATTTCATGCGTTTCCAGATCTGCACGTATCTGCCATGGATGATTGGCCGGTACGTTTTCAGGCTGGATGAGAGAAAGCCTGAGCTCTACCATGATTTGATCTTGGGGCGGACCGGAACGCACCATGGAGGGCCTGAGACGGATGAGCAGATGGAAGGGTCGCATGACGACGTCTCGTCTGTGGAATCTGGAGATGCACGGCACCGTTGAGAGTTTGGAGTTTGGTGATTTAAAGATTGATATTCTATCAACCCTATCAACCTAGCCTGAAAGCCTGACATCAAAAGAGTACCTATTCATGCACCCGATTCATCTGATATACGGGCCCGACCGATGTATCTGATGCCGGTAAACCAACGCCTAATCCATCCCACAAATCAACAAGCGAACCCGCTGCTCGTCTTTCATTTCGTAAACTGTCCAACTGGTGATATCTCGGTTATAAAAAGGGCAAACAAAAGGCATAAACGAGCCCCCAACAGTCCTTTACTTCCAGGGAGCGAGAGATCTGTTTTTATACCATCCGGCGATACACCTCCAGAGGCCACTGCAGCCAAGCAGCCAGCTCTGGGCCTACCATTTCCCATATGGAATCAAGCAAATGTTTCGTCCAGCCATCCACAAACCAGCACCTCTTTAGAGTCTGCAAGAGTGGTGCATAGTAGGCCAGGATCAGCAGTGCCTGCGGCTCTTTACGCCGGAGACAGGTCACAAAGGGATCCTGCATGCGGTAGAGCCAGCCAAAGACGAGCCGATTCTTTGGTGCGCCGTCGTATTTGCCCTCGCTGCTGCCATATACAGCCTCGTACAGATCGCAGAGCGAGTCCAAGGACCGCAGATAGATGATGGTGTCGGGACTAGCATGGGATGCAATCCACGTCCGTAGTTCATCGAGCGGCCGGGCCCAGTCCACGTGGGGAAGCCCCTGCCGCAGGTACGAAGGTTTCCCTTCATGTTCGAGGGAGGATTCATCGCTCCCCAGAGGCTCCATGAGGCCCGCGAAGAGCGTGGCAGGCTCAATCGCTCGTCGGATCAAGCGCACGCCGTGGATAAGGGGTAGCAGGCGCTGCGGGGCTCCATCGCCGACATTGCAGACGAGCAGGTCATCCGGGCCGGTCGGGCCGGCGGCGAAGGCACAATAACACACAAGAAGCGAGGAAACGTAGAGGGCGGCACAATTGGTTTCGTCGAGAGCAGGCAGCATCTGGTCCATCTCGGCCAAGCCGACGGCGGAGTGGTGCTCAGCGAGGGAGAGGTGCTGTGCCTGCCGATCCTTGTCGCCCGGTTCTAGGTAGGCTAGATGGTAGCCCGCCAGAGCATGGATGAGATGAAGAAGAAAGTGGTAGGAGAGGCCGATCCGGGGCACATTTTGAGCCCAGAACCGCGCGATGCTCTCCTCGGGGTCATGGGCATCGTGAAGGGTGGCGGCAGTGCGGGATATGAACTGGAGGAGCAGCTCGACGTCGGATACGTTGAGCGAGCACGGCGGAGGCGCGGAGTCGACGGAAACAGGGGGTGATGAAGAGATGGTGGAAGGGGGCGGAGGGGGGTCAGTTGGTTGTGAAGGCGGCCGGGCGAGAGCAGCCCAGTCCTTGCGCGGCCGGCCGGGACCCCGGCGCGGGACGGCAGACAGCTCGCCGGAGTGGCCGTTGCCGTTGCCGTTGCCGTTGCCGTTGCCGTGGGTGAAACCATCGGCTCCGTTGGCCATGGCGTCGGTCCCTGATAGAAGCGGCGCAAAGTCACAGGGAATGCCAAAGCGGACGCAGTTGGCGCAGGCGGGTTTCACCTCGTCGCACTAATTGGACTTGGTGTCAGCAAGATACACGAGCAAGACGAACGTGCAACATGGGCCAGGGGACTATGGACCATGGGCCATGCGGGTAGACCTACCTTGACCTTGCGTCTCTTGCAGTTGAAGCAGCCATTCCGTGACTTGCGATGAGGTCTCCTCGCTAGCTTGGAGACCCTTGAGGGAACCGTGCTATCCGAGGACTGAGAATATAACGGCATGGATTTGTGAGGGCGAGCAGCAACGACTTGGGTCGCGAAATAGCAGAGCCAGCAACGGGCGCGAGAGTCTGTGAGAACTTCAAACTCAGTTCAACAAGGCTCACATTGATATGCTGAATTCCCCCCGTCGCGATGGCTGTGGTGGTTGAGTAAGCGGAGGCCGGGCCCGGCGGAAGCACCGGAGACGGTCTTGCTCGGTAGAAACGCGAGAGATGTGGCTGAAAATGGCACCGTCGGAAGAGACGACGAGTCTCGAGCAGTTGATGCGGTTTAGAGGAAAGCAGCAGTCATGCTGCGGTGACGGCGTGGGCTGGCAGTTTGCGAAATGGCAATATCAACGCCTCAGATACCACAAGCGTGGGTGTGGAGCCGGTGCGACGGACGGCGGGACACAGGGACAAGAGAGGCGCGAAGAGGTGAAGAAAACGCAGGCTGGCCTCTGGAAAAAGAATCGTCGGCGTTTCCAGTAATGTGCAAAGCACTGCAGATGGCTTTGCGACGACTTTGGAGCGCAAGTTTGTGTGAGAGGGAGTGCAATGTGCTTTGAGCAGCTGGTTGATGGCGGTCCCCGGGCTTCCCGGGGTTTTCGGACCCGTGGGAGCGAAAAACCCCGAGACGCCCATTTTCGCTCGCGCATGCGAGAACGAGGGCTTGGGCTGGCTTAATAATGGTCAAAAGGGTCGGGGCAATCCTTTCCAAAGCCTGCGAATCCTGCCTGGCCGTCAATGGGCAGCTCGGGAGAGGCGCCTCGCACCTTGCAGTCGGTCATGGTCATCTATGCCCATCTCTTGCAGGGTCAATATGCGACATTTCCCGGCCGCCCATCAATCAATCAACCAAGCATTGGCAGGGCGTTGCCGCAGTCCAAGCCCTTGATTGCGAGGCATCCGGGGGCTGAAGACCTTGTCGAGGACGTCTTTTCCGTCCCGAGTCGACGGCCAACTCAACTCAACTCAACTCAACTCAACTCTCTCCCATGCCTCAATCTCAATCATGGACGCGAGCACGAGCGCAACAGCCCGAACTGTTACACTCGAGGCGGGCCGCGGCCGGCTGATGCTCGGACGAGCCAGTGCGCCCACTTACTACTCACCAGGTTGGTCTAGTAGTCAACTAACCAACCATTAGGCCTAATCGAATCGTCCGGCCACCGACATGATATCATGACGGCTGTTCTACAAGAAAGAGAGGTGGGTCAGAAAGGTATAGATATATGAGTCTAGGTTCTAAACACTATATCGTGGCCGACTAATATACATCCCAGAGCGGGTCACCTGAGTGCCTTCCGGTTCCTACGACGTACCTCCCCAAATCCAGCCACATCACTGCAATGTTATCTAGGGAGCTACATAAGCTAATCGTAGGTAGCCAGGCCGAAACAGTGGAGGGCGGCCATGTGGCCCTGTTACTGCTGCTTTTAGAGCATCATATCATCCCGGGGCTGGATAGACCCCGAATGTTCCGCTTCCCTTAGTCGAGTACCTTACCTCAAAAAGGATGCTTTGCATAGCTGTATCATGCCTGCAGTCGCAAAGGAATCCTAGGCGCCTATTAATAGCGGCAACAACCAGTTTTGGAAATCCACGGCATGGACAGAGTGCTTCATCGAGTACCGAGTACAAAGTACAGTGCAAAGAAAGCCGGGGGCCAGTGCTTCCCCTAAATAAGGTACCATACGTACCTACCAACCAACAAACGACCAAGCGTCATCGTCACCCGGGGGCGGGACCTTCCAAGACGCCGAATACCCCAACTTCTTCCACCTCCTCCTCCTCCTCCTCCTCCTCCTCCTTTCATCTCCACACTTTCCGACTCTCTCCTCTCCTCTTCGTGGCGCAGGCACCAGACAAGAAGCCAACATCATGACTTCGTTCCGCCTGACTATCGAAGACGGCCAGTTTCGTGATGGCCACGGCCGCCAGGTCCTTCTCCGCGGCATCAACGTCGCCGGCGACGCCAAGCTCCCCAGCGAACCCGATCAGCCTTCGCACATCGGCACCGACTTCTTTGACGGCGACAATGTCACATTCCACCAGCGACCCTTTCCCAAGGAGGATGCGCGCATGCATTTCGCCAGGATAAAGCGCTTTGGCTACAACACGATCCGCTATCTCTTCACATGGGAGGCCCTCGAGGCGGCCGGTCCGGGAAAGTATGACGAGGAGTTTATCCAGAACACGATTGAAATCCTGCGCATTGCCAAGGACTTTGGCTTTTACATCTTCATGGACCCCCACCAGGATGTCTGGTCGCGATTCACCGGTGGTTCCGGCGCGCCCATGTGGACTGTATACGCCTGTGGCCTGAACCCCGAGAGCTTCGCGGCCACCGAGGCTGCCATCGTCCATAACACATACCCGAGACCGGAAGAGTTCCCCAAAATGATCTGGTCGACCAACTACTATCGACTCGCCGCCGGCACCATCTTCACCATGTTCTTTGCTGGCAAGGCCTTTGCTCCAAAGTGCATCATCGACGGCGTCAATATCCAAGACTATCTCCAAGGCCATTTCATGAAGGCCTGCGGCCATCTCGCCAAGCGCATACACGAGGCCGGCGATCTAGAGAATGACGTCGTAATTGGATGGGAGAGCATGAATGAGCCAAACAAGGGCATGACGGGTTACAAGGACCTGACTGTGATTCCAAAGACGCATCCCTTGAAGAAGGGGACATGCCCGACCATGTGGCAGACGTTCCTCCTTGGAATGGGGCGCGCTTGTGAAGTCGACAAATGGGAAATGGGTGGCCTGGGTCCGTACAAGTCGGGTAGTCAACTCGTCGACCCCCATGGTGAGAGGGCTTGGCTGCCTCCCAGCTACGACGACTCCAAATATGGCTGGAAGCGCGATCCTGGTTGGAGACTCGGCGAGTGTGTGTGGGCTCAGCACGGCGTTTGGGATCCGGAGACGGATACTCTGCTTCGCAGGGATTACTTTTCCAATGACCCAAAGAACGGCCAGGCCATCGACTACCCATACTTTACCAACAACTTTTTCATGGACTTTTGGCGTGCTTACAAGAAGACATGCCGGGATGTCCACAAGGACTGCATTATGCTGATGCAGTTTCCTACCTTGGAGCTCCCTCCTCAGATCAAGGGCACCGCCGACGACGATCCCAAAATGGCCTTTACGCCCCATTACTATGACGGAATCACTCTCATGACGAAGCACTGGAATAGTACGTGGAACGTTGACGTTGTTGGTGTCCTTCGAGGCAAGTACCTCCACCCGGCATTTGCCATTCGAATTGGAGAGACGGCAATCCGAAATTGTTTGAGGGACCAGCTCAAGACACTCCGCCAAGAGGGCATCGACCGGACCGGAAACCACCCATGCGTCTTATCAGAATTTGGAATCCCGTACGACATGGACGATAAAAAGGCATACAAGACAGGTGACTACTCGAGCCAGATTTCGGCTCTCGATGCCAACTACTTTGCTGTTGAGGGGTCAGGAATGGAAGGCTCATGCACCTGGGTGTACACAGCCAAGAACGACCATGAACGAGGAGATCAGTGGAATGGCGAAGACTTGTCCATCCATTCCCTAGACGACAAGCCTCTACCAGAGTCCCATGTTCCAGACAGTCCTCTGCCGGACAAGGATGCATCCAGCGTCAAAGGTGTAGACGATGACAGAAGTGTCACCCCTGCCAACATCCAGCAGACTCTCAGCAACCCTTCCATCAGCTCCTTTCCCCAAGGCAAGGATCCGGAATTGACAAACGCTCCCGGTTACCGGGCCGCACAGGCCTACATCAGGCCAACTGCCACTGTCGTGTACGGAGACATTGTGTCGGCTGGCTTCGACCTCCGCCAGTGTACGTACCAGCTCAAGCTCAATGCGCCAAGGGCGGCACCAGAAGAGGCGCCGACTACCATTTTCCTGCCCGAGTACCACTTCCCAAAGGAGAATTGTGAGGTTTCCGTCTCGTCTGGGAAATGGGAAATCAGCACAGATGAGGACGAGGGCACAACGGTCCAGCGACTCAAGTGGTGGCACCCAGAAGGTGAACAGAGCATCCGGATCCTGGGAGAGGTGAGGGCGCACACTTCGCCTTCTGGGACGGCGGAAGACGCTGGGTATCTGGAGCAGTGCCAGCAAGGGTACAGCAGCTGCAGTGTCATGTGAGGAGGGTATCGTGAATGGGCAATGGATGGATTTGCAGGGCTTGCCTGCTTGGATTATAAAGTTGAAAGGTGTTGATGAAGTGGGTTTGACCAGAGTTGTCTTTGAGATGTATGTATATGAGAGGGACTGACGGTAATGCCAAGACGTTGAGGCCCACATGTACGTTGGATAATAAGCACGTGGATTGAAATGAAGAACCGTGGATCGTGATGTTGCATGCGTGTATGTAGTTACTGTACAGTACCTACATGATATCGCGACGTTGGCATAAGCGACACTGCACTCAGACGCCACACTGCAAGCCGATGTTGTACTTGAAGCGGTCAGGACAATCAAGCTTCGTATTGCTCCACAGCGGCTGTGATGGTGGGTATCCAAGGCGCTGTAGCATTGCGGCCCCCCGCTTGTGATGAGATGCCCACTCAATCACTCAAGCCGCTCGATGAACTCGTGCTTACCACCTGCATATCCTGTAATTACACGTACGAAGCCTCCATGGTCGAGGCACGAGGGCACCTTGAGCAGTAGGCATGGAGTTGTATTGCGTTCCCGGGCTATGGACAGTGCTGATGCTGATTCCATACCTAGGATAATGGCCAATCCATCTCCCAGGCGTAATTGAAGTAATTACGTACCGGGTAGGCACTTGGGACGAAAAAGATTCGACATGTCTCGTGTACGACATCAATTTCCCCATGGACCCTTGCTCCGTTTTGTCTCTAGCTTGTCCGCCTGGGCGCCCCGTGTGCAAGGCCGTTTCAAGGGCTAGTGCCAGCCACAGTGACAAGCTGCGGTTGTCGAGGGAATGCGAGAGCATGTTTCCACGGTTTACCTGCGCCGTTTATAGGTGAGCGCCAGGTCGCTTCCATGGCAAAGAGAAGAGAACCTACGCAGTCTTAGCAGCAGTGAGACTGCGAGAGCCGGGCCTTGGTTCGCCCGCTGCCCAATGCACTCCCTGTACTAGGTACCTATCGACGGGCCTGGCCGACGGGAGCCTCTCAGCAGCATCTGCTAAGCGCCAGACGCACCCGCTGGACGGTGCGTTGGCCACTGGCAGTGGACGATGAGCCCCCCCCCCCACGACCCCTGTAACCCTGCAGCTAGCCCTGTCGCGACGGCCCACCCGCTCCACGCCATGCTAAGGATTAACCCCCCGTACTTTAGGCGCAGACAGACAGCCCAGCAGACGGGATGGACCAGACACACCATCAACAGCCGCCGCCGCAGCTCGCGACAACAGGCTGACAACTCCGAGCCCGTCCATTCTCGACCTGCCTCCAGCTCAGGCTCAGGCGCCGGCTCGTGCTCGCGGCTTCATCGGCATCTGCGCCCATCCCCATGCTCCTTCTCTCCTCCCGCTCAGCCTCCCGCAGCCGCGCTCCAACTCCTACTACAGCCGCCATCACCACCACTGCCACTACCGCGCCTCTGTAGATCGCCTCTCCAACGCCAACAGCCCTTGCGACTGCGCCCAGCTCTCGTGCCTCAACCACAGCAGCCAGCTGTCGGCCCCTGGGCTGTGCGTCAACCTCCCTACCTACCTACCTGACGTACCCCCCGTCGTCTGTCGTCTCCATCTCCCCCCCTTCCCCCTCCTACTGTCGCAGCTGCTGTCTCTGCGGCATCAGGCTCTCGTCCCAGAGCCTCGACCGCCAGCAGAACAACAACAGCAACCTCTACGACGCTCTCCTCGCCTCCTCGCAAGCCGACTCGCGCCTCGCCCATCATGTTTCCCGCCGGCCAGAGACATGTCTCGGGCAACGATGCCTCGCGGGGCTACCATGTGCCGCCCCCGCCGCCGCCCCTATCCTCCCAGAACCCTTCGTATCCGGTCAACGGCATGACGAGCCTCCCTCCGCCGCCCCCTCGCTACCCTGGCGCCCCGGGCACCACCGTCGGCGGCGTCATGATCCCGCCGCCCCCGGGCCCTCCCCCGAACACCGGTCTTGGCCAGCAGGCCGGGTGGCACGGCAACTACGGGCGCATGTACGACAGCCGTTCGGGCTTCAACATTCCCCCGCCACCGTCGAGTCATCACCAACCCTACAATCCCATGCTTCATGCCCAGGTCGCCATGGGACAGACGGTGGCCATCCCGCCCCCGCCTCCGCCGAGCGAGCAAATGAGTGCCACATACATACCGCAAGGCGATACTTATGGCGAAGGTGTTGGTATTCCCGCCTTTGGACTAGAAGACCCGGCTCTGACGTCGACTACGGTACAGGCGTGGCCGGCTTCAGCCCCTCAAAGTGCTACCGACTCGATGGGTGGCCCCATCCCGACCTTTGTGGAAGATACCAGTGCTAGAGAACGACTCTATCCCTCTGGAAACCTCCAGCACCGGGGCGTCTCCAACTCGTCCACCTCCACGACCCTAAGCGCCATCACGTCCGACATGGCCAACCAGTGGCCGCTCGATACTGTGCTCATCTGGATGGCCAAGAACCAGTTTTCGCCCGATTGGCAAGAGACGTTCAAGTCCCTCGCCATTCATGGCCGCGAGTTTCTCGAGCTGGGCAGCAGCCACGGCGGTCGTGGCAACTTTGGAATGATGCACCAGCTAGTCTACCCAAAGCTGGCTCGCCAATGTTCCATCAGTGGCACAGGGTGGGATCAGTCGAGGGAGCGCGAGGAAGCTAAGCGCATGCGTCGGCTCATTCGTGCCATTGTCAATGGCCGCCCTATTGAGCTCGCCAAGCCGACCGGGCCCCATGTACGCGGGGACTCTCTAAACGGTACCAGCATCGGGAGTGCGGGAACGGATCCCAGCGACTCCCCCAATACGCCTGGGTTTGGACACGGCGTATCCGGCCCGAGATCAACGACTAGGCCTACCTCCAACTCAATGGCCTCCTTCGTCCACCCTCCTGTTGGTGCTTCTCCCAACGGCAGCCCCGATGTGACCCACGCCGTCTACACACCCAATGGGACCCCTATCCTCCTCCCGTCCCCAAGCACCTCGGGGTTCAGCCATCGGGCCCGGGACAGCGTCGACTCCCAGTCATCCAATATGGCACGTTACGGCTCTGGTATTCCGTCGCCGAATCGACCAATAACATTCGACAGCATCATTCCTGGTCCCCGGAGTTATGATGGACGGTCACGTCCGTCCCCGGTGGAACAGGGAGAACATGGCTCTTCTGGGAAGGACTCGAAGAGTTTATTCGACATTTTCAAGGGAAAGCAAAAACATGACGGAGCTTCACATAAGGATCACAAGGGCTCGCCCACCTCCCCGACAAGACCCAACAAGCCCAACGTGCTTACACCTGCGTCTCGAGGTGCCAACAGCAGCGATAACCAGCCCAACGGCCCTGCATCATCATCTTGGTACGAAGAGGCGGACGAGCATTCTCCTATGCGGCCGAAGCCGACCAGGGCCTACGTGCTTGCCACTATGGATTTCTGGAATTATCGCATGTGTGACATTACAGAGGCGGAGAGCGCAGCTGAGATTCGCCATGTCATCTGCCTCAATCTAGGATTGGGCGATTATGTCAACTCGACCATCTACCACACAGAGCTGGGCAGCTTTGAGTATGCCGATCCACTGGACGACTCCCAGCTTCTCAAAAACAGACGCAGCGTGGAAAAACTCACAGAAACTCTCAAATTCTTTGTGACTCCGCCAGGAGTTCCTCCGATCACCCACCAGGCCACAAACACCAACGTCCCAGCCTCACTATCTCCTGGCTACCTGGCACCCGACAATGACCCCTCACAAGGGAATAGTCGACGTCGCTCAAGCTCTTCGCCTCCGACGTCGAGATCGAATACCGAAGACAAGATGGACGAGAAGCTGCTCGCGCAAAAAGCCCTCGAACACCAAGCCACGATGGAGCGGAAGCAGCGCGAGTATCAGATTAAACGGAAGCAACGAGAGAGCCCAACGGGCGACAACGCTCTTGGCCCGGGTATCGTTGGCAAGCCGGTTGATTTCGATCACCCCAGGAACTCACCGTACGAGGACAAGCGAATGGATCAGCTATTGCCATTGTATCCCCAACGAAAACCCCCGGCCCCGCCGAGCGACCCTTCTGAGACTTCAATCAAAGTAGGCTTGCGGCCGTCTCACAGCTCGAGATTGTCCAACGGCAGTAGCAAGGAATATTCCACAACGAGACGTCCCGCACCCCCTATAGCAGTGGACTATGAATCCGAAAAGGCCAGAAAACGTAAGCCAAGCCCGCCGTCGGCCGGTACCGCGGCCAGTGGCATCGCAGGGGCGCTTGCGGGAATAGGTAAAAACCTCACTGCGATCGGTCAGTCCAACGTAAACGCACCCAAGCCGGCTCCTGCGACAAAGGATACGTCTCGGCCACAGTCCTCTAGCGAAGAGCCTTCAGAGAGAGGTAAGGAATATGCTTTTGATTACGATTCGTCTTGTGCCGACGGAGGTCGAGGCAACCACATATCGGTATCCGAGCCACCTGGAACTGTGACTTGGAGCCGAGGGGCCCTAGCCTTTGTCGTGCCGGACTACTCCCCAGGCGGAACGCCGCAAATACCAGGCGATCCTACTATTGATGTCCCAGAAGCTAAAGCCTATCAAACAGGACAACGTCCTTCAGCTGAGATGAGCCCGAGCTCGACGAGGCCTAAGCCTCCTACGCGGGTGAAGTCATACGGCCCCGACCTCGACTTTACGGACTCGGATGTCCAGTTTTCGACTCCGGTACCAATGCCACAGAGACCCGCCGCCGACGACGACAGCGGGGATGAATCGGATGATGGCCTCTTCGCGATCCCCTTGGCCGGAAGAAAACAAGCTGCCGCTGCCGCCGCCGCCGCTGCCGCTGGCGCTGCTCCTGCTAACTCTGGAGAAAATCCGTCTGCTGGTCATAACAAACGACCCAGTCTAACAGTAAAGACGCGGGCAAAACGGGCTAACAAGGGCATGTCGGTCTCCTTCATCTCACCTTCTACTCTCGAGAGCAACATGAACCTGGACAAGAGCGAAGACGCTCATAGCGCTCGACCCGAGGCAAGCCCTCGAAGGACCCCAGGAACCCCTCGCTCGGATACGTGGGACGAAGATAGGGATGCAAAAATCAACCGTCGGAAATCATTCATGGAAAAGGACGTTTGGGCTAACCGACCACCCACCGACGCCCTGCTCAACAACCTCGATGACTTCTTCCCGAACTTGGACCTTGATCAGCCGGTTCTCGAGGAAGGGGCCGAATCAGATATGCCGTCACCTATTGCCGAGGGAGACGATGCTTCGCCATCGCCAGCGAGGCCTAAAGGAGAAACGATTCCACCAACGCCTGCTACCCCAGCACCTGAGACGCCTGCTCCGGAAGCCCCCGCCTCCATTCCAATTCCTCCTATCCCCTCGGCCATGCCTCCATCGAAGCAGCAAGCCCTTCAGGGCGAGAGCGACACATTGGGCTCTGATGAATCTACATTGAGAGCTCTTGAGCGACCCGCATCTGTAGCACAGAGGAGCATCCGGCGGTCTGGAGGCGGCCTGGGACGCATGAAGTCCATTCGAGAGGTCGCTCGAGGGGCTCACGAGGCCAACAAGCGGCTCACACGGACATCGCAGACCATTGGCCAAGGTCAATCAAGCACTAATATCATGCGTCGCAAGAGCACCAAGATGTTCAATGCCAATATTGTGCAAATCCGACCTGACCAGCGGGGCAGCATGGTGATGCCGCAGATCCCCCAAGACATCTTGCCAAAGCGGCAAACGACGTTTCGCTGGTTCAAGGGTCAGCTCATTGGAAAGGGCACGTACGGGCGTGTGTATCTCGGTATGAATGCAACGACGGGAGAATTCCTGGCGGTCAAGGAGGTTGAGGTGAATCCCAAGGCGGCGGGCGGAGACAAGGCGAAGATGAAGGAGCTTGTGGCAGCGCTGGACCAGGAAATCGACACGATGCAGCACCTCGACCACGTCAACATTGTGCAGTACCTCGGATGCGAACGCAAGGAGACGAGTATCAGCATCTTCCTCGAGTACATTTCTGGTGGCAGTATTGGATCGTGCCTTCGAAAGCATGGGAAATTTGAAGAGTCCGTCGTGGCATCGTTGACGCGGCAGACGCTCTCTGGACTGGCATACCTACACCGGGAGGGCATCCTGCACCGCGACCTCAAGGCGGACAATATTCTGCTCGATCTGGATGGAACATGCAAGATCAGCGATTTTGGTATTTCCAAGAAGACGGATAACATTTACGGAAACGACAAGACCAATTCGATGCAGGGGTCTGTGTTTTGGATGGCGCCCGAGGTGATTCGGTCGCAGGGCGAGGGCTACAGTGCCAAGGTGGACATTTGGAGCCTGGGGTGCGTAGTCCTCGAGATGTTTGCAGGCAAGCGACCGTGGGCCAGGGAGGAGGCGGTTGGAGCCATCTACAAGATTGCCAACGGCGAGACGCCACCAATCCCCGAGGACATTCAAGGAACACTGGGCCCCCTCGCAGTGGCGTTTATGATGGACTGTTTCCAAGTGTGAGTCAAGTCGGCGTCTGGTGCGAAGAAATGTTCGTACAATGGCTAACAGAAGCAACAGGAACCCTTCAGAGCGCCCTACAGCCGACAAGCTCCTGTCTGAGCATCCATTCTGCGAGCTGGACCCAAACTATGACTTTTACGATACCGAGCTCTACGCCAAGATTAAGTCATTCCAGTAAAGACGGGAATGCAGTAACTAAGAGAAGCGCGAGAAGGATGGCATAGCCATCTTGGGCAGGGCTGGGTGGAGGATGTCTTTGGTTACCTATTGTGGCGCGGAACAGCAGCATACCACTATTGGGACTTGGATTTCTAGATGTTGCCAGGACTGCGTATTTTTGGGCAAGCGTTCCTTTGACTGGGTTGGAGCATTCACGGCCTGCGATGGTTGTGACAATTGCGAATGATGTCGGCACTGTGTCAGATGAGATGCCGACTATTGTAGGACAAGGCGGGCGTGGCGCTTGGAATACAATAGAGTAGTCTTACTTGGGAAGATTTGATGTGTAGGCGATGATTGAAGCTGGTGGAAGGAGGATAATGTTGGGTTGGCTCAAAGCGAGCTTGGCTTGGCTTGGCTTGGCTTCTTCTGTCTTTGTCGGATAACTAACTAGTTACCTAACTACACATTCCAGACCTGAGAGAAGCTCAGGCACGAGAAACAAGCCCATAAATGTAAATTATTGGACCCTTCCCTTGGCTTGACGCAACAGCCCCCCGATGACCTGGGGCGTGAAAAACGCTTGTCGATGGGACTAGCTGGATACAGAGTAGGCTGAGCTGAGGCTCTTGTGGGAGAGAAGCTTAAACAGTGAGCTGGCGATGGGATGGTGAATACATGGATGCAGATCCAGCCTCTCTCAGTTCCACCTATAGTACCCTATTCACATGGCGAGTGCTGTGCGATTCCTTTTCTCTGCCATGTATTATCGGGCATTTTATCAACCTAATGAGTCAACACCTGCGTGCGATGCTATATACGCAATCAATCAATGGCGTTGAACTGTTGATGCTGCCACTGTGCACGTAATTGGTGGACACGGAGTGTAGGTCCCCTTTAAGCCAAGTGTACCTACCTGTGCACGCGACTGCTCCTTGACCTTGAAGCTTCTCTCCACCACTAACTCGGCACTCGAGGTGGTCCGCTTCCCATCATACACAATTAACAGCTGGCAATAACGGCAGGGCTGGGCTCTCCCTTTGCGACTTTGTCCTCTTCTCCATCCAGCTGGCTCCAAGAGCCCTCGCCACCGCTCGCGCATAGGAAAATGCGCCCCTCATAGAACCCCGACCTCGATATCGATACCGACCGACCGACGCCTTGCTGCTTCCAAGTCTCGCCTCGGCGAGCATCCCCAGCCCGCAATGCCTCGCCGACGCTACCGCTTTGTGACGCTCTGCGCCGTCGTCATCGTCTTCATGCTCTACCGCGCGTTCCAGAGCCCGACCTTTGACGCCGACAGATTAGTCCCCGCGAAACCAGATGCGGCGCCCGACCAGTCCAACCCCAACGGCCATGTCGCCATTCCGCCCCCTGCCAGCAAGCCGCCCGCTGCTGCAGACGAGCAGGGCGCCGGCAATACGCCAGGGAAGCCTGTGGTTCAGATGGAAGATCCGCCCAAGGGAGCGGATAGCTCTGGCGCCAATGTCCAAAACCCCAATGTCCAACGTCCTAATGGTGAGTCCGAGAAGCCTGATACCAGGGAACACTGGTCCAAGCCAATCGAGCACTTTCCTCCGGAATCCATCATCTCGCTCCCTACCGGACGTCCAAAGACGATTCCCAAGATTCAGTTTGACTTTGGCACCGAGTCTGCCCAAGCCAAGTCGACGCGCACCCAGAGGCTGAAGCGTGTCAAGGATGAGCTGGCCCGCGCCTGGTCCACCTATCGTCGGTATGCCTGGATGCACGACGAGCTTATGCCCCTGAGCAGAGACTTCCGCGACCCATTCTGTGGCTGGGCCGGTACTTTGATCGACTCTCTCGACACTCTCTGGATCGCTGGTATGAAGGATGAATTCGACGAGGCCGTCAAGGCCGTTGCAGACATTGACTTTACCTACACGCCCACGTCCGACATCCCCGTCTTTGAGACCAACATTCGTTTCCTCGGAGGTCTAATTGGGGCCTATGATGTCAGCAGCAAGCATGAAAAGGGCAAGTATCCGATTCTTCTAAAAAAGGCCATCGAGCTCGCCGACATTCTCCTGGGCGTCTTTGACACCCCGAATCGGATGCCCATTCTATTCTACCAATGGCAGCCGAAATATACGTCGCAGCCGCATCGTGCCGGCACAGTAGGCATAGCCGAGCTAGCTACTCTGTCCATGGAATTTACCCGTCTAGCCCAAATCACAAAGAATGACAGATACTACGATGCTATTGACCGCATCACGAATGCCCTCGTCGAGATGCAAAAGTCTGGCACCAAGATCCCAGGGTTGTTTCCCGAGCGCATCAACGCGTCAGGGTGTAACAGGACCGGCTTAGTACCCGAGGTATCCATCAGCGACGAGGCGCAAAAGAATCTAGACTCGACGGATCTCGAGGAAGAGCCAGTCGGCTATGTTCCCCTAGCGAAGCCAGCCGAGGGCTCGATGGAGAGTCTTCCTGCCCTTCACAACGGTGCGGCAAATGATCGACTGCAACCTCGGGCGCCTCCTGGCCCTCCACCTGGCGGTGGACTCCCGGAGCTGCAGAAAGAAACAGCAGCCTCTATTCCGACCAAGGATCGCAAACCGCCGTTGGCAGCTGACGGGTCCACGGCGCCGTTTGACTGCGAGCCACAGGGACTGACTTCTGGCACATATGGAGAGGATGCCTTCCACATGGGGGGCTCTCAAGACTCTGCGTATGAGTACTTTATCAAGGTTGGTATTGCACGCCACGTGGATGACGAACAGATGGCTAACTATTTGCAGCAATACCTACTTCTTGGCGGCCTTGAGCCCAAGTACCAGAAACTGTACGAGGACTCTGTTGATGCTGCCAACAAATGGCTACTCTATCGGCCCATGATTGACGACCAGAAGTGGGACATTCTTTTCCCAGCCAAAGTCAGCACCGCAGGCGATCCCGAGACGAACCTGACGACATCATACGAGGTCACACACCTGGGTTGCTTCATTGGCGGCATGTACGCAATGGGTAGCAAGGTGTTTGGGCGCGACAAGGACCTCGTCCTTGCCAAGAAGCTGACCGATGGCTGCGTTTGGGCGTATCAGTCTACGCCCTCGGGTGTGATGCCAGAGTTTTCACACATTGTTCCGTGTCCCACCCTTGACAAGTGCCAGTTCAACGAGACTCTCTGGTGGCAGCATCTTGATCCGTCTTATGAGATGCGGGAGAAGGAGTTGGCAATGTGGGATGAGGATAAGCCCAAGACAGACAAAGCGGGTGGCGTCAAAGAGAAACTTCCCATCAAGCAATCTGCTCAAAGCCGTCGTCGACGCAGTACTGGCTTGGGGGACAAGAGGGACACTGTTCCTATGCCGCGCATTGGTGACAAACCACCGCCAGCGGATAGGGACTCGGAAGCTGACCCCGACGGGCCTCCCCAAATCCCAATACCGAAGTGGGAGAAGCCAAAGACTCACGAGGAGTATGTCAAGACCCGGCTGGATTTGGAGAATATCCCTCCCGGCTACTCGAACATCATCAACCGGCAATATATCCTTCGGTATGTATCCATGATCTAGGCATGGCTCACTCAATTTCCCACAATGGCTAACATTTCATCAGGCCCGAGGCCATCGAGTCTGTCTGGTACATGTACCGCACTACCGGCGATGCCGAGTGGATGGACAAGGGCTGGCAAATGTTCCAGGCGACGGTGACGGCTACACGTACCGAATTCGCCAACAGCGCCATCTACGACGTGTTTGCAGATTCGCCGCAGATCAAGGACGAGATGGAGAGCTTCTGGATCGCCGAGACGCTCAAGTATTACTATCTGCTGTTTTCGGAGCCAGACGTCATCAGCCTGGACGAGTGGGTACTCAACACGGAGGCGCATGTTTTCAAGAGGCCCTCGTGATGAATCGCGGCATGGTCTTTGACTTTTCTTGTTCTTTCGGCCATGTCTCGATTCTCTTTTATTGGGTCTTATCTGGAATTTGGCGTAAATGGCGTGATGATGGAGACATTTTACAACACTGGATGAGTTCCAAAGCACCTTGGGTCCGGTCTGTCTCTGGCATTTGGCGTAAAGGGATATGAACCGACTGTGCGGTTGGTTTCTTGCATTTTGGGGAACTGATCTATAACATAATATAGTATACTATCTACCTACCTCATATACAAACAACTCTTGGTATCAGCGAGCAACGGGAGGAACACAAGCCCACACGTGGTATTTCCACGCATGAGCACTAACAGGCCATTTAAACCATTCGTTGACACTGGAAAAACGTCTAGAACACAATAGTAAATAGCTTCGTAGAAGAAGATGACTTGTCAGCTTACGCTTACACAAAGCTCCCAGCCCCAAGTTTCTCTACATGCTACCATCACATCCCTATTGAGTCTCTTCATTCACCTCTCTGCCGTACTTGATCTCGTACTGTCTGTACATATTCCTCTTCATCTCTCTTCAGAATGGCGACCCAGCATTCATCCGCGCCACTCCCGGTGTCTCAGTACTTCACCAAGCTCGCCAGCGTCTACAGCCGCCAAACGGGCAACACAACCCGCAACATCTTTGCCAATATCCTCGCCAACCACATCCAACCATCATCTCGCCCCATCAACAAAGACTCCCTCGTACACGACGTGGCCGCCGGCCCCGGCACGGCCACGTCGGTCCTCATCGCCGCCCTCGAGCCGGATCAGCTGCCCAGCGACATATTCGTCTCCGACACCACTCCCTCCATGATCTCCGCCGCGCGCGACGAGCTGGCCGCCTACCCACAGGTCACCTGCAAACAACTCGACGCGCAAGACCTATCGTCGCTCCCGGACAATCACTTCACACACGCCATCAACAACTTTAGCATCTTCGCCATAAGCCAACCCGTCGTCGCCGTCCACGAGACGCACCGCACCCTCCAGCCCGGCGGCCTCACCCTCTTCACCTGCTGGCGCCGGTTCCCGCCCCAAGTCGTCATTCACGCCGCGCAGAAGCTGATCCGGCCCGACCTTCCCCTCCTCACGCTCCCGGGACCCGAATTCTTCACCGACGGCGTGCTGGAAGAGGTTGTCGAGCAAGGCGGGTTCGCCAGGGACCAGATCAAGCTGCTGCGGACGGAATGGCTGGTGTCGGATGAACAAGGTAAAGCAGGTCTCCAAGAGTTCATGTCTGGCTCTTTTGTGCAAAAGGCGAGAGAAGGGTACACGGAAGACGAGGAAGCAAGGTGGGCAGAGACGATTGAGCAGGCTATCAATCAAGAAGTCGAGGAATTTGGGGGTATCAAGTTTACGGCGCACGTCGTGTTGGCTACCAAGTAGATGAACGTTGATAATCGATCTCAGCCAAGACCAAGTGGCAAGCTGAACCCTGATTCATCATTTCTCACTAGATAGTTTCAAAAGGCTAGCCACTCGTGGTGGTGGTGAAGCTTCATCGGCTTCATAATGGTGCAACCAAAGAACAGTGTATTTGGGCGAAGAGACGAAGATGAGTGCAAATCAACAAATTCCAATATTTCCCAGTCCAAGTCATATCCTGATGATGCCTTGTTATACATGAATTCTTCCTTATTCCAGTCTTCGTAGGCATCCGAACTTCTCATTTCCCAATATCTCGTCGTATTCTTTATCCGGTAATCTCATCCCAATTGCGTAAATCAAATCATCGCGTCCCTTCCTGTTGACTCCGTCGTGGTTTTGGTCAAAGACGGGCGCGGGGGAAGACGAAGTCGTTGTAAAATCGAGAGCATCGACAGCGGGATATTATCGTGACGGATAGCTCATTTCCAAATCAAAACAAAACAAAAGTGTCTCCTGTAACTCCAATGCTGGTGTATATCGCCCTGGTCCGTTTAACCTGGCTCGTTGGCCCTTACCTCGCTCATCAATGAGTCTGTTGTGAAATCATGTAGATCTAATCCCCGTATGTACAACCACTCGGCTCAGTCGACACGTCACCCTTGGTGCTACACCATACCCTTGAGCACGCTAATGCTGAGGATCATGACGAGCAGGCCAATGGTGACGATGATGAGCAGCGCAAACGAGAACCAGCCCAATACCATGGCGCTGGTTCCGACGCCACTCTTGACAGAGCCGTTTCCGAAATCTTGTGCAATGACGGACGCGGCCACCGAGGCGGTGTGCTGCCAGAGCACCGACACAAGGACGAATATGGAGGCGATGAAGATGATGGCGAGGGCGATCTGCGAGACGGGACGCGAGGGGAAGGGCTTAACTTCACGATCGGAGCCCTCTGAGTCTTCCTCTTCGTGCCAGCCGGGGAATGTAGCGAGGAGAAGGAGGCAGATAAAGGCAAAGATGATGGCGATGATGCTAGAAGAAGAGAGGCGAGTCAGTAATGGTTCTTTGCACGCGGAGACGGACTGGAGAGTGTTGGACTCACATCAGATAGGGAAACACAATCATGTCCTTGAATTGCGCCGCCAGCCAAATCAGGTTGAGGGGATCTTGGTCGACCGAGACTTCCTTGGCCAGAGCCGTGGCATTGTTGCTGCAGAGCCACGAACCTCCATCCGGGTTGATGCAGATGCCGAAATAGCCAACACGGGCGGCCAGCTTGGCGTCGCCCGCGATGTTTTCAATTGCCGTGTGTACGTTGTAGTCGACTTGTGCCGTGTCGGGCAGTGCCGTGTACGACTGGTAGTAGAGCGACAAGAGGAAGATGTCAGGAATGAGGGGCGATGACGAGGAACAGCCGGCGAGTAACAGTGCTAGACAAGAGAATGTGGTTAGCTGCTGTAGATGGGCCTGAGTCAAGGGGTAAAATGTACATAGTAGAATGATGGCAACGGCGATGAGAATCATCAACACATGGTGGTAGCCGAGGAATGGTAGAAACCCTGGAGAAATTGTGTCAGTCACGATACAAGTCTATTCCCCTGCTGGCTCGAGTAAAGGGTGCTACTCACGGTACCACCCGAGCTGGAATCTGGGCGCTTTCGAGGCCGTGGTGCTCGTGCCCTCCGAGGCAGACCCCATGATGGAGCGACGTGTCCCGGCACCTAGACAGGGCCGTCGTGTGCTTTACGTCCAAGCAGAGAGATGGGTCGAGAGGGTGCGCAGCGGTGCGTGGATATCAAGAGTTGGGGTCTTGATAGAATGTCGACTCGTATCTTCCGTGCTGGGCGAGTCCGTCGTGTGGTGTCTCGGGAAGCAAGGGAGCGGATCGAGGTGAGTAGAGGTTGGCGATGGAATGCGGGCGACTCGGACGACGACTGAGGTGTGGAATGCGACGAATAAACGAGGGTGCGAGAGCATCAACGAGTGAATGCCGGAGCCTATGAGAGTGAGATGTACTCGGGGTAGGGGAGAGATGGTATCAAGTGAGTTTAAGAGGGATGGATTAGTTCAGGACATCCAACGTTGTTGCAGAGACGACGGCAAAGATGAAGCTTGTTTGGATTAACCTGATGTGAGTGAGTGAGTGAGTGAGTAAGGGAGGAGGAGGAGGAGGAGGAGGAGGAGGAGGCAGAGGAGACAGAATTGGGCAAGGGAGGTCAGGTGCCAGCAGATGGAAAAGCGATGGCTGGGGAGAGCTGGAGCTGGAGCTGGAGCAGCCTGTAGTGTCAGTGGTCAGCGCCTGTCAGTCAGTAGTGTCTTTCAGTCGGTCAGGTCAGTAGGTATCGAGAGGAGCTGGTGTGACTGGAGAGAATCGAGTCGATTTCATGGCCCAACCCTCTCATTTTTGGGTCGACGCAGCTCATCAAGCCCCCAGCCACGTCGTATTTACCTCTGTTGGCACGGTGATGGTGACGTTGGAGTGGGCTTGCAGGGATCTCCAGGGCCTCTTGTGGGGCGCTCTGTGCGGCGCTGGGCAACCCGCAGCCCGCCCCCAGGCAAGTTTCCTCTTTGGGCCGCACTTTGACTGGGTTTCACTAGGATCCGGATACTCTAATCCACGATTGAGCTTGGTGCTTGGTGGGCCAGATGAGCATATCGTTCTCTGGTAGTGAGCAGAATGAATATGCATACAATTCTTAATAGATGAACTCAGCTTCTTTCTTGCATCATCCCGGCTGCTCCGTCCATCAATGGTGGCAACACAACCCAGCCCCCTCGTTCTCTGATCGGATCTTCACTCTAGTCCCTGGCTTCTCTGGTGGATACAGATGGGATATTGGAGGGCCAAGAGGGCGCATCTTGCCAGGCCTGCCAGTGCCAGGCACAGGCTGCCAAGCTACCGGGATCCAGCTTTTGCCACCGCCAACCACCACCACCAGATGAGATGGATGCCCTCGCGTTGTCGTGACAATTTGGCGCCGTTTCGCCAGGCCTACGTCTCGTCTCGTCTCGGTGTTTTGTCCGCCGGCCTTGGTCTTGGCCGTCAGCATCCATGCAGCCCATGCCAGCTTACGCGCCCAGTCCAACTGACGCAAAATCCATTTGCTCATTTGCTGTTCCGTCCTGTCGTGTCAGACGTGTCAGGTCAGGCCGCCTTGGATCCGTGAGTGTCTGTGTCGCCCGCGGCTCCCGATCCCTCGCCGGTTCGACTCCGACACATCATGGGCTCCGTTTTTTTCTCGATGCCGCCCCCTTGCTTGACCAGTTTGATCGTTACGCAATGCATGCTTCGTATCCGCACATGGAGATCAGTTTGGAGACGGGACCAGGCCGTTCCGTCGACGCATCCCTGTCAGAAATCATCTTGCCAGTGTTTCTATTCCCGGCACGCTTGGTCTGTCATGCAGACACTGCCAAGCTCCGCCTATTGGGCGTCACCGATCTTTACTCTCTAGTTGGCCGCTTCTTCCATGCTTGGAGTCGTTCTTGTGCGTAAGAGTGTGTTGTATTGATTCGCACCCAAAGTCGCAGGCCTCGAACGAATGTCGAGTGTTGGGTGGCCTTCCGCTCCAGGCTACCGCCATCTGATTGGGGGTTACACGATTGGACTCGTATAATGACCAATGGCCGGGAATTCCTCTCGATTCATGTTCATCCAGTCTTTTCCATGCTTGCACTTCAATTTCGACAAGACAGCCTCATACAGATGTTCTCAGTGAAGATATGCCCCACACGGGTATATGCAACTACCAGATAAACCCCCCTCCATCATAGTTGCATATCCCGTCGTCCAAGCTCCCACGTCATCCTCTTTCGAGACATGGCGCTTCGACCATCACGAGTCCACGACCAGCATCCGCTTCGACATGGAATAATGGCCCCTCACGCCGAGCACGACCAGGGCACCTCGCTCGATATCCGCGTCGAGGACTTTCTCGACGACAAGCTCCAGTCCTCGACTGACTTGGAGAGCCTTGATTCGCTGCTTGCCAATGTCGAGGTCCAACGCACCCAGCTACAGTCACAGCTGGATGATGCCGTCAAGGAGCTTGATGAAGCTCGTCGCACTGCCGAGGACCGCCAGGGCTCCCTCCTTTCTCGCATAGAAGACTTCCAGAACCTCCAAAAGAGCATCGATGTCCGAGTCCAGATCGCCGCCGCCTCCGATGCCCCCAACCAAGCCATTGCGCGGCTGCAAGGCCCGATGAAGAAGCTCGAGACGGTTGAGTTGGCACAAAAGTACCTGCTGCTTCTCCAAGACATCGAGAAGCTCCGTGCCGAGGCGCGGTCGCATCTGCCGCATGACCCCAAGCTTGCGCTTGAGCCGTACACAAAGCTGAGGCAGCTCGTCGGAAAGTTGAGGAGCCTGCCAGGTCAGGAAGGCTTGCACCTGGTCCACCATGTGGAAAGGGTCACGGAATCTCTCTGGGAAGAAATGAAGAAGATCATGTCTTTGGAGCTCGATACCATCTTGGCGGCCAGAAACTGGCCCAAGGTGGACTCCTCGTCTGAAATGGATGAGGAATGGCTAACATGCTTTGAGAAGCTTATCGATCTTCAGATCCCCGAGATCTTCTACAGCACCGGCGTCGTCTCGCTTCTGCCTTTCGATGTCATGTCTGCCATTTTCGTGACCGAGTTCCGCTACCACTTCCTGAGCGACAAGCCGACCAGCAATGCTCAAGCCATCGGGACTCACTGCTTCCCGTGGTTTCTCACCCTCATCGACAAATGGGAAGACTTCTTCCGAGATAACCTCGGTCACCTCTTGGCCGCAAAATTCTCCGACACGCCGGTGGGGAAGAACCTGGCCTACGTGGATCCCGTCAGTGCGCTCATCACTTCGATGCTCCCGGTCATGCAGGAAAAGGTCTTGGCTGTAGCACTTGAAGCTGTCAAGACGCCGTCTTTCTTGAGCAGCTTCATGGCACAGCTAATGACATTTGACGAGAATGTTCGGAACCGGTTCAACTATGACGGTGGAGATGCCGAAAACGGATGGCAGGGTCTGACGACGGTAGTGTTGGATGACCATTTTGATACTTGGTTCCAGGCGGAGAAGGAGTTTGCTCTGGACCGGTTCAAAACCATCATCAACTCGGCAGACGCCCGCAATATCGACTACGACTATGCGGCAACGGGAAAGATGAAGCCTACATATGGTGCTGTTCGGGTTACGGATCTGCTCAGGTCGGTGACAAGCCAGTATCAGAGGATCCGAAAGTTTAAGCACAAACTCCGTTTCTTGATTGATCTCCAATTGGACATTCTTGACGGTTATCACGACCGGCTGGGAGGCTCTCTGGAGGCATATCAGTCTCTCACGTCGACGCTCGGCAGGACGTTGCATGGCGTTACCAAGGAAGAGCTCGCCGCCTTGGAGGGCACAGGGGCCCTCGAGACTCTCTGCAAAGTCATTGGCAGTGCCGATCATGTCATCAACACGTTGAAAGACTGGAGCAATGAGGAGGTAATGATTCCCTCTCTACACCCCCTGGCATCCTCAGTATACTGACAGCTTACGCAGTTCTTCGTCTGCCTGTGGGATGAGCTCCAAACGCGGGCGGCTCACCGCAGCAGCCAGAGCAAGGATATCACGAGTACAATGAGTTACGACGATGTCAAGCACCGAACCTCGGCGGCAGTCGGCCAGAAGAGCGATGATGGGGGTTTGTTTGACGAGACCATTGCAGCATACAGCTCACGTCGCACGATGGCCCAGGGTCTACTGGTCAATGCCCTGGTCGACTCTCACAGCAAAGCTTTCCGTGCCTACACCAGCCGTGTTCAATGGACGACCATTGGCGAGACGGCCATCCTAGGTATGATTTCCGTGTGCGTGCTTGGTACGCCAGATCTAACAACTACCCAGACGATCCCTCACAGCACACCATTACTCCCGAGCTCGACGAGCCATTACACGTCCTCAAACGCAACTTGGCCTTTCTCGCCAAGGCCCTCTCCGGTGCCGCGTTTCGTCGCGTTTCACGCGAGGCCCTCACCAAGCTGCAGGACCTCCTCTGGCACGATGTGCTCCTTCGCCAGACCTTTACTACCTTTGGGGCTGCGCAATTCCTGCGCGACGGCGCTGCCTTGATTGGGCTTGTAGAGCGCTACATTCCCAACGGCTCATCAATCTTTGACGCTCTGCATGAAGGCATGCGGCTGCTGAGCCTCCCCGTTGAGCCAGGCGAGGCTGCTTTCACGCTCAAGGAGGCTAGTGACGGCGTGTTTACGGACAACGAGCAGGCGCGCAAGGTGCTAGAGGTGCTCGGTCTCGAGTCACTAACGCCTCAGACTGCAAGGTACATTTTGCAGCGACGTGTTGAGAACAGTGAAAACGTTGGCTGGTAAAGGAGAAACCGAAGCGCTTGTCCCGGCCATGGGCCCAGTTAGATCAGGCCAAGCCAGGCCATCCCTCGTCTTGGAATAAATATACCATGCCAGTCAGAGTGGCTGTTGGAGGCTATACCTCAGCTTGGAATAAATATACCCTACCAGTCAAAGTGGCTGTTGGAGTAGCTGTCCAAAAAAAACCAAAAAGGAGAGCACTCTTCTAATAACATACGTGCATCGCAGGCAGCCATGAACCCTCGTCTAATCAAATATTTTGCCTGTTCCGCACCCTGTCCCGTATCACATCTGCTCCCAACACACTTATCCCCATGTACATGATCAGTTGAGAGCCCTCATTGTATATTCCACCACGGCAAAGGTTCCGGCGCTGACGGGCATGGCCCTGAGCAGGGTCGGCCCGATGCCCTTCCAGAAGCCGCGAGCACCCTCAGCGCGCCAAGTCGAGGCGAAGCAGTGCCGCATGGAGGGGTACTTTTGGTGGGCGCCGAAGCCATCGGTCTGCATCTTGCTCTTGACGACGTCGAGCGGGTAGCTGGCGAGCCAGAGGGCCTCGCCGGCGAGGCCGCCGTAGAGGGCGACCTTGTAGCTGGGCACGTCCTTGCGGTCGATGCCGTTGCGGGCGGCGTCGGTGTTCATGAGGTACTCAAAGGCGGTGAACCAGGCGCCGTAGGCGGCGGCCTCGCGCCAGACGGTGACGACCTCGCCGCGGTAGAGGCCGCGCAGGACGCCGCCGTGGGCGCCGAGCTTGCGGACGCAGTCGAGGGGCCCCGAGTAGAGGCGGCCGGCGCCGTGGGGCTGGCTCTGCAGGCGGATGCGGACGTGCTCGATGGGGCCGGAGAGGGCCGAGTTGGCGACGCCGGCAAAGGCGCCGGAGGCGGCGTACTGGCCGTAGGAGAGGCCGGCGCCGGCGTTGCGGTCCTCGAACCAGCGGCGGGCCTGGTGGAAGGCGCCAAACTGGATGGAGACGCAGGCGCCGATGCCGATGAGGGGCGTCAGCGTGCCCTTGTAAAAGGCGAGGGCGCCCTCGTTCTTGTAGATGGTCGTGGCGGCCTCGAGGGCCGACGAGTATTGGTTCGACGTCTGGAGACGGACCTTGACAATGTCAAAGGGCTGGCCTGGGAAGAGTTAGCCTCAACCGCCGTCGCAATAAATAGATCCGTGTATATGTCTTCTTCTTCCGGTGTCGTCGCCGCCTCACGTACCAATCAACACCTGCGCGATACCTCCCACGGCGCCAGAGAATAGATCCTTGGCCGTCTGCAGCCCACCGCTCTGCGGCGCGTCAATGTCAATGGCTGGTGCGTCCATGGTTGAAAAGCCCCCCAACGGGCGGGCAGGTCAATCGATTGTACGGCGACGAGTTGGCGACACGGCTGGCGAGGAAGCGGACGAGGGAGGGGATTCGCAGATTGATCGAGCGCGCACCGGGGAACAAAGTAGAGGGAGTGGAATGGGATGGGCAACAGCTGCATTTCTGAAAGAATTATTGGATTGCCAAGGGTCCTGGACAAATGACGTGCTAGCATTACCAAGCCCGTTACCGGTGCCGGGTCGTCGGCGCCCTTCCGAGACCAGAAGCACCTGTAGCACGGCGATGCTCCGAAAGTGTATATAGCTTCGTTGGCGCATTCATGGGCCAGACAGTGTCTGAGAAATGACATTCCCATGCCTTGTCGAAGCCGAGTCTAGATTTGCGTGCTCGTCGATGTGAACAATCGTGTCAAGGTACCAGCCTCAACCCGATATCGGGCTTCCCAGGTGTCGAGTGCTGGATATATCACCCGACGTATAAAGTTGCCATGAATTAAGCTCATCGTGCCTTGCATGTTTTACAGATTGGACTGCATCCGTCGTCTCATTGCATGTGTGATGTCCGTGCTTTATTCAATGCGGCTCTACATGTCACTTCTTGACACCCTTCTTCCCGTCCGCAGCCTCGCTCTGCGCCTGGGCATTGAGCTCAATCGCTTCCTCAAGCTTGCCAATCACTTCCGGCTGGTTGCTAAACGCCGTCTGCAGCATCGTCCCCAACTCTGCCTCCGCCTTGGCTATAGGCTTGACGCCCGTCTTCCTCTGGCGCGCCTCGTTGATCAGCGTGCCCCACCGCTGAGTAAAGGCGTAGATGGAGTGTCGCAGCAGCTCGTCCAGCTGCTCATTCATGTCCTCGACCGTCAGCGTCTTGGCCGTCACCGATGGCTGGCCCCGTGACCAAAACGACGCGCCCACAAAGTTGGAAAAGAAGCCGACCCAGTTCTGCGGGCTCAGTGTGTCCCAGATGTGCCCGAAATGCTGCATCGATGAGGCCTGGTTGCGAATGTCTCCAATCTCCAGCGACACCAGCTCATTCTTAATAATGAGCAGGTTCTTCACCATGAACAGGTCGGCGTCGGTTCCGTTCTTGAGGTACTTGATCCGCCCCTCTGCGCGTTGGAGGACCTGAATCGTCTCCCTCACAATGTTGAAGATGACTGGACTGTTTTGGGCCTGGGCACTGTTAGTCGGCTGCATTCAGTTTGAGAATATCCCTAGTATCCCTCGACTTACAGATCTCTCCTTTGGCATGCAGTGCTCGTACATGGCCAGCAGCTTGATTGCCTGCTTGACAAGCGGATACGCATTGGACGATGCCACTCCGCCCACCACCGGTCCAATTTGGAGGGAGCTGTCCTGCACAGTGGCCTTTGCAATAGACTTTGTCACCTCTGCACCAAACGCATTGTCCGTTGACGGCCAGAGATGGTTGACGAGCAGCTGCGCCGTGTACTCTTTGCATTTGTTGAAATAGGGCGACTCGTCCTCGTCTGCGTCCGGCGCGAGATACTCGTTGGACAGCCATCCAAGGACATTGCATGTGGTTTGCAAGGGATTCGCTTGCAGGACAGGCTGAAGGCTTGTCACCACAGTGTTCAAGTTGCCAGGGTGGGCAATGGTGGTGTTGACGGACTTGAGCGCGGAAAAGACGGATTCCGTAGCGGTAGTCCACCTTGGCTCTACGTCGAAAAGTTTCATAAACACGCCCTCCTCGTTGAATATGCGTTCGTAGCACTGCTTGATGAAATTTCGTGACGCTGTTTCTGCAGAGAGGCTCTTGACTTCTTTTTGGAACTCTTCGACGTCGGACTGGGTCAGCAGCTTCAGTTCTCGGTCGCGCATGGTTAGGTGGGTATGGAAAATGTTGTTCGCTGTGTTCGCATATGTCTCAAAGTTCGCACACGATTCAACGCGTCTGCCAAAGCTGTCATATGCCCGTCGAATGACTTGATGAACATTGGGTATCAGTGAGTACGAGTCCAGCATCATCTCCTGGAACCGACCGTACGCCAGGGCGTGGCGAGCCGATTCAGACTTGGTCGTAGCGACCTGACGGGCAATCTCACCCGTCACCTTTTCTAGACGGTTCTTGTACCCGTGCTCCAACAGATGAAGCGACTTGGTAAGGAGCGCATTGTAGCGGGCTAGGTAGGTATCTCGGTCGCGGTATGTTTCCTAGGGAGATTTCTGTCAGCGGTCATCTCGTTGAGAGGCTCCCGATGGAAGATGCTCACATGGGCTTCCATGAAAACAATGCAGGCATCTATATTCTCGATAATCTCCGTCAAGGCATCGTCATCGGCCAATCGACTCGCTCCGGGGCCATTGAGTCGTCTGGTGGCAGTATCGAGATAGGCGTAGTAGTGCAGGTCCGTTCCGACCTCGTCGGCGAGAGACTCCAGTCGTCGTTGCTCGCTAAGTAGATCTTCGCACTGGGATTGGAAAGTCGACGTCTGCGCTTCCACGGATTGAAATGAGTTGGAGAGTGTGGTGAGAAGCTTCAAGGTCGCATTCGCGTCGTCTATAAGCCCATCCAGGTGTCGCTCGGTAAGGATCAGTTGATCTCGATAGAGCCTGAAAGCAGTCAGCACAATGCCCCTGGCAACACGCGGACGCGATCGCATACAGGTACTCCTCTTGACTTGCACCCAGCAACTGGTCGTCATGCAAAGACAGGAGCTGCTCGCTCTGGAGGTTGACGTCGCGATCCTGATCGGGCAGCATCAATGCCTCCCAGTTCCTATCGTTCTTATCCGTTCGCTTGCGCCCCAGCGGTCCGGCATTGGGTCGTCGAGGAGGGTGAGTCGCATGGCAGAAGTCGGAGTAGGAGTTGGCGCGGCGGATCACGGTGGGCTCGGGAGGAGTGTTGACATGGTGGGCATCTTCGTAGACGTCTGGAAGCGGAACGACAATGTTTTCGACTTGGCCAGTTGCCTAGGAGAGGTCATGATGAGAAACGTTGGTACCGGCACGGCTCGACTAGCACATACATCGGGTTGCTGGAGGAGCGACTGCTTGCGGCGGTGAGAAGGGGGTTGGCGACTAGAGGGGCCTTTTTTGGTAGCAGCATCGGAGACGAAGCTGTACCACGAGTCTTCGTACATGGCGTCGGCGGCGGCTCGAGGATAGTTTTGAGGTTCTCCGTGATCTTGTTGGATTCTAGAAGCCACGCATCCTGAAAGCAGCTGGTTGGAGGTTTAGGTCGGAAGACGGTGTTCCAGGCGCCGACGGCGGGACGGTTAGTGGACGGCCTGCGCTGTGGGGGCTTCCGTCTAGCGGGGTGCTCTGCAGCTATTGTGGCGCGGGGGGCAGCTGTAACTGTGGCTACAGCTCTGGCTCTGTGGCTCCAGCTGTACTTAATCGAATAGACGCCAAAACGGGCAGCTCTCAGCCATAAGAATTTTGCTTAGCCTTGATGACCTCACGACCTCTCTCATTAGCCACCTCTTGAACTGCCTACCTACCAAAGGGAGTTTATCAAATAAGTTACAGCTCATTCGGCGACCTCCATCACTGTCGAATCATCCCGGCATTCCTTGTCCTTCAGACGCTCTCCCGCAACCATGAATGCCTCGCAGGCTGCCCTGCGGCGAGCCGCCCTACGCTCGCAGCGTGTTACTAGCCGTCACCAGTGGATCAGGCATGCCAGCACCTCTTCTCCCCAGGGCCAGGCCAGTTCGGGAGGCAAGCTCGTCGGCTTCGCAGCCGTCTTTGGTGCTGCGGCTGCTACGGCATACTACTACCCCAAGCTGACCAAGGAGGCCGTCCCAGACCCTGCCGATGTCCCTACGCCAAAGGCTCAGATCGAGTTTGAGAAGCCCCGCAAGGTGGCTAGCTCCAAGGAGGAGAATCGCGAGATGCTCAGCTCTCAGCATCTGCAACTCAAGAGCAGCTGGGAGCATCCTGGAGTCTACGCGTGGGGCTCCAACCTGGGCAAGGTAATTGATCCGGGATCCAAGGAGAAATACATCAAGCAACCCCGCAGAATCTCCTACTTTGATGGTCAGCTTCTTCGAGACCTCAAGCTTACCCAGAGATTTGGTGCAGCCATCAACGAACACGGCGATCTCGTGCAATGGGGTCTGGGCTTCTCGCAGACGGACCCGCTGCCTGTAAAGACGCTTCAGGGTAAAGACCTGGTCAAGATTGACGTGTCCTTGGACCGGATCATTGCTCTGTCCCGCAGTGGAAACGTCTACTCTCTCCCTTCGTCTCGAGGCGACCTGGAGAGTGGTGTCAAGGAGGAGAAGCAGGCGAGCTCCTGGTCAATCTGGGGCTCGGCTGCCACCGAGAGCATCAACTTCCGCAGCCTGACTCCCTCGGGCCTCAGCTGGGGCGAGACCGTCACCGACATTAGGAGCGGGCTGGAGCACTGCCTGATGCTCACGTCAAAGGGCCGCGTCTTTTCGGCAGCTTCAAGCGCAATGGAGTTCCCCTCCAAGGGCCAGATGGGTATCCCCGGCCTGTCGTGGACCAACCGACCCAAGGGTCCCTATGACCAGCCTTATGAGGTGGCAGGCCTGGTGGGAACGCAGGTCTCGCAGATTGCGGCCGGTGCTTACCATTCCGTCGTGCTCGACAAGGCCGGGCGCATTTTGACCTTTGGCGACAACTCGGTTGGCCAGCTCGGTTTCGATACTGACTTTGGTCTCACGACGTCGGATACCCCCATCCCCGTTCCAATGGAAAAGTTGTATGTCAAGGGCGAGGTGCCCACGGTTACGTCCATTGCCGCCGGAGGATCCAACACATTCTTCACGGTTGATGCTCAAACACCATCGACGGCCGTTGTGCGCGGAAAGAGACAGCCGCCCACTTCGTCGGATCTGTGGGCTTGTGGCCACGGCGTATATGGAACGCTCGGTAACGGCCGATGGACGCATGTGTCTGGCAAGGCAGTCAAGGTCAAGGGGCTGTCGTCCAACTTTGAGTATGACGAGAAGGCGAACAAGATGGTGCCAATCAAGCTCAAGTCTTTGTCGGTGGGCAGCACGCACTGCTCGGCCATCATGGACAACGTGACGGAGACGTCGGTGTCTAGCAGTGCTAGCCAGAACGAGACCAACTGGGGATCCGACGTCATGTTCTGGGGCGGCAATGAGCATTACCAGCTGGGGACGGGCAAGCGGACCAACCTGAATACGCCAGCCTACATTGGGCCTCTGGATGTGGCGAGTGAAGGACCCAACGACTCGGAGCGCGAGTTCCATCGACTGTGCGTGGCGCCGCGGAAGACACTGCGCCTAGATGGCGGCAGGGGTCGCAAGGTGACACTGGAACAGAAGATTGAGTGCGGCAATTTCGTCACGGGGGTCTACTCTTCTGTGTAACGGGGCGAGGAATGCCACTGCAAGCAGGCTGCAAGGGCGACAGCTCATGGTGGTGTTGTACGATATCTGGGCTCAGTTGGTTAGGGTGGACAAGGGCAAGTCTTGAGTATGTTTAGGGACAGCGTTTTGGGGGATGCGTATGGCTTAGTCTGCATAGTACGTGTGTAATCACCATGTAGGTAGTGTAATTATAAAAGATGTATTCTACAGAGTGTACGTGCCACATTGCTGGGTGTTGAAGCTGGTAGTGAGCCACAATATCTATTAACACAGAATTAATTTACCTACATAGGTAGGTACATACCTAGTATCAGCACCAGCTCCAGCACCAGGGTCTTGTATGCGCCGTGACGTTGACGTCCAGTAGCCCAAAGACGCAAGGTCAAGGAGCGGGTGCCATGCGGGTGATTGATCATGGGTACTTGGTTTCAAGATACATATTTGGATGCTACTTTGACATGCGACACAGCATCAGGGGTTGTACATACATACATACATACAATGTAGGTACGTAGCATATTCTGCTGACGGCAGCCAACACAACGCAACAGGTTGAGGGAACCAACATGCAGTGATCGGCAATGATGTCAGTCGGCTCGCATCCACTAGATAAGTAGATGCTAGTCGGCGAACTGCTGCAGGAGGACGGACATGATGATGAGCTACATTTGCATCGAGTCTAGTTAGTATATATCTAGACCGAGTAGAATCGATGCTGTAACTACATGATGAGCGCCAACTGCCACGTGCTATACCATTGATGTCTACATTGGCGCATGACACTCAATATTCCAGCAGACATACATGGCATTTGTGCCTCTTAATGCCTAGGATAACCCCTGGGACTGTGGATCCAGGCCGAGCATGCGGGCAGAGCCACGCGGGCCGTGGAGCCAGCATCGCCAACAAGGGGCCAGGGCATTGATTGATTGATGATTGATTAGTTCATTTGTTGCTACTGTATCGTATCAGCGACAGTGCTCCAGCAAGTAATGGATCTGGCTTCCAAGAATAGCCCTTGCAAATGTATTACCTTGCAGTAATACTTACAGTGGTACTCACAGTACAGTACGTATAGAAGTACAGGTCCCACACAAGGCGCCAGCACCGTACCGTCACTCACCATCGCCAACCAATAATTCTTTTTCGTCAAGCCCGACAACTGCCATCTCGACTTGGACCTGAGCATCCATTCCTTTGGCCCCTTTTCTTTTCTGCACTCGCACATCCCATCACATCACACGCACGACGACGTCTTCTCTCTGCATATCACGTTCTCTCTCTCTCTCTCTCTCTCTCTCTCTCTCCCTCACTGACTCACTCTCTTCCCCATTCTGCTTGCTTCGCCTTCGTCAGCAGCAGCTACTTAGCACCTGGAAGCCCGGTGATTGCGCGTGACGTCGTCACACTGCCACCAACGCCCACCCAAGGAACAATCACGGGCTTCCTCTTCTTCCACCTCCTCCTCTTTCTCCTTTCCTTTGCCTTTATTTCTCCCATATATTCCTTCTATTGCGCCTCTCTTCTCTTCCCCCTTCTTCCTCCTCTCGACTCATCCATTATCTTGCCATCCCCGACGCCGAGATTCCTCCGCTCCCACGCTTCCTCCCTACCCGATCCCTTCTTGGTCGACAACCCATAGCAAACTCGAGCCTCGCTGGCATGGACAGGATACCCAAGTTTCGGCGCAAGCCCAAGAATCCCACCGTCGAAACCGCTGTTGAGCGCTCCAGCTGCGACACCCTCGATAGCCTCAGCAGTGCAGAGTTCCGCGCTCATCCCCAGCCGCAGCATCTGCCTCTCCAGAAATCACACTCCAACGTACAACCTGCCGAGGCGCCGCCAAAGTCGTCCAAGAAATCGCCTTTCCGAAACTTCCGCCTGCGTGGCTCTGCCAAGCGCTCCCGTGAGAGCCCTCCCAACAAGTTGGCTTCTGATGCGCCGCCCGCCATCGTCGGTCACAACGGTATCAAGAGTCGGCCAGCCACGGCCGACGACGCAACAATGAAGAGAGAGCCCCAACTTCCGCCCTTTTTGGATCTGTCCTTTGAAGGTATGTAACTGCACCGACGGTATTCGCGTTTTAGATATCAATACTGACGAATGGTTTTGGCGCGAGCAGATGTCGAGGCAAGATTTCAAGAGCTCACTTGGGCCGAGAGGGATCGAATGATTGAGGGATGCCGCAACGAGAACATTGAGGATTTCCGATGGGGCACTTTCAAGCAAACGGACACTGAGGAAAAGGGCGTCATGGATCGCTACGTCAACATCCGACCTTGGAACCACAACCGTATCAAGCTCCGCGTCCCCGACAACCAGCTCAACTACGTCAATGCCTCTGCCATTTCCCTCGCCTCGACAACTCCCACCCTTGCACCTCTCCGCTACATCGCCATGCAGGGCCCAACCCAGCCCTCTGTTAGCTACATCTGGCGCATGGTGGCCGAGCAGCTCTCGTCGCCTGCCGTCATCATTCAGCTCACTACCATGTCCGAGGGTGGCATGGTCAAATGCCACCAGTATTTCCCCGACACCGAAGACGATCCCTCCTGGGCGCTCAACGAAAACGACGCCTGGGGTGACGGCTGGACAGCCCAGTTGACGTACGACTCACTCGAGGAGCTGGCTGACGGTGCCATCGAAAAGCGCAAGCTATTGTTACACGTCGGCGGTGAGGACAAGCCTCGCGTCGTCTGGCATTTGCTTTACAATAAGTGGCCCGACTTTGGCGTCCCGGAAATCGAGGATCTTGGCGGCTTCTTTGAGCTCATGAAGCTCTCCCGCCAGTACAACACAACCTCCAGCCCCCGCATCATCCACTGCAGCGCAGGCGTGGGTCGTACTGGCACATTTATCACGCTAGAGTACCTTGTACGTGAGCTCGAAATGGGCGCGCTCGAGGACCCGGGCGACTCGTGGCCCGATCCCATCTACGACACTGTTGACGCTCTCCGCGAGCAACGCGTTGCCATGGTTCAAAGCAAGCCACAGTATCAGTTTCTCTACCAGGTCATGCGCAAGCTGTGGCAGGACAAGTACGGCACCGATGATGAGGGCAGCGAACCTGCGGCTAAGAGGTTGGAGATTAGCGAGCCATCCGCAGAAGCTGGACCTGGTCCTGATATCAACGAAGTCGGTGTGGCTAAGTAGGATAGACGTGAGGAGCAATTATGGCGGGCGCATCCGTCAAGCTTGCGGACTCTGGCGGTCTTTTCTTTCTGGTCTTTTTTTCCTCTTACTTTGTTCTGAATTTTCCTGCATCTTTCTTCTTGTCCATTCGTCTTTGGGGTTTTGCTTTTTCTGGTTTCGACTTTCGAGGAGGTAGGCAGGCCATTAGCGGGTGTCTTTTTGGATGGTAGTGTTTGACAACAGGCATGTATAAGAGTCACGGATCAAGGAGTGTACTACAAGATGTGGATGAGAGGAGCATGGTTATCGGACTGAGCCAGGGGGTTCTTGAGGGGACAATGCATAGACTTGGTACTGGCAACGGCATGGGATTTTAGGTAGCGGCATAGGCGGCGATGGAAGCTTGGGCACGGGCTCAAGTTGGGACGGCGTTATCTATCACTTATTTCCAAGGCTTGAAGAGACGACGAGACTTGGACCTCGTCTCCATTTGATCTGCGTGCGTTTACATCCATGTTTAAGTTGAAACCGACAGTGGACGCTCAAGTATGATCAATGGCATGGCTAAGAGGTTGGGGGTATCATCTTTGTTTTCCTCAAATGCTTGGCTCGCTTGCTATATTGACAACATTTATCCCAGAAACGCCTCCTTTTCCATTCATCAAACACCCAGCAATACAAAACGCCCCGATCAACATGCTACTATTGCCATTACCACACTTTTTACACGCGCGTATTGAAACTCTTCTTCGGTACACCTTGGCCACGTGCATCACGCACTTATAACAATCGTCTTGGTTTCGACCGACTTGTCTGTAACCGTGACCAGCTCGCGCTCCGTCTTGGTCTCCGTCTCCGTCTTGGTCACCGTCACGGTGGGATACTCGCTTGCCGCCGTCGTCTGCCCATTCTCGACGACGACCTTGGCGTCCTTGAGCGCGACACCGGTGGGAGCCGCCCCAGACAGGCCTACGATGACGAGCGAGACCGTCGGCGCCACGTCATTGTCCTGGCTCGGGGCCGCGGGGCCCTGGCTCTCCTCGGGCGCCTTGATGGAGTTGGTCGAGGTTGTGCCCGCGGCTGGGGGCGAGGACGTCGTCGGGGGTACGGGCGCCTCCGTCGTGGGAATGGGTCTCGTCGTCGTTGTGGGCTCAACCATGGCGGATGAGGATGATTCGGCGCTGGTGGTGGGAACCACGACTGTCTCCTTGGGCGGCTGCTCAGTCGTAAGCGCAGAGGTCTCGCCGGCTGGCTGGGATGGCTCGACTTTGGTGGCTGAAACCACGACTGTCTCCTGCGGCGGCTGGGACGAGGGCGGCGTAGGCGCAAAAGTCTCCTCGGTCGACTGAGATGTCGGTTGCGAAACGTCGCCGTCATCAATGGTGACAATCGTCGTCAGTGTCACGACCGGCACGTTGGGGTTTCCATCCGTAGCTGTTTCTATCCCGGTGGGCTTGGTTTTCTCAGGCCCATCCTCGAGAAGGTCTCTGGCCACACTCTCATATTCGCACTTGAGATTGACGCCCTGGACCGTCTTCATAGGCAGTGCAAAGCACTTCTGGTCAGCGGGACACTTTGTCAGCTCAAAGACGCCAGCACCGTCGCATTTGGCAAACTGGCCGCCGACACAAGCGACTTGGCCCGGAGCGCAGCCCGACTCGGGAGACAGGGAGGAAAAGAGATGGTTGAAATCCCGTGCGCGCGCGAGGTTGGTGGCATAGACAGAGGCCGGGACAGTCGTGGTACCGGTAGGGATGTCGGTCGAGATCATGGTCGGAACGCCTGCGACTGGTGTTTCGACGGTCTTGACCGCCGTTGTGGTAGATGGCGCCGAGTCAGACTTTGACGTGGCATCTAGGGCATCAGACGTGCTGGACTTGTCCGCTTCGTCGGGCGGTGGAAACGTGATGGTCTGTGTGACCACGCCAGCGGGCTCTGACTCAACGGTGGATGATTCGGGACTCCCCTCGCTTGCACTTGGTGTCGGCAAAGACTCCACCGCAGTCTCGGTCGGGACTATGGACAAGGAGGATGACGGCGCCGAAGGCCATGGCTTGAGAGATCCAAGGTCGATGGTGGAGTGGAAGCCTCTTGATGCTGGGAGAGAGCTCTGCTCAGAGAGAGCCGGTTGAGACGATGTCTGCGAAGGCAGGAGAGCGTCGTCAAAGGTGGATGAATAGATGCTGGAGCTAGTGGCAGGGCTTTTTGATCGAGAGCTGTAGTCGTCACCGTACGGGGGAGTCGGCACCTCGGACGGAGTAAGGATCGTGGTCGGGTCTTGGGGCTTAATCGAAACAGTTTGGATGCTTGAAAAGACTGGAAACGACGGCTCATCAAGGGATTTTGATGGTCCTGGAATGCCTGGCTTAGTGGGCACAACCGAGGTCGTCGAGATGACTGAAGGAGCCGGAAACTGGGTTTCAGACGGCCGTGTTCCCGTCTTGGACGCGATGGTCGTCTCAACTGGATAGGTCGGGACGGAACCATTTCCCGGAGAGCCGGTGGGCTCTTGGGGAACGATAGTTGTGGTCAAGATGTCCGATAGCTTGGGAAAGCTAGGAATCTCAGTCATATTGGTGTGGTTTCCCAGAGGCTTGACAGAGTCAGGCAGCGTCGAGATGAGACTCTGCGAATCCACGACGGTACTGGACTTGATGACGACAACTGATGCCGTCGCCAGAGAATCAGGTATGTTGATGGTAGAGTATATGGGATGGGGAGTCGTAGTCGTGACGGTGCTATTAGAGGGTTGTAGCTCGGCTCGTTGGCGTCTAGTTGTTAGAAGTATCTAAATCAGCATAGGTTCTTGAAAAGAGAATCGTCTAGGGGAATACTCACACCTTGCCCGGCCACTTTAGAGGACCAGCCTGCGCCGAGTGGGCGGCGAAAAGAAGGAAGAGAGCGGATCGCATCTTGAAGGCGACGTCTGGAAGCATGCCCAGATGAATTAGGAGATGTGAGGGTATTTGACGTCGACGGTTAGTCAACGGGTCCAACGCCGGTATTAGAGTAGGTAGCAAAGAGTGAACAAGATCCAGAGCCAGTCTGGGGATCAAGCAGAGTGTGTGCGCAGCACAATGAGGCAGTGAAGCAGTGAAACAATTGCAATAATGAAACAATGCAATGTCCAAACAGGTGGTGAAGAGACACCTGAGACTGGCCGACAAAGAAAGACAGCCAGACGGCGAGTGATTGTGTAAAAGACAGAATAGGAACAAAAGGAAACGGAAATTACAGGAATCAAAATGTACGTAGGTAGTGAGCAGATTAGACTGAAAAGAGCTGGAAAAGGGAAAAGAGTGAGAGCAAGATGAGGCCGCAGTAAGCGTGGCGAAGAGCAGTGGAGTCGGGAAACGAAGGAGTCAGTAAAATACCAACAGTGAGGTAACAACCTGGGTAGGTAGGTGGATAGATGAGTAGAAAACGAAGCACAGACAAAGAGAGAAATAAAGTAGGAAGATCGTTGAGCCAAGGCAAAGATGCGGACGGCGGCGAGTATTGTATGCTGCAACTGCAACTCTCGACACACCAGCAGCGCGAACTGTCCGAACCACTCACAGAGTATCCCGACGCGCCCACGCCAAACAAGTCCTGTCTCAAGGCCGGCCGGCGGAGCATCAGGTGCGAGCCATTGGATTGGCAGCCAAGCCAGCCTGGACGTCTCAGCGCCGTCTCGATCCGGGCATTTGCAGGCTCACCACCCCTGTCTCTGCCCTGTCCCTGGCCTGTTCCTGGGCTCCCCTGCTTGTGCAGCCCAGACAAGTCAGCCTGGGTATTACTCCGTAGCCAGTCAGATCGTTGGTGCCCGTCCTCGCTCGTCTAAGCGCGCTGTTGTCCATGTTGTGTTTCGCATCCGCGCGCCTCCGTGGCCCGGCGCAAGCTGCCATTGGCTCTCCCGCTTCCCCCGGCTTCTCCAACGGCCCCGGCCCCGGCCCGCTATTGCAGCTGATCCACGCGCTCGGGTCTTGTTGTCCAATCAAGTCCACTCCACCACGTCCACCTCCGGCGCCTACACCTCCAGACTAGATAATACCGGCGCATTGTGCGCTATGCTTGTCTTACATATTTTCCATCTCCCATCTCTGCTCGTCTCTTCTCGCCCTACTATACATTCCGCCTCGTGTCTCATCTTTCGTCTCCTGCTGAGCTGTCCTTGTCCTACCCGAGGACCTATATACGGACCCATGTACAGTTGAGCCAAAACGCCTCGACCTGAATAGAAACATCTACTTAACCGCCAGCTGCTCCTCGCATTCTGACCCAATACAGCCTTGCCTGATGCAGTTTTCCATGCTTCTTTGTATTAGCTAGCCGCCCGTAGGCCTTGCCACCCTGACCCAAATGGACCCAAATGAACCCAACGACAACAACCCACCCAAATCATGGTCTAGAACCCCCATTCTTACATGTACAACTAACATACAAAACTCTATGCCGCCAAACGCCATTCACCCCCAATCTAGCCACATCACAAGACTTCTCAGCTCATCGTACACTCCCTCTGCCGGTTGCCTAGGTATCAAGACGCCTTGAGTTTGGCCCGCGCTTTCTTCTGGTCCTGCAACTCCAGGAGAACCCGCCTTAGGTCTCCGTGGTAGTTCTCGCTGTGTTCTCCTTGTTGGACGTATTCTTCGACCAGCTCATCATCGGGCCATATCCATGGCACCTGGGTATCGTTGAGCGACTCCAAAACGTCCTCGACCTCTGCCGGCTCCAGCATTGGCTCTGCAAACGCTCGGAATGCACACATCACATCCGTCATGTCGGCCTGTGGCATCACCTCATCCAGGCTCTCCAGCTCCTCTATCAGCTCTGGTTGGTTCCATTCCTTCATCAGCCACTTGACCACTTGTGCCATCTCTTCAAACTCGCCCATATAGGCCAATGAAAGCATGTACTCGTGTGCAGCTGGCGCCACGACGGGGTCTCCTCGCGAAAGCATAGCGTCCAATGCTGTCACAGCGCTTATCCCCACAAATCGTTTAGTCTCTTTTTCCTTGGAGACAATCTTGTGGAACAACCGCTTCATAATCACGCTTCCGATACAGATCAGCTGCAAGCTTTGCTCGCGGTGGAGCGCCTCTACACTTGTAGAGTCGGCCAAGGTTTCGGCCTTGTTTCGCATAACCTGAGCGGCTTCATAGCCACGGTCAAAGAGGGATCTGAGCTGATCCAGCTGCCTGCTTTTTATAGACCCAGTTGGCGTTCCAAGTCGGACCACTTCCCTTCGCAGGACTTTTTGCAAGCATCGTATGAAGATGTAGAACAACTCCTCCAAAAACTCATGGCGTGTTCGAATCCTCTGCATGAGATGCAAAATCAGCCGCAGCTGATCTGATAGAGTAATTTTCAGTGCGTCGTGGCGTTGCCCGAGCTGTTTCAAGATGGGGGACCAGACAGACATCGTCCATGGCGCTTTTATTTTCCGTAGCCGTAGTTCAGTCAGCTTGATCGCCCGGGTCAGGTTTTTACCCTTATCCTTTTGCTCCTTGACACAGGCGTTAATGTACGCAGCAAAGAGTTTGGGGTGGATGCCGCTCAGCAGCTTAGGATCTGGATCATCTGACATCAGAGACCAGCATCGATACCGCGATACCGCGCTCTCAAGCAAATATGTGTGGGCCGTATCGAGAGACTCGGCATGGTCCACCAAAATGCTCAAGCAATGGTACTCCGCCTTGATGCCGTTGAGCTTCATTCTTTGATAAAGCTGGTTCACACTAGGCGGCTGGATGCGGGCTCTCTCAAACTCGGTCAGGTTTGTCTCTTCGGGTGTGGGGAAGTTGAGCGAGTTGTCCCCCGGTGAGATACCTGCCTCGGCATCCACATCTCGTGCAAAAAGCCTCTCAAACATGGCCGCATATTCGTCCGACTGCGGCTTGTCCCCAGGCCGAGGTGGGTGTTGAAACCTTTCCCAGGCTTCTTGCACGTTCCTAGTGGCCATAATTGCAGCCGCCCACGTCCGAGGAGGAGCTCGCGCTCTGCGTTGTTGAATCGTGGGCGTGCCATCGCTCCTCATGCCTTGAATCAGGTCCAGAGCGTCATCCATCTCAGTCTTCGAAAACCCAGCTTCCTGCATCAACATGCCAACCTGGACTGCCCGACTCCAATGATTCTCGGGTTCCATTTGCTCATCGATTCCGTCGCCAGGCGCCAAGTAAGGCGGCACGGTCAGAGAATGAAGTCGCGAGGTATGCTTCTCGGCGGTGTTTTTGCGAAGCCCGCCGAGAACAGCCCGGATGGCTCGAAAAGAGGCATTGCTGACCAACAAAGGTTCCGGGCCATCCACAGAGGCTTCAAGAAGGATTCTCTGGGCTTCCCAGCAGTACGCATTGGGTATCCGTGCCCTTCTCAGAGGTAGATTATTGGAGATTGGTACAAACAGCTGCAGTCCCATGTTGAATACTGAGCATTGCGCGTTGTAGCATTCCCTGGGGTGTTTCGAACGCTTCTCGAGGGATCCAATGTACCGACATATTATCTGGGCCAGCTTAACCAGCAACCTTCGGTCAAGACGAAGACAGTGATTGGCGAGTTTCTCCATGAGCCTGACAAAAACGGCTGGAGGCATCTGGACCAATGGCAGAAGTGCACGCTGTGCCCCCTTCCGAGAATTCGTCGTCTTTTGTTGCAAGTAACCATCGTCAGTGCAATACCACTTGTCGCAATATTCCAGAAACCCATCCAGAGTCGAAAGTTCGGTGATCGCAGAACCACGTCGTAGAAGAAAATATAATAAGAAAATCGGTTGATATGTATTGTCATCCAAGAATCGAACACATCGTCCCTGATCGGTTGTCGCATTCAGTATATGGAGATAGCGATCCAAGTCTTCCATTGTATGCCCATTCTTCTCCAGCGCAAACATGGCTTGATCCCACTCGTCGTCGGATGGCAAAAGTTCAAGGACTTCGGGATCCGTGGGGTAGGCTTCCTCCTCACGTCGAATCTTCAGTTGCATCAGGAGCACTGGTAGTCGCGAGGACCGTACCGCGGCAGTCTTTTTGCGCAAATGCTGGCGGTCGCGGCTATATATCAGTATCTCCCTCAACATTCGAGTCGGGCTCTCGTCAACCCAGCTCCTTGCCATCGAAAGGTCTTTTTCATATCGACGACGGAGGTAGTCGGATGAATACCAGGGTTTCGCTAGTCCTGCTGGTTCCGCCGGTTCCGCCGGTTGTACCCGTCTCGAAACGTGTTTCTCGATCCTCGTATCAGCAGCGAGCATTTCTCTCAGTTGACTCAACACCTTCTTTGATTTTGGTTTCGAGGGTTCAGGTCCATGACGTAGTGGGCCGTCGTCTGTATTTGGTGAAGCTATCGAACGGGCAGATGTCGTATGTAACAGTAAATGGCTAGTTATCTGGATTGGAAATAGTTGTCAGAATGATTCTCGGTCTTGGGGGGGGAGCCTCATGGAGGAATCGTTGGGTACCAGTTACCTTTGATCTGGAGACGCCATGCTGCAGCATAGGCGGCCATCGTGTTCGCCTTAGCTCCCACGTTACTCTTCTGAGCATATCTCAACATGTCTCTAGGATGTCTCAATCCAGGAAGCTTTGAAGAATACGAGATTGCAACCAGAACGAGGGAGCTACGAAGAGTTGGTTCGAGTTGAAGATGGAAATCAATCTTGGCGCATGCCGGAAAATTGGGGCCTGTTTATGCGACAATCGAATGACTATGGCTGTATCGGGGTCATTGACCAGTAGCTGTCAAAGGCTTCCTCTTCCACGTTGGGGAGAGAGCTACTGTATGTGGAAACATTTTCCTCTGCTTTTGTTTACTTGATTTTAATTTAGTTTTTCGTCTTTGCCTTTTGCTCCTGGTTCTGTATGCATGGCATGGAGTGTGCATTGACAGAACTCAACCCAAGCAATGTAGCTCTTAGTTCTTCAGAGATTCTTCGCTATCCTTGTTCTTCTCCTTCTCCTTCTCCTCCTCGACCTTGTCCTTTCGCTTCTGTACCACTTCCCAGTTGTACACTCTTGCAATGGCGACTTCCATCGTCTACTCTGCTGTAAGTACTGGCATTGGATCGTGAGAGCAGCACCGTAGTAACATACCGTGATTTGTTCGCGTAGAAAATCCAAGTCCTCCTCGCAGTTCCCCAGGCTAGTCTTGGCTGTGGACAGCTTGGACTGTAGCAGATCTTCCGCCTCGTCGATGGGGTACGACAACATCACATTGGCCTGCGCAAAGGTCAGCCCTTTCGATTGATTACGTCACGTCGATATAATCCATACCCCTAGCCAAATGTAGACTTCTTCCGTGGGAGGGATGTTTGCCCTCGCATATAGGGTGTCGTTGAGCTCAAAAGTAGACTCGATGGGCTCCGTCTCATCCTGTCATTGTATCAGCAACGGGGTTTCCGGCGAGGTGTAGCGGACGGCGCACTTTTCTCAGCTTCAAGAACCGCACAGACTCGAGTGTTTTCTGAATATCCGGTATCTTTTCCTTTAGTCCCGTCATGCGCCGTTGCAGATTCAGCTCCATGAACTGATATTTTCTGTGTGTCCGTCACGTTACTACCAGCTCCTCGCCTCGACGTTTGAGTTTTGGACAGGGGCGACGACCGAGTTCGCACCGCAGGTGGTGACTACTCACGATATCATCTCTTGGAAGCTTCGTAGGGTGGGCTCGACATCTTCGCGGCGGGTAACGTAGTCCTCGACCTTGTCGACGAAGGGCGCATAGGGAATTCCCCGCGGGTTGCTGGGGGCGGCATCCTTGCTGCTGGGTGCGGGTTAGTGGCGCGCCCAAAGGCAAGAAGCTGTGAGGCTGCAGTCGTTCTCGGACTTACCTCGTAGCAGCCTGTTTTCCTTGGGTTGCCATGTTGCTGGAGTTGCTTGGCTCTAGCACATGGCGGGTTGTGGAAGCTTGTCCAGTCCAGCGTGGGTGGGTTTTGCGTCAGTGGGCGGGCTGCTCACCTCGGTGAGGGGCCAGGTGGGGCACCACATTTCGGTGGCAGCCCAACTCGTCAGCACTCTACAGCTATATACCTGTACATAGGTACACAATTATATATGAATACCTACCCTCCGCCAGGAAGTGTACAGCCCCGAAGATGGATACTTCGGGCATTCAATGGCGACAGTCGTATCTGTAGATGTTCTTTTGTCATAGTTTGGTGCTTTGGCTGGTCGTCACATCTCGTGACGCCAAAGTGAAAGTTGCGCAATGCTCACTCCGAGGTGCTTGTGCTCCATGCCTTTGAGCCCAACCCTCGGCTTCAACAGTTGGCTAAGTCGCCTGGGGACGATTTCATCATACTTGATGGACCGGTACCAATCCCTTCTTGTTAAAAATGTCCGCGTCAAGGCTGTAGCTTCGTCTCGTGTCATTCTTTGTACTCGTTCAATCCGTCCTCTTCTTAGTCTCCCCCAAATCACCACTCTCGAGGTCCTTGTCCTTTGTTGGGGCAGTCGTAGGCACGTCCAAGGGCTCTTCCTCCTCCCAGTTATCGATTTCGTTTTCATCCCAATTGTCCACTTCTTCCTCCAAGGTTCGCGAGCGCTCGTCCGTAACGCCGGTTTCGTGACCTTCGCCGAGCTCAATATCTTCTCCATCATCATCCTCGCCTGCGATGGCGTTGTATTGCCTCCGTTGTCTCCGTCGGTCAAGCATACGCTTGTGATACCACGAGCAGATTCCAATACCCAACAAGCTCCCCACGAGATTGGCAACGACGTCGTATATATCAAAAGGCCGACCGATGGGGACGAGACTCTGGATAATCTCAGAGCCTATACCCATGCCAAATGTGCATACTACAAGCGTCATGTGCAAGGTTCGGCGGCGAGTGGTGTCGACAATCCAGTAGAAGACGACGGTAAGGAGAAAGAAGGTGGTGAAGTGCAGGACCTTGTCGTTGACATATTGTCCGAGCTGCAGTTTCGTCAAACCGGCGTAAGCGGCAAGCAGGAGGAGTACCAGGAAGATGGCTAGATAGTTGGAAGGAGAGCCAAGTTAGTATCCAGAGACTGCACGGTCATGGAGCGCATCTAGGGCTGGACAGCTGGAAGCTTGTCGAGGCTGGGCGTACCTGCGAAGGGCAAGCGTATTCTCATGCTTGCGGCGTTTGGAGAGTATGAAGGGCTTGAAGTTTCGGTGATGAGTGTCCAGAGGCGGTGTCAAATCATGTCCTCATTCTAGCCGAATGATGCCTGACGAAGCGCTATCGAGGGCTCGAGGCTGCGAGAAGGATGATGACTCGCAAGCGGATGGCTGGGAAAGCTGGACAGGCTGGACAGGTATCCAGACCAAGGTGGGCGGCGACAGGGATTAGCAGCCGGCGCGGAAGTGGAATGTCTGCGAGGCGCTGCTATGGCGGGTACGTCACGGTACGTATACGTCACCCTCGGCGCGTGCTCACAAGTCATATTAACCCTGGACGTCTATGGGTGATGCTTCGACAGGCAACCTACTTACTTTGGACCGCAATAAGGTACTGTGGGGTGTCCTATCTCCGTGGGGCCTCTTGATTGCCGATTGAGTGCATCATGTATAGATGCCGAGCAGAGGTTCAGTTAAACAACCATTGGAACCTCCCGTACCTGAAGCCTCTAGTTCGAGGGGTGGGCAAAAAGAGAGAGAGAGAATGCACAGGGGCCGTAAATCAGCCATCAACCAACATGCCACAGGCTTTACAGCAATCATGCACAACAGCAAACGCAGGGTCAGTTTCAGCGCCATTCTGGCTTTGTTCACGTAAGTAGGTAGACGAGGCCAATTGTAGGTTTGGAGTATCCGTACTCTGCACAAAGCTTCAAGTTGCTCGACGATTGCACTGGAGCACGTGATCTTCCTCATGATCCGACAGAAACCACATGTGCATCGCTGGCGCTCCAGTCAAGGCGACCCAGCACCAAGTACCCATACATACAGCGGGCAATCAGCAAGACGGGTAGCCGTGCGGTTGATCGCCTCGACACATGAAAGCAGCTTGTGAATCTGGGCCAAGGGCTTTGTCCAGTGTTTTCAGCAGTCATTTTATTTGCATGCGACCTCGTTCCCGCTGCCTTGGGCGCCGCAGGGCTCGTTCTCCTAGGTCCCAGGTACCAGCGCGGCCTGCTGCCGCTGCATCTACTTAGCCCACCTACTCCAGGAAAAAGTCCCGCTTCGGGAAAGGTACAAGCCTCCCCCAAATCCTTAACCTCATCTCTTGGACAGACGACAAAACGGCCCATTGCGAGGCCATCAAAGCACCACCACGCAAGCGTTTTCCATCACCAGACCGCGCCCGCCATCTCCGTCGATGTCGCTCTTTTGTCCCATGTTGTCTTGATTTCCCGAATCGCCCCCGGTCCGGCCGTACGCGAGCGCAACTCCTTGCGCATGGCGACAGGCGCCTCGACGTTTCCATCGCCTCGGGCCCAACATGTCGCTCCCCAACGGCCAGTTCGCCTGGCAGCCTCCTTCACTGCAGCATGCGAACAGTGCCAGGAGTGTTCCGCATCTCGACGATACCTCAGCGCGTACTCAGACCCCCGTCGACAACGCCGTCACTTTGATGCCTGAGGCATCACTCGATGCTGAAGATGAGAAGCGACGCGCCCTCTTTGCTGATCTCTATCGCAAGACCGAGGACAAGGTCGCGTTGCTCTTTGCTGAGGATGGCTCATACAATTATCGCGCCATCGATGCCCTCCGTCGATCTCCGGCCGATTCCGCGCCCCTCCTCCCTCCGACGACCGATCACGAGCCTATCAAAGAACCACCTACGAAAAAGGCCAAGCGAGCCATCGACGAAGATGACTACGACGATGACGATGATGAAGAAGACGAAGATGATGATGAAAACGAGCCACAAACCGCCGCGCCAAAGTCGCAGAGCAATGGTGCTGCCGCCGGCGCGTTGCTGTCACCTTCAAAGTCGGGAAGCTCCCCTGTGCATTCTGTCACGTCTCCTGGGAAGCAACTCGACAAGCCCAAAGATCAGGATTCATCGCAAACCAGAGAGAAATCTGGAGAGTACGCGATCAAGAAGTTGGAGGAGGCCCGGACAGCCACCGAAGAAGCCGCGCGACGAAGCTTCCACACCATTTTCCACACCCTAGAGAACGACCGAGCTGCAATGCTTGAGCAGCAGCAACTAGAAGACTCGGAGAAGCAACTCCAGGCAGAGATGGACCACAACGTTATCAGCGTACAAAACGCCCAGAATCCAAATCACGGCTCTCTCAGTAGTGCGAATCTGGGCGCGTCGAGCCTCACCCTGAAGCACCTCATCGCTAGGATTGATATGAAGCGCGATCAGGTTCGCGCTTCAGATGCCGAGCTCAGGCTCCTCATGAATGAGGTGCGCAAGAACCGAAGTAAATGGGCCAGTGAAGAGAACGTGAACCAGGAAGAGCTATACGAGGCCTTGGAGAAGGTCTTGACCGAGCTCAAAGCCCACACCGAATACTCGACCCCCTTTCTTACGAGGGTGAACAAGAGGGACGCGCCTGATTACTACAACTGTGAGATATACGGAAAGATTTCACATCTTGCCCGTTTGCTAACACATGGAATCTAGTCATCAAGAATCCCATGGACATGGGCTCAATGACCAAGAAGCTGAAATCGCTGGGTTACAAGTCCAAGGCTGAGTTTGTCGTGGATCTTAACTTGATCTGGGACAATTGCCTCAGATACAACCAGGACATGAATCATCCTCTCCGACGAATGGCAAATGGCATGAGAAAGGAGGCGGAAAAGTTAATTCCTCTCATCCCCGATCTTGTCATTCGCTCCCGGGCAGAGGTTGAAGCTGAGGAGCGGCGCAAGCAAAACGGCGGCGACGATGATGCTGGCGATGACTCTGATGATGAACCCATCATGTCTTCTCGAGGCCGTGCCGGTGCAAAGGGCACAAACAAGTCGCGAAAGGCACCAAGCGATCAAAAGGAAGAAACCCCCGTCATTGATCAGAAACCCATTCTCCAGGTAAACGGCCTCCTCGGCAAGGCCGGCAGGGAGGGTTCCGAGGCCATTGATGGGAGCAACGGTTTTGCTACCCCCCCTATAGCTGGGTCTATAACCCCAAGCGCCATCAACGGTCACTCTGGCATTGGCAGCAATGCAGACGCCATGGACATTGACGGGCCGACTCTGAATGGCATGGCGCTCAATCAGGCATTCGGCGAAGCCGTAGAGCAAGTATACGAGGACGAAGAGTACAAGGTCTGGAAACAAAGCACGAAAAAGGATCGAGCATTAGTGGCCAAGGAACGATTCTTGCTGTTCAAGGACGACAAGTTCAATGTTGATGCACCCGCCTTGATGCGCAGCAAAGCCGGCATGCGTCGGTTCTTGAAGCATCAGCGAGAAGCGGAAGCACAGGGAATTATCAGCCACTCTCAGAGCGACTCCTCTGCCGTGGCTGCAAAGGAGGCTGCAAACAAACCTACCGAGACTCTTGCGGACGAGATAAGTGAGGAGGCGGACAAAGTGATTCCTGACTACTACGACTCGCTCAGTAATATCCCCGATATTCATCCCAAACTCCAATGGGTGGTGGATGGCGAGGGGCAAGTCATCAACCAGCACGAGGACTTCCTGCGCATTGTTCCAAAAGGCAGCTTCCTGGCACCGCCCAGTCGCTTGACAAAAAAGATGGACGAGAATATTCATCAGATTCAGGAAACGAGAAAGCTTGCAAGCAAGATCTCCGTGATCAAGCAAATGCAAGTCCAGACCCAGGTATGTTATTGAAAGCAGTAGTCAAGTTGCCAGGTTGGGGATCTATACTGACAAGCCGGAGGTCTATACCAATCAATTTCCGAAATCAAACGCCATGCCTTTTGTTGAGCAGGATATCGAGCCCCATTTCATTTCCGACGATGGCCCTGTCATGGCCGCTGAAACCTGTCAAATCGCTCTCAAGCGGTCCATTGCCAAAATCCTGTATCAAACTGGCTTCGAAGAACTTCAGCCATCGGCCATTGACACCTTTACTGGCATCGCTGCGGACTATTTCCAAAAGCTGATACACACATTCAATGTGTACAATGATGCCGAGAAGAAGCCAGCCCCGGCGACCATGGACGGGGTCAAATTTCTGCCGCGCTTTACCGCGGAGGAGGTTCTGTTGCATACGTTGGATGAGAATGGGCATGACGTCGCTGCGCTTGAGACTTACGCCAAGGACGATGTCGACAGGCTTAGCTCGAAGCTGGGTGGCCTTCATGAACGAATGAAGCTGCACCTCACGGATCTTTTGCGCCCAGCGCTGTCGCAAGAATCCGGCACCGACGGGGTGGGTGCGTTCAACGACGGCAGCGAACAGTTTGTTAGCGGCGACTTTGCAGAGGACCTCGGGGAAGACTTCTTTGGCTTCCGTGCCCTGGGTCTCGACAAGGAGATGGGTCTCGACATGATCTCTGTACCCCTGCACCTCCTGCAGAGCAGGGTCCGCAACCAGTATCAAATGCAGACCCAGACGGCCGGGATCACCACTACCGAGCTGTTTGAGCCACTGCCGGCCCCTGACCCAGTCACGAAGGAGAACATCCAAGATCAGATCGGTCTCGTCAAGAACTTCTTCTTGGCCAAACTCCACGCTAATAGCGATCAACCGCTGGTCGAGGATGAAGACCTCCCAACCAAACAAAAGAAGCCCCGTCCTCGCCTGGGCGCTAGCGGGAAGATTGTCACCGCCCAGAAGCGCTCGCCAAAGGAACAGCTTGCACTGGCCAAGAAGAAGAAGAAGTTGGAAGCTGCGGCTGCTGAGGCGAGGCTCAACGCATCGCCGGACAAGGGCGGTGCTTCCAAGAAGAAGTCGACTTCTGGTGTCAACGGCACGGCGCTCAATCCAGCCGTTTTGGCGTTGGCACCTAGTATGGAACGGGCCGACAGTATGCAGAGTCAGGGCGGTAACAGTCAAACTGACAAGGACGACGGGATTGGCATGATGAGCCCGGAGAGTATTGCTCAATAGGCAAGGCAGGACTTGTATGGCTCAGTTTGTTCGCAGCCGACATCGCCAACAATCCGGAAACTTGTACCATCATATGCCAAGGCCAGAACCACCGTCTTTCAGCATCGCCAAGCAGATTGCTGGAGAGGAGAAAGTGGGTTCAAGCAGCGCCCACACGATCCTGCCATGACTTCCTCCCTCATTCACAGGCCTTGACTTTACTCAACAACCACGACCACAACCAATAACCAACAACCATTGCCCCTGTACCACCTAGCCCCTAGCAGCTGACTTTTACCGCCTGTCGAGTGTCTTGGTTTTTCCGCACGTTCCTATCCTCTTCATAACCCTCCAATAACCCAGCTGGAGTGGACTCTGAATAGTCTTTTTTTGCCCATGATGATTTCGCTACTTCGTTCTCCTCCATTACTTTTTTGATCATACAACTATAGCCCTCGTGCTTTTTCTGGAGCGGTTGGGGAGGGCAGGAATGAGCATACACAGGCGCAGAAGCGCACATTCGAGCAGCATGCTCCCCCCTTCATCGAAGTGATGGACGACAGATCTGAGAAGAGGGGGAGATTAATAAGTGCTCGGTCTTGTTGCGCATCTATTCTTTGCCCTTTTTTTTCTTTTTCCTCTTGCTCTTTTCGGCTCTTTGGAAAACACTAACTACACGGATCAGTTGGCGGTTGATTCCGACTCTTGCAAAGGACAATGTGGGAGTACGACTGGGTTTAATGAATGAAGAGCCCCTTGTTTTATATAGCAACGACGGGGTTTGGTTTTCTTTTTGTTTGTCCTTTTATGCGACATGGCTGGGGGGGAAGCAGTCACGACAAGATATTGACTGGATTGGTCTCTCTCAGGTTGGCGGTAGTTTGTGGTTGTTGACGTGGTGGCGAGGTGGACGGATCAGAGTCGAGTGTACATGGGTGGATAGATTTTCTAGGCAATTGAAGACGGCCTTGAAACCAGTTGCTCCTCTCTTCTAACCATGGTGTATATGGGACAACAACAAAGCCAAAGGCTTGCTTGGACGCAGGACATGGTTGCACGGGGATATTTCAAGCGAAGCGTTTGGTCATTCCATCTTTATTCCATCTATTTGAGACAAACCGATAAATCCCGGCCAACTCCCACCGAACCTAACCCTATCCAACCGACGACCTGACTCGGTGACGGCTGTGTTTTATCTTTTCCTAGCATAAAGCGTGACGTGAGCCCCAATTGGGCCCTCAAAAAAAATTAAAATATAAACAACTGATAACTACGCCTGATGAAATGCATGCCGTTGTTGAACGTTCGCCATTTGCCTCATCCATGTTAAAATGCCGCGGATTTGTAGACACCCCTTTTGGTGAAAATGGGTTGTCCCGCGTGGACGTCCACCGTTTCCTCCACGCTATGTGTTGAAAAACTAGGGCGGGTTGTTGACCCCGTCCTACGTGTATTTTTTTTATTCATTCCTCTTCTTTTCCGTTCTCAGAGCTCAAACGCTTAGAGACCGGCGTCCAGGCGCCAGCCCTCAACGGGAAGAGGGAAGCTGATGCACCAGGCGGAAATCTCCTTGCGGATGGCGTTGATCTTCTCAATCTCGCCGCCGGCGACCTTGGCCTTGAAGTCCTTGAGGCGGTTGGCCTCCTTGGGCAGGCTGGCCTGAACCTCCTTGCAGATCTTGATGCTCTCGTCAATGTACTTGGCGACGCGCTCAAAGTCCTTCTCGCCGAAGCCACGGCTGGTCATGGCGGGGGTACCGATGCGAATACCGCAGGGGGTGAGGGCGCTCTTGTCGCCGGGGATGGCGTTCTTGTTGCAGGCAATGTTGATCTGCTCGAGAACGGCCTCGACACGGGCACCGTCGAGGCTGTGCTGGCGGAGGTCGACGAGGACCATGTGGCTGTCAGTGCCGTCAGAGACAAGCTTGTGGCCGAGAGTCTTGAAGGTGGTCTCGAGCGTCTTGGCGTTGGAGACGACCTTCTCCTGGTAGGCCTTGAAGTCGGGGGAGGCAGCCTGCTTCAGGGCAACGGCCAGGGCAGTGATGGTGTGGTTGTGAGGGCCACCCTGGTGACCGGGGAAGACGGAGAAGTTGATGGGGTTCTCGAGGTCGTAGAGGGTCTCCTTGCCGGACTTGGCGTCAACGGAGCGGACACCCTTGCGGAAGAAGATCATGGCGCCACGGGGGCCACGGAGAGACTTGTGGGTGGTGGTGGTGACGATATCGGCGTGCTTGAAGGGACTGGCAATGACCTCGGCAGCGATGAGACCGGAGATGTGGGCCATGTCGACAACGAGGTAGGCACCAACGGAGTCGGCAATCTTGCGCATGCGAGCGTAGTCAATCTCGCGGCAGTAGGCAGAGGTACCGGCAACGAGAACCTTGGGGCGGTAGAGGATGGCGTTCTTCTCGAGGGTGTCGTAGTCGATGATGCCAGTCTCGAGGTCGACGCGGTAGGGCATGGTCTCGAAGTAGGTGGAGACGGCAGAGATCCTAAAAGGGGGGGGGTGATGGTTAGCCATTTACTCGGGTTCAGGATAAGACGAGACAGATTGACTCACTTGCGAGCGGGAGTCTGGTAACCGTGGCTCAGATGGCCACCGTGGGGAAGGTCAAGACCCATCAGGCGGCCGTGAGGGGGCATGATGGCCTGGTAAACCTGGAGGTTGGCAGGGCTGCCGGAGAGGCACTGGACGTTGACACCCCACTTCTCGGAGTCGAGGTGGAAGGCCTCGAGGGCACGGCGCTGGCAGAGCAGCTCAATCTGGTCAATGTGCTGGTTGCCACCGTAGTAGCGAGCACCGGGGTAACCCTCAGAGTACTTGTTGGACATGGGGGAGCCCAGGGCGTCAAAGACGGCGCGGGAGGTGATGTTCTCGGAGGCGATGAGAACAATGGACTCGCGCTGGCGCTGAATCTCGTCCTTCTGCAGAGGGGTATTAGCACACGCGCGGGGTGAAGTGCATTGGAGGGTATGTTTGGACGTACCATGATGGAGGCGACCTCAGGGTCGGAGTCGAGAAGGGACTTCTCAAGCATCTAGCAACAAAGTGTTAATCCTCAGCCATTCGCCACGAGTGCCATGAAGCAGACGAACCTCCTTGTGGGACGCGGAGAGCGCGTACTCGGCGGGGGCAGACATTATTGCTGATCGACGGAGAACTGAGGGGAATTGGAGTATCGTCTTGGGGTTTGCAAGGACGGTCAAGAGGCGGATGAGGGAGGGAAGAAGAGAAGAAGAGTCACGGGAGGGGAAATCCGGGCCACGCCTTTTCTAGAGGGCGCCGCAAGGGAAAATTCAAGTTGAGCGGTGGCGGGGTAGTGCAAGGTGCAGTGTCTTGATTGGCGGGGTGAGGGCCGATGGTGAGTGTAAGTTGACTCGCCGTCCTCGCCGTCGCGGTCCGTCCTCGCCGAAAATTTGCTACCCGGGAGGCTAGATGACGGCCTCGATTCTCTTCTGTGCTGGGTGGCAAGGCCCGCAAGGGGGCAATTGACTCATAATTTGGCATGCAATATGTGGCCACCCGCGTGCTCGAGCTTCCGGCCTCTTCAGTTTCTTGCCAATCCGCATGCGTGCCTGGTGATTCGCCGTCTTTGGTTGAGGCTCATCAAGGTCCTTGACCCCCAAAACGCTCCGAATCGGAAGCCGACCGGAGCCAGGGTCTTGTCACGGCAACGGACCATTGAGAATGCATATTTACATGCATACTTGCTGAAACCGTCCCACTCACAACGTCTAAATCCAAACCATTCCAAACTCAACTCTATCATGCACAAGGTGTCAACTCAATCACAGTAGAGCCCAAGGCACTAGTTACCTTTGCAAGCGATTGCCACTCTTTTCCAACCCAAAAATTGGGCTTGTTTCAAAAGTGCTCACTACTTGGGACACCGCTCTAGAAAATCAACCATGGACCTCTTCTAGCGTGCCACGCCCATTCTTAAGACTCATTGTCTTGGCCTGTCTGCATCAATCATCCAGATACGGGCTAGCTCAGTATCAGTCGGTGTGGCTCAGTTGGTTAGAGCGTTGGTCTCATAGAATACATGACTTGACCATAGGTCAGGGTTATCCAAAGGTCGAGAGTTCGAGCCTCTCCACCGACAACTTCCCATCTCTACTCATCTCGAGTGGAGTTTGCTTTTTGCCCAGTTGTTGGGATATCTCTCTTTTACTTTGTGCTGACGTCCGTGCTAGGGAACATGAGGCGCGATTTCTGGGCCCGGAACTCATCAGATGACCAATCATCATTCGTCGGTGTGGCTCAGTTGGTTAGAGCGTTGGTCTCATATCACATATGACTTGACCCCAGGTCAGGGTAATCCAAAGGTCGAGAGTTCGAGCCTCTCCACCGACAATCCTTTTGCTTTTTGCCCTTCCGGTCGTGTCAGTAACAACACCCAACACGCGACTGTCCATTGTTTCGAGTCCAAGCCATGCATGTGATGTGCCTGGCATGTAGGTGTGGCCTCGGGGCATTGGGTGTTGACGCAAATGGCGGGCAAACGTTTTGAAACCATGGCTGACTGACATTCACTCAAATTCCAGCCTGTGCACACCTCGCACAGGGACTCAAGCCACAATCTCAGACAGCGGAACGGTTGGACCCAGTGGCACTGTCTGTCTCAGCATAATGACAACGTTCCACGACCGCGGCTCGTCTTTCGGAGGCGTTGTGCTATACTCCAGGTCTCGTGGCTGACAAGTTACCGGCTGATGGAGACTGGCGGGTAAAGTGCTAGTTAAGAAGTCTACTTACCCATCCATGACTTGTGAACAGTCCAGTAGCTTATATTTGGATGATTCATGCTCCGTAGACTTTTGTTCGCATCACGTATCAGTGGGACCACTCGAGCTGCGTCTGTAGGACGTCAATAGCCAAGGTTGTCTCGCAGCTTTTCCAGTATGTCCCCAAGAACTTCCCATGGGGTAGCTTGTTAATGATCGCCTGTGCGAGCTCCGAAGCCCCAATAGCAAATACGATTAATGCAGCATATAGGTCGTGGTTCAAGAAGAGTACCTACCTGGGTAGAAAGAAAATGCGGCTCAATGTAGACAGCAACACGCCGTGATCCGATCATGAGTCGAAACACATTCGAATAAGCAACAATTAATAACGTGCCTAGTATTGCCACTTCTGCTATAGTGCAAAAAGGTCAATGCTTGTCATGCCGGCTGAAAGGTGTGCAACGGCACGCAGAGGATATCCACACGGCCAGGATCACATGATGTAACGTATTCGCATACTCCGTGGATGAGTGAAGACGATATCTGCAGTCAAAGATAATCGCCAAACCTGTCGGACAAATTGCACCACCTCCACGAGTGTGGTGGATCCCTGGTTCACCCACCGTGGAGTGGCTCATTGCAGGGCTGAGTTAGAATTTCCACTCAGGACACAAGAGACTGTTCTAGACGACGACGAAGCTGCTTTGAGAGTTGATTCGGTTCTGCCTTGGCTTCCATCATAACTGTATTCTTCCACACCCTTGTGGTTTTCGCCAAAGTGGCAAGGGTTGACGCCGTGGCGCGGGTGGACTAGGTCGAGATGGCTGCTGGCCACACAAGATACAGTACAGTAAATGACGGGGCTGGTTGGCTCGATCTAAGAGATCCGGGAAGTGACATGCAGCAAGGGGCTGCTGCTCCCTAGGTCCATCGCCCAGCATGTGGTGGAAATGTGTGATGGTGGAGTCGGAGTCGGAGTGGGAGTCGTCGGCGTATCAAGGGGACGACGGGTTGGACACAACCTCGTCAGTCGGCTTTTGGCAACGTAGCATTTCTGATTAACCAGCCGATGGGGACAGGGATAGACAAGAACAAGCCCACCCCCATTGACACGTGTGGCACGGCGTCTCTGTTGCTGTGCTGCTGAAACCCGCGAACTAACTGCTGCTGGTGGTGGATACCATCCGTACATGCTCCGTACAATGCAATGGCTTGCTGGGCCGAGCCGGGATGCGGGTGAGCTGGCGGATGGGGAAGACCCCCGTCTACTATGTTCGATGATGACATAGGCAGATATACAACCGGGTCCAAGGAGCCATCCAAGACTGGCGAACGAGGCCTGGCAAAGCAGAGAAGACGTACAGCAACAGGACGGAGCATAGTCGTCGTCGAATGAAGTCGACGCCGGGAGGCCGAGGGCGAGGGAAGGGGCCAGAAAAAGCAACGACGATTCCATAGCACGCACACGCGCAGCGAGCCCCGAGATTTGCTGGCGCCAACATGACAAAATAGCAAAACAGGACAGCCCCCGGCCCTCTCCCTTCGGGTTGTCCTGCGCGTTGCCCAGCGCGTGCTTCCGTCGGGTGTGTGTCGCGCCAGCGGGCGGGATGCCTGTCCCTACTGCGAGTAGTAATACTTTGAGGCGTCACGATGCAGCGCCAGCAGCGCCCGTCACCGCCCGCATTCCGAGCATCCGCCTGGTGGTTGCATCATTACCTAAGGCATCCGTGGATTGATCTTGGCGAGATGATGACTGGTAGATAATGTACGTGTATGCATGCATGCAGCATGTGGGCTGCATGGAGTACTCCATGTACTACGCGGGCCTTGTCAGAGGTGTCTTGTTCTTTCGGTGAAGGGCGCTGAAGAAGGAAGAAGGGGTTCTGGCGCTAGACCACCTTGCATACAGCGATACGGCCCACGGGTGGGTGCTCTAGGTGACGAGGGTCGGGGTTTGGTCTTGGACCTTGAACTAATTAGTACCCTAGAATTGCCAAGCATGCTTTGAGGTGTCGTCGACGACGACAGCGTACGAGCGCCTTGTACGAGTTGCTGGTGTGGGCTGGAATGAATATGGAGATGCAACTTGGGACTATCAAAGTGTATGCCATGCGCAAGTCATCGAGCCGCTGGTACAGAGCTTGAATCGAGAGCTTTCAGGTAATAATATGGGGTTGCATGGGTCGTGCCGAGAAGTTGCTAGCTGCCGCCTTGAGTAGTCTGGACTCTGGAGACCTGGGAAGATCGGTAGCTGTGCAGGGTGAGTTGATGAGAGATATATATCCGCCTCGTGTGTGATGGTAATCAGTCAACGGCCATGGCTGTTGGCTTCTTGTAGGTTGTTCAAGAACGGGGCATCATTCCAAAAAACGTTGGACCGACGCCTGAAATATGGTCACATGTCTCTCCGTGTCTTTCTTCTCCCAAGAGTCCAAGACAGAAGGAAAAAGAAAGTCAATGCGTAGCGGCGACTCGGGCTGCTGCAGTCCGTCGGTTGGACCGCAGCGGTCAGGTTTTGGGCTCCGCGCAGGGCACAATGCGTGCCGCGTGCTGCGCAATGCGCAATGCGTGAAGCGTGATGCAGTGTCTTTGCAGTTGGCTGCAGCAGCTTAGGTGTGTCCGTCCCTACCTGACCTCACCTTGGAGTACTCCGTACTGAGTTATGTAGATGTTGCGCAGCTGGACCGTTGCCGAGTACGTCTCCGTACTCTGCCTCCGCATCCCGGCATGCACCTTTTCTCGGATACAGCCAGCGTACCGTACCCACGCAAGCCACGCACGCCCATGCCCATCTCCAAGGAACCTACTAAGCCTGCCTACCTACTTCTAGTAATCAAGTAGTATCCGTCTCTGTATCTGTACTCGGGCTATTGACTGACTCTCTCACAGAGACGGGGCTATACAAGGCCCATGGCCACCGTTTCTCGGGCCCCTCCCCACCCTCGCCTCCCTCCCTTTTTTCTTCTTCCTCCATCGTCAACTGTAGCCAGGCTAATCCCGCCGGTGCCCCGGTCGCCTCTAGGCTCTGGCTCTGGCTCTGGCTCTGGCTCTGGGCTCTAGCAGACGCCCCCTAGCTGTGCTGCCGTGGGCTCGACTCCACGCCCCCTCCTTTCCGGCTCCCCACCCTCAAACGCCCCGAACCCTCCTGACAGTCACCACGCTTGGCTTGGTGCCTTCTTCTTCCCGTGCGTGCGTGCCCTTGAAACCATCTCGTCCCCCCAGCCCATTCCCCATCTGCATGCCCGCCCCACACATCGTCATCCCCACTTTCGATTTCCACTGAAATCAGTTGAAATGTTAAGAGTACGTACCGCAAGATCCACACACCCACTTACCCGCGCACCTGCACACCCTTCCATTTGTCAATGCCACGGGCACACGCCCAGTACCGTACCAAAGTACCAAAGTAGGTACCCTTCTGGTCGACATCACCGTTCGTCACTAGCCCCCAGTGGTTGGGGTTTTCCTTTTTCTTTCCTTTTTCCTTTCCTTGCTGCGCGCCTCAGTCCAATCCTGCCAGCCCCAGTATGTACCTGTGTACATACGTACCGTTGGCGGTGCTGTACCCGCCCCGTGCGTAATTGTTGTCCGTCCAAAACAGTTATCCAAAACAGTTAGCGCAGAGGCTGGACACCTTACTTTGCGGACGGCTCTCACGTGCTGGGATCGTCTCCAGTTCTTTGGTCTGAATCGCGGTCACGCAGCCGCGTCGAGATATCGACGTGGTCCGTTCTTGGAAAATCTAGATGCGCGTAGCTACGGTTGGCGTGTGCGCTCGCAACGTTTGTATATCGGCGCTTATTCTACGCGTAAATACAGCCAAGTATACAGGTAGATATGCGGATATCGTGGAGCTGAAACCGAGCCTTTGCCTAGGTACAGAATACCGAGTATCCGTACGCACGGGAGAATTTGATTAACCCAGCCCCAGTCGCAGCTCATCAGCCTTGTTTCGTCAACAGTGGCCGAACCGTGGCAGTGGAGTGACCAGGGTGCGATCGGATGTGCTTCTGCACCGCGCAACAGCCGCGGAACCGCCATGTCCTTTTTTTTGCGTCATGTCAAGGAGGACAAGTGAACAAAGGAAAGCCTACAGACAATGAGCCAAAGCAAGCCACGGAGGACCAGGTTCGGAAATGGCTCGAATGCTCAGATACTCAGAAGCTCAAACACAGCAACAAGCCGCCTCGGGAAACACGTGGGTTGCTTCCGGAAGGGCTTAGCTGCTGCCACGCTATCCTATCCGTTCGTTATCAGTGTGGCATGGCATGGCGGTGAACCGTCTCCATCTCCATCCCCAGGTATTCTCATTCTCGTCCCCAGAAGGCGTTCAGCTGCCCGTCATCTCTGGGATATCCCGATCCGTTGCTCGCTATCTGTATCCCAATGCCGCGCATCCTGTTGCAGCACATAGTTGTCAGCCCCAAGTCTACCTGGATAGGTAGGTAAGGACTTTGTGCAATGAGGAAGCAGGCCAGCCACAGCAGCGGCAACAAAGACGACCATGCTGTTCCCTACCTCCCAAACTGTCCGATTTGATGGACACGATTGACACCATTGGACATTGTCGACTACCTACCTGCATATGAATAATGCCGTGCGCCAAACTTCGTGCAGGCCACACGACCTTCATGCACAAGCACACGCACACTCACACACGCACACTCACACACGCACAGATACAGACACAGACACAGATGGACACACGCATACTACACTCGCGCGCATACATGCCTAACCTGTCTAGCCATGGGCTTTCGTTTGCTAATACGCCTTTTGGCCAGTGCCCGCTTACAATCGCGCTGTATTGTATATGTATGTCTCAACTATTGTCTGCAACATGTAGGCATTCACGAACGTTGGTAAGTTAGGCGCCTACTTCTATTTGTTCACAGACAAAGGCAAGGTATGTATCCGTACATAGTATTTCGTAAGGAGGTATTCAATCCATGCTCATTCATACCCATACCCATACATACCCCGTGCCGATGCAGACGAAACAACCAACCCGGCATTTGGGTGCTGTACGCCATAGATGGAGCCTCGCCGGGTGCAGTGGTGCTCGGGGACCTAGGGAATCAATCGTTGAGTGGTGCCGTCTTGTTTGCCCTGGTGGCCCCGGTCCTGGTGACGACAGGCATCACGACAGCACCAGAGTGCGCGACTTTGTGGTCTGTGCCTTGACGGTATTACTTACATGGCCAGACTCTTCACCTAGAGCGCAATTTCATACCACTACTCCGTAAGTTAGTATCGGGAGTGACAAAGCAGAACCACAGTTTCGCACCTAGATACCTAGTCGTCCGAGGCTGGAGAAAGGTCGTCTCTTTGTCATTGCGCCCCATCTACTGCAAGCTACAAAGGGGGCATATGAGGTGGATGCAGACTCTTCCACGCATCACCGCGTCCTACCTTACTTTGTCATAGAGGTAGACGACCATTATAGACTCAACGTCAACTTCAAAGAGCGATACGTGTTCTACTGCTCTAATCCCGGTATCTATCCATGGTATAAATTGGCCCAGACCTAGGTACATGGGTATATTGATTTTCGCCCACCGATCATATCTAACCTGATTGTCAAGAATCGACAGCCCTCTCTCTTTTGTTCAAGCTCTGCGCAACTGGGCCTGAGGGTTCCGAGCCTGCGAGCGCCCTGGTAGTCCCTACGTGATGTTCAACAAAGGCAGTGATCCCAAGAGACCGCCGACCAGCACCCTCAACTCTCATCAACCATCTTACCATCCATCCACGACACTAGAGGCACGCTCATCGGGGGGCTCAAGGCTCAAGGCTCCAGGGCCCACCCAATTACCATCGCATGGTCCGGCTGCGTCCCTAGTGCCCAGCCACAGCCAGCCTACGTAGCCGGTACGTACCGATCCTCTCAAATGCTCAGGGGGGCCTGACTGACGCAGGAGGGAAACGGAGCGCAACGACTGGCAGGGGGGCGCCAAGCGGTGCGGGCTTGGTTGCTGGGGCCAGGTATTAAATGGGCCTTGTGGGCGTAGCGCGTGGGTGCGTGAGTGCGTGAGTGCGTGAGCAAGTCGGGGCCCTGAGGGTACGTACCCAGGCATCATGGCCCATGGATGGATGGGGAGGGGGAGCTCCCGGCAAGCCCAGGGCGTCAGATGGGTACGTACCCCCTTGGGCCTGGGCACACGCGCAAATAGAGTGGAAGGCAGGGTGGGGCCCCTCTCGCTACGTGCCTCACGCCGCCGTGCACCTAGCCGTCCTTTTTCCTGGGTTAGGGGAGTTTGCGAGGCCAGCGCAGGTCCTTCCTCCACCATCCTATGCGTCTTCCCAACTCCTCACTTTCTCTCCTCCACCCATCTTGTCGCCCGTCCACGGCCTCATCGGCGCCTAATCCTTTCCCCTTACCCAGCGCTGCCCATCACCTCCCTCGACGCGCACCCCGTCATTGGGACTTTTCTTCTTATTCCCAGTGCCTCTAGTTGTCATACTCTTTTTTTCTGACCTGCCTGAGCTGCACCTGTGGCGTCGGATTCGCACCTTGTCATCGTTGTCGGCTCCGGCTCGTTGGCATTGACCGGCTTCCTCGTCCATCGTCAAGGTCATCCATCCTCTCGCGATACTCGAATCATTCTGCGCAACTGCCTGGAGACTCTCGCATTCCATCGTCAATCACCACTCGTTGCGCGCGCACGCTCGACGCCTCCTCGCGCCGTAGTCGCCCTTCCTCATCATTGCCATGGCGAATCATCACGCATCTCCAACCATGATGCAAATGCAACAGCATCAGGGCCAGGTGCCTCCACCCCCGCCCCCTCCCCAACCCGGCCACTTCGCGCCTTCTCACCAGATTGCCGCTATGAACGAGGCTGTTTGGCTGCAGATCGGTAGGTTACCCCCACCCAGCGCAACATCGTTGAACATTAAACTTACTCCGGCACAGGAAGCTTTTCCGAACTCCTGCGTGTCCCTGACGAGGCCATGCACGCCTACGAGCGCGCTCTCCAGGCAAACCCCAACTCGACTCCTGCCATGAATGCCATAGGAATGCTGCTCAAGGGTCGCGAAGCTTTTGACAAGGCTCTTGAATTCTTCCGCGCCATTGTTCAGCTCGATCAAAACAACGGTGAAGCTTGGGGAAACCTTGGTATGTCACAGCGACTTTTGCAATATCGGCACTTTACTCATTCAAGCCACAGGCCATTGCTACCTTATGACGGAAAACCTGCAGAAAGCATACGACGCCTACCAACAAGCGCTCGTGAACCTTCGAGATCCCAAGGTTTGTCATCCTTTCGCATTTACCATGTTGCACCCATTTGCGATGAACATGTTCTAATGGCGCCCAGGACCCTATGCTTTGGTACGGAATTGGTATATTGTACGACCGCTATGGCAGCTATGACTACGCCGAGGAAGCCTTTTCTCAGGTCATGCACATCCAGCCGGATTTCGAAAAGGCCAACGAGATTTACTTCCGGCTCGGTATAATATACAAGCAGCAATCCAAGTACAATCAGAGTCTTGAAGTACGTTGGACGCTCTCAACTAGGCAACCCCGAGTTCGTCTGCTAACATACAACAGTGCTTTAAATACATTGTTAATTCTCCACCTGGTCCTTTGACCCAGGAGGATATCTGGTTCCAGATTGGCCACGTTCACGAACAGCAGAAAGACGTAAGCGCTTTTTTTCTTTTCTTGGTAAATGATGGTGGCTCGTTGACTAACTCTCCGTCTCTAGTTTGATAGCGCCAAGGCCGCATACCAGCGTGTCTTGGACCAGTCCCCGAACCACGCCAAGGTTCTCCAACAGCTTGGATGGCTGCACCATCAGCAAAGCAACACCTATGAGAGCCAGGACCGGGCAATTCAGTACCTGGAAAAGTCCGTCAGTGCTGGTACGAACCCCTTCCATGTTCATTTAACATTTGGTGTGTTTTTGGACGTGCATGCTAATTTGCTTCTAGACAACCAGGATGCCCAGAGTTGGTATCTTTTGGGTCGATGCTACATGTCCCAGCAAAAGTACCCCAAGGCGTACGAGGCTTACCAGCAGGCGGTGTACCGTGATGGGAAGAACCCAACCTTTTGGTGCTCGATTGGTGTACTCTACTACCAGATCAACCAGTACCGAGATGCACTCGACGCCTATTCCCGCGCCATCCGCCTTAACCCCTACATCTCAGAGGTGTGGTATGATCTCGGCACTCTGGTAAGTTTTGCTCTTGACAGACGACGTCTCTCGAACAACTGCTGACCTAGAACTCAGTACGAGAGCTGCAACAACCAAATCACGGACGCGCTGGATGCCTATCAGCGAGCTGCCGAGCTCGACCCGGGCAACCCTCATATCAAGGCCCGACTCCAGCTCCTTCGCTCCGGTGGCAACTCTGGCGGCCCTCCGCCAGCCGCACCCCAGCCTGCTGATGTCCACCCGCAAGCGTACCAGGCCGCCGGCCCTGTTGGACCACAATGGGGTGGCTCAGCCCAACAGCCTCCCGCCTCCGGACCGCCGCCGCCTCCTCAGGGCGCAGGAGATGGATGGGCGGGAAGACTATCAAATGTCAACCCACCTCCCCAGCCGCCAAACCCCTACGAGCCCCGTGGTGGTGACCATTTCCGAGGAGGTCCAGCTCCCCCGCTGCAGCGGCAACCCAGCCCTCAGCAGGAGCAGATGCGCCCGTCGTACTCCGACCCGACCCGTGGTGGACCGCCTCGTCGTGGCCTTTCGCCGCCTAGTCAGGGACACCAATACTCACAGGCCCTACCGCCCCCTCCCCAGCCCCAGATTCCTGGTGAGCGAAGAGTGGTTAACCCCAACTGGGGAGGTGCCACGCCCTCTGCTTCGGCACCCCCTTCTGGTAATCTCAACGGTGCCAACGCGGCCAATGGCATGGCCCCATTCCGCCCAACCAACAGCCCCCGCCCCGATGGTCGTCCTACACACGATAACCGGATGCCGTCCCCTAAATCAGCGTATCCTCAGCACCAAGCTCCCGGGCCCCTGTATGCCCACCACCCCGAAATGCCGGCCCCGGGACCTCCTGATAACGCGCCCCCGGGCCCTCCCGGCCCCCCCGCAGTCGTCGAAGCTGCCATGCAGCGAATCGACGACCGCCCACCTTCAGTGGGCCCCAAGAGAATGCGAGAGTGGGAGGAGGATTCTGCTGCCAAGAAGCAGGCCAACGAGGAAAACCGAGCCCGACTGGATGACTTGCGACACCGACGGCCCTCAACACCGCCTCGCGACTCTTACCGCCGCAACTCCTCCGAGGCTCGCCGCCCGGAGGAACAGCGCCGCGTTGATGATCACGCACGCCGTGTCGAGGAGCCCAGGCGCCCCGAGGAGTCGCGCCATCCGGGCGACAGCTACCATCCCTCTGATGCGGCTCACCACCCTCCCAGTCATGCGTCTGGACCAAACCATCTCCCTCCCATGCAGCAGGGTCCGACTCCCATGTCTGGAGTCATCCACGAGAAGCCCCAGGCCGGCCCCACACCAAAGGAGGATCGGCCGCAAAGCATGGAACATGCTCCCGCAGCCCGCCCAGCTCCGACTGCCGAACCTGAACGGGCAGCTAGGACGATGGAAGTGGACGAGGACTACGACGACAGTGGTGAGGATGAGAAGAAGGCGGCAATTGTTACAAACGGATCTGGCCCCGGCTCGGCTGCCGGAGATGTCAAGACGGTAACGCCCACGAGCGCGAGCGTCAATGGCGTCTCAAGCGTTGTACCCAAAGTTGAATAAGGGAAGAATTTTCGGAAGTGCTGCTTACGAAGCGAAGAGTTCTTGATGCGTACAATCATTGATCTTAACTACATGTATACCATTCCAATGTTTCTATCTTCTTTGTCTCTGTGAAAGACGCCGCAAGGTCTTTGCTAACTGGGGTCCCGGTCTCTTCTCTGCCTCTGCCCGCTTCTTTATTGTCTACAATTCTTGGTTACGATTGGGCGCTGTTGGTGTCAGCAACTCGACTAGGTGGCTTGTTAAATCCACGCAATTCAATAACTGGCATCATCTGCGTATTCCGTGTAAACCCAATTGAAGAGCGTCGTCGGTTCTGAAGATTGTGACGATTCTGTATCAGGATGCCATCACGTGACTGGTTTGCGTGTTCCCTTCTCGGTGAGTGGAAACCCGAGGCGCCTGCTGCCCCAGTGAAGATTCATTCGGTCAAAGGCCTGGGTGGGGTTTGTGATGAAAAAAACCCGCGCACGGGCCACCCACGGCACCGACGCCTGCTCGCTTAAAATTTCACGCACAAATTTATTTGAATGGCCCCTTCTACTCTTCTTGCACCACGCAGGCTTCGTCAACTTCATACTAACCCCCTCAACCACACCAGCCGCCCATCATGAGTGTGAGTACAGATGGATGGCATACAACGTCGAGAGCCTCGGACACTGACTATATCAACAGCACCGAAAGTATGAGGCTCCTCGCCACGGCTCCCTGGCTTACCTGCCCAGGAAGCGCGCTGCCCGTCACCGCGGAAAGGTCAAGTCGTAAGTGAAGAATTTACCAGGACGAGGGAAAACTTTTTTTTGGCAATCGTCGCTAGCAAAGCAATCGAGGTTCGCAATGGCTAACGTATCCGTCTCTCAATAGCTTCCCCAAGGATGACGCCAAGAAGCCCGTCCACCTGACCGCCGCCATGGGTTACAAGGCTGGTATGACCACCATCGTCCGTGACCTCGACCGACCCGGCGCCAAGGCGAACAAGAAGGAAGTCGTTGAGGCTGTGTCCATCGTCGATACCCCACCTGTACGAACAATGCAGCCCGCTTGGCTTTGTGCCTATGGCTAACATCTCTTAGATGATCGTTGTTGGTATTGTTGGCTACATCGAGACCCCCCGAGGCCTCCGATCCCTCACCACCGTCTGGGCTGAGCATCTGTCCGACGAGCTCAAGCGCCGATTCTACAAGAACTGGTACAAGTCCAAGAAGAAGGCCTTCACCAAGTACGCCAAGAAGCACTCCGAGAACAGCGGTGCCGCCATCACCCGCGAGCTCGAGCGTATCAAGAAGTACTGCACCGTCGTCCGTGTCCTCGCCCACACCCAGATCCGCAAGACTCCCCTCAAGCAGAAGAAGGCCCACCTCATGGAGATCCAGGTCAACGGTGGCTCCATTGCCGACAAGGTTGCCTACGGCCAGGAGCTCTTCGAGAAGCCCGTCTCCATCGACACCATCTTCGAGCAGGATGAGATGATCGATGTCATCGCCGTCACCACCGGCCACGGTTTCAACGGTGTCACCTCTCGATGGGGCACCAAGAAGCTTCCTCGCAAGACCCACAAGGGTCTCCGAAAGGTCGCTTGTATCGGTGCCTGGCACCCGTCCCACGTCCAGTGGACGGTCGCCCGTGCTGGTCAGATGGGTTACCACCACCGTACCTCGGTCAACCACAAGGTTTACCGCATTGGTCGTGGTGATGCCGAGGACAACGCCGCTACTGAGATTGATGTCACCAAGAAGACCATCACTCCGTATGTTTACTCCCCTCTCCCCCCGCCTCGCTATTTCATGGTCACAGTGCACTAACAAGTCGATAATAGTCTGGGTGGCTTCGTCCGCTATGGTGAGGTCAACAACGACTTCGTCATGGTCAAGGGTTCCATCCCCGGTACCAAGAAGCGTGTCATGACTCTCCGCAAGTCCATGTTCACCCACACCTCCCGCAAGGCTCTCGAGAAGGTCAGCCTCAAGTGGATCGACACCTCGTCCGAGTTCGGTCACGGTGCTTTCCAGACCCCCGCGGAGAAGAAGCAGTACCAGGGTACCCTCAAGAAGGATCTCGCCTCCGCATAAACGGGTGCTTGAGCTTTCTTCTTTTGTGTCTTGGTCATTGCAACGGTGTCGAGGGTTGGCTCGCCCTTGGTTTCGGGGCTGGGTTCGGTTTCATACTGGCATGAACGTAAAAAAGTCCAGCTAGAAGAGTGGATCCCCAAAAATTCTAACGAGATTCCCAATGTTAATTTACTCGACCTGTTGTTCTGTGACTGAGTTAAGACTGAACGTGCGCGTATCCAATGTTAGTGAAGTTCTGATGTGTCTAGAACCCTCAACCTTAGAAGTCGTTGGCTGTGTCGTGGTGCTATCGATTGGCCAGCTCGACTGTCGTGCAAGCACTGTTGTGATTGGCCCCTCAGCCGGGAGATGCCTTGCCTTGGGTCCCCGTCACCAGGCGTCTTCCAGCTTGACGTCACCCCCGCCTTTGATCCAACGAAGCCCAACCTGCATTGCGCCCATCACCCAAGTTGACACAAGCTCCCTCTTCCACCATTACACATGAACCTACGCACGAATCCAGGTCGCCTACTCCGAGTCTGCGGCCCGCGTTGCTCTCCATTTGCACCAGCATCTCTCCTCCGTCAGCATCCCGTCATCCACCACCTGCCCTGCCGACACCTAGCCACCACGCAACCGCTCAAGATGGCCAGCGACGACGACTACATGGCCTTCCTGAACAAGGCCAACCAGGACACGGGGTCCGCAGCGGCCAAGTCGCAGTCGGGAAGAGCGACGACCAAGGCCCGCGACGAGGGCAGCACGGTCCCCGAGCCGATCCAAAAGGTCTGCAAGAGTGCCGTCTACATCAGCGACGCAGACGAGCCCTTTGAGGAAGTCTCACTCAAGTACGACGGCAAAGACGGCCTGCCCACTGAGCGTATGTTGCTCCGACTCTCCCAAACACCCCTTTGCTGACCCTGGCGCCATGCTAATTGCACAAATCCACAGCCGACTTTGCCAAGCTCATCCATCACCCCGACGCTGCCAGCGCCGACATCCAGATCCTCGACCCGCTCGACTGGGACTCCAACAGCCAGTATATCGAAGTGCTCGAGGCTGTGCGCGAGGCCACGCGCGGCAACGACGTGCGCGTGTACCGTGTGGTGCGCGACCATACCAGGGTCGAGTACTGGATCGTCTCCGTGGCCGAGGGACGGGTTGTGGGCGTCAAGGCCCTGGGTGTCGAGAGCTAAGTTAAGGCTTGTGCTTGAGCAGGTATCGACGAGGGGAAAGAAAGCCTGTCCCGGTCATTCTGCGATTAAATACAATCATCTTTGGTGAGCCCGTGCGTGGAAGACACTGCATCAAGAATATCAGTAGACTTTCACATCAACCGTAGGCATGAGAGGTCCCTGCCTGCAATGCAAAAAGGAAATGAGCAAGTCAATCATGAGTTGGGTCTCTCCTGTCTACAATCACGCTGGGTACCTAGAGAACCGTGTCAATGTTCAATACTCTCGAATTAAGAGCCATGTATTTCCCCATAGTGCCCCAGAGGTATCTAAACCATGAATACAACCTATGCTATATGCTCCCAAAGTAAGCCCGATGAAAAACCAAACGCCTTCGTCAAGGTGGCCCAACATTGCCCCCGTACAAAGCATTGCCCCCGTACAAAGAGGGAGAACAAGGCGCTGACCCGTTTCCAGGGTCTTGAACCCGTTCACCACCCCCCCCTCTCCACCCTCACCACTGCTCATGAGGCTGCCATTATCAATTCTGGAGGAATCGGCGAGTCACGCAGCAACTTGATGCTGGGCTGTTCGAGCCGCCTTGGTGCGGTGGGAGTCTTGAGGTCCACGTCTACGTCTGCGGGGGTGAGGTTGTGGTCCCCCGAGGCGCAACTGCTGCTGTCGGACATGTCGCAGTCGAAGAACTCGCCGCCCGAGTCGGAGCTTTCAATGCTCGGCGTCGGAGTGCTGATGCAGCGAATCTCTGGGAAGCTAGTGTCGATCGGCATGTGGACCTCGTCCGACGTCTCAGTCTTTGCCGCTTCTGCTCGGAGCGCAGCAATGGAGCCGCCGACTTCCTCGTCGTCGTCATCGTCCTGGCCGATAGTCCAGACCCAACGTCGTTTTCTGTCGACGCCCCTCTTGCGCTTCTTCACAACCTCTGAGTCCACGGGTGAGAGCGGAGTTCCCGGCTCCAACCCGGCCATCCGTCGCCGCATCTCCTCAAACGGTCCCGGGGTCTGTCCTCCGTCCTGAATCTCGTTGGCGGTAAAAGTAGCAGCCAAGTCCAATACGCTCTCGGGTTGCAGTGGGATTGCTGGGGAGCGGGGGGACGCCTCCTCGACGAGGAGGTCGACGTGCGACTTGGTGTACTTGTTGGTGACAATCTCTTGCGTCAAAGGAATATGGTATCTGACTCTCTTTGCTGCGCCCCCCTGCAAGCGACCAGGCTGTCGTCGGGATGAGTTTGGTGGAATGGCCGTGTCCGGGGGTAGTGGTGAGTTTCGTAGAATGCTGCGAAGATATCGAGGGTGCGTATAGAGCGGGAGGGGGCCGACACCAGGAGCGTTGGAAGGGAGGATATAGCGAGGAGCAGGCTCGTGAGCCCGAGGATGTGCCTGTTTCTCTTGATCCGCCAGAATGTCTACCGACGAGAAGCTGAAAGGCTTGTGAACATTGGGCTCCCCGCCCACAGCCGACAAAGGTGGCGTGTCCGTCAAGGCACTGGGATACTTGAGCTCCAGGACAGGAGGCGAGGCAGCATGTGCTGATAGAGGTGTATCCGGATAAGAGGGCACATAGGGAGATGTATCGTTCTGGCCAATATGTTTCTGGCCCGTAGGCGTTGCCAAAGTCAAGGTAGGTAAAGTGTTGATGGCGGTGACCGGCTCCGGCTGAACAGGCGTCGCTCTCTCAATGGCCGTCACGTAGACATTCGAGAGTGTGTTGAAGGCGGTTGGGTCCTTGATGTCGGCAGCATAGGCCCTCGACGACTTGGTTGCTGGGCTGCAGGTCGTCTTGATCTGAAGAGACAGACGGGGTCGCTTGGGCGGGCTCTGCTGAAATGCCATGGCGGCTGGGTCGTCACAAAAGGTGTAAAGGAGATGGATAAAAGGTGAGAAGAGGGAATGGAAGAAGAGAAGAACTCTGAGCCAGCAGAGAAAGACTGCGCTGCGCCCACCGAGCTGACGTGATGGGTTACCGAGCGATTAGAACCACCAGGGATCTCAAAGCAAATACCAAATAACAAAGCCAGCAAGAGCAACAGCAACGGGGGCCTGGCTTTACTATGTATACGAGGTGATGCGTTCCTCTCGTGGGGTGTGGTGATGGCTCGAATCCAACCATTCACAGCAGCCTGTGGCCCTTGGCAAGCGCCCTTAACCATGCATGCAGTGTGATGCTGGCCCACTGTGTACATGGCCCATGACTTGCTCCGATGAGCCTTGTAGCCGCGGACGACGTCTCCGCGTGGAGGATTGGATTCGGCGGACAGAGGGCTTGCGTCTGGAGACGCACGGAGGCGGCACCGTTTCGGAAGGATGGCCGGTGCTCTGGCGGGCTATTCTTAGCATCCAGGTGCTGCTTAAGGTGCAAGGTGCAAGCGCCCCGTTGCAGGATGATCCCTGTCCATGTCCATATGTGCCCCAATTGCGTCGTCTTGTCCCTCGGCTGTTTTCTAAACTTGTGGGCGCCTATTCCCGGGGGAGCCGTGGCCGTGAGGCAAATCGTCGTCACTGTCGGTCGCCTCGATGGATTTCGACTACTTCCCCAACCCCTCACTCAGTGTGTCGCATTTCCTGTGACGATGATGTGCATCGATGCAGCCAGAGGCGAACTGCAACGCCGTGTGGCAACGGGTTTTGCGCCGTCATCATGCTGTCCGAGCCTGCGTGCCGGGTATGTACTACTATAATGGTACATACGAGCCATGCCAGCCGGGCTAGGGGTTTGCTCCCTTTGAGGCAATGACTCTAGGGCTGAGCAGCTGCTCTGGCCATTGTGGCCACTTTGTTCTGTCCGTAGATACGTAGCAGCAACGAGGCTTGGGCTTTGTTAGCTGCGGGTGCGTGCGCGTCAACAAACAGCCCAGACCAGCCCAGCACTGTCCTCTTTGCATTCTGTGCGTGCGAGTGCAAGCCCTGGCTCCAGGCCGGCGTTGCTACGCTGCAGTTGACAGAAACAGCCTGCCCACCTTGTTCAACCTGTGCCGTGGGCGGCTAGAAGACAACACAACACTGGCTGGCTGGCCAGCGTAGTATGCGATGGCCCTTGCAGCAGAAACAAACCCCCCCATCGCGAAGCAAAAGCGGAGTAGAAACGGTTTCGAGCCATTTAACTCTTGGGAACCCCTCGTCGAGAAGCACGACCATCTGCAAGACAGTATCAGGTGTCAGATGTCGGGATACTAACTTGATAAGTGTCTGGGCTCTAGCTTGGACAAGAGGATGCGATGCCGTCGTGTGTACCGACTGCGCTCGCACCTGTACATACATGGTGAGGTGTTGGCACAGAAAGCACCCGTGGTGAGGTGACTTTGAAGCAGGGAGCCGCATCCCATGGAGCATGCAGAATGCATCTTGACTTTGCTGCTGTTGGTTGGTGATGGCCAAGTTGCGAGTTGCCAGGTTGGGTGAGGGGGTGGATACCTCGTTGGATGTTGCACGAGATCTGGCCAGGCGTGGTATAGCGCAGCTGTAGGCAGCTGGCAGCACTTTCAAGGGAACGCCGCTGCTTACAGTAGCCATCGTGAACCAAATCTGCTAAATACCCAGGGACCTACAGTAGTATCCAGCATTACCATTACCATCTTAGCCTTGAACCTCCATTTTCCGAGAGGGTCTTCTCAAACAGATCCGAGAGGCTGTGGAGATGTTTTGCAAGGCAAGCAACCGACTTGTGGGAACAGATCTGCCGCACCATCCAGCCAGCCAGCATCCATCCAACATCCATCCAGCATCCATCCATCTTACATCGCATCCTTCGGCTGGGGAAGTCACACCCATGACGCACATTCATTGCCTGGCTCTCTCAGGTCTTCCCCATCCGAAGAATGGATCAATCGATCAAGAGGCCGCCTAAGCGAAAGGACGATCGAGTCATCCTACAGTTTGTACGTTTGGATACCCAGGTAGTGGTCTGGACGCTCAACCAATGCCCCATGCTCACCAACCAACAGGACTACGACTGCTTTTACGCGCAGGTGTTTGAGAACAAGGACCCTAGCCTCAAGTCCTTGCCGGTGGGTGTCAAACAGAAAAACTGCTTGTCGACATGCAACTACATCGCCCGTGGCCGCGGGCTGACCAAGCTTATGCCTGTTACCGAGGCGAAGCGAATCTGCCCGAATCTCGTGCTCGTCGACGGCGAGGACCTTACGCCTTTCCGTGATATAAGCAAAGTTCTCTTCAGCTTCCTGAGATCATTCTCATGGAATCACAAGGTCGAGCGTCTAGGCTTTGACGAGGTCTTTATGGGTTCGGAACCATTGCTCTCACCGTCCGGCCTTCAGTAGTTGACGATCCATCAGATGTGACTGATATGGTCGACTACAACATGTCCTGCCTCAACAGATCCTCGCTGTCTGATTCATTCTTCTGCTTATCCAAGGCGGACCCAAGCCAGGGCTTCCACTGTGATCTGACAAGCGTCGCGGGCTGTGTCGAGGGCACCACACCGCCGGATTCTGAAGTGGAGAACCCGGCGTACCTACGCCTCCTTCTCGGCTCGCACCTTGGCCAGCACTTGCGACTGCAGATGGAAGAAAACTTTGGCTATACGTCAACATGCGGCATATCAACCAACAAGGCTTTGAGTAAGCTTGTCGGGAGTAAGAACAAGCCCCGCAACCAGACGACGCTACTAGCGTGGTCTGACGAGGACGTGCTTTCGTTCATGGATTGCCATCCATTGCGGAAGATACCCGGTCTTGGTTTCAAAACTGTTCAGGTTCTTGAGTCTTACATCGCTTCTGGGGACATCGCCGAAGGAGGACCCGCCGTGACGGTTCGCGACGTCAGACTTCATCCTGACGTTGCCCCAGGTACGCTTGAGACCCTCCTCGCAGGCCCCGGGGCTGAGAAAGGCGTTGGGCTGCGCATATGGAGACTGCTTCATGGTGTGAATCCCTTACAAGTCAAGGAAGTGAACGATGTGCCTACCCAAATCAGCATCGAGGACACCTACAAGGGCTTGATTGGCTCGGCACAAATAACAGGAGAGCTGTACAAGTTGTCTTGCTCGCTGATTCGAAGAATGAGAGTAGACCTTGTCGTGCCTGACGATGAATCCGACACTCCGGGTGCCCAGAGATGGATCGCACGACCAAGGAGTCTCCGTCTCTCACTCAGAACGTGGGCACAGCTCAACCAGAATCAAGGCTATGCTCGAGTCTCGAGGTCAGGACCACTGCCGGGCTTCGTGTTTAATCTAAGTGATGACATGGAGTATATTGCCAACCGTCTTGTATCCGAGTCGCTCGTTCCTCTGCTTCGACGCTTACAGACAGACAAGAGCCACCGATGGAATCTACAAATGCTCAATATTTGTGTTGCAAACATGGTCATCGGGGCCTCGGAGGATAAGCAAGGAGCCGGGAGGGATATCTCCGTCATGTTCAAGCGCCAAGATGATGTGTTGCGCCCCTGGAAAGTAATGTCTGAACCAGAACTGTCAAAAGTCGATGATGACGATGATGGAGAGACAGAGGAGGAGGAGGAGGAGG